>JAQQAC010002594.1:22163067-22192572 GCA_029783875.1 Phataginus tricuspis | reverse complement strand
GTCGCCAGAGAAATGCAGATTAAAACCACAATGAGATATCACTCCACACCAGTGAGGATGGCCAACATCCAAAACACAAACAACAACAAATGTTGGCGAGGATGTGGAGAAAAGGGAACCCTCCTACACTGCTGGTGGGAATGAAAATTAGTTCAACCATTGTGGAAATCAGTATGGAGGTTCCTCAAAAAACTCAAAATAGAAATACCATTCGACTCAGGAATCCCACTCCTAGGAATTTACCCTAAGAATGCAGCAGCCCAGTTTCAAAAAGACAGATGCACCCCTATGTTTATTGCAGCACTATTTACAATAGCCAAGAAATGGAAGCAACCTAAGTGTCCATCAGTAGATGAATGGATTAAGAAGACGTGGTACATATACACAATGGAATATTATTCAGCCATAAGAAAAAAACAAATCCTACCATTTGCAACAACATGGATAGAGTTAGAGGGTATTATCCTCAGTGAAATAAGCCAAGCTGAAAAAGACAAGTATCAAATGATTTCACTCATATGTGGAGTATAAGAACAAAGAAAAAAACTGAAGGAACAAAACAGCAGCAGACTCACAGAACCCAAGAACGGACTAATAGTTACCAAAGGGAGAGGGACTGGGGAAGATGGGTGGGAAGGGAGGGATAAGAGGGTAAAAGGGGTATTACGATTAGCAGACGTAATGTAGCGGGGGCACGGGGAGGGCTGTACAACTCAGAGAAGACAAGTAGTGACTCTACAGCATCTCACTACGCTGATGAACAGTGACTGTAATGGGGTTGGTGGGGGGTACCTGATGAAGGGGGTAGTTTAATCACCATAATATTGCACATGTAATTGTAGATTAATGATACCAAAATAAATTGTAAAAAAAAAAAAAAAAAGAATACATGCTCAGGAAGATGTATGTAGTACTATTTTTGTGGTGACCTAGATGTAAAATGCCTAAGGAGCAAAAGCAAGGTTTTCACGTTAAAAATGTTTTTTCCTAAACATTTTACTTTATTCCTAATCCTTATCTTCAATACCTAAATATTAAAATCAGACTTTTTTCTCCCCAGGAAACCTCATCTGACTGATACTGAAATCAATTAATTTAATCATTCTCTGTAGTTCTGACATAAATTCCACGGTCTTCAACAAGGAAATTCCGCTAATCCCCCTGAAATTCAGATTAAACATCATCTTAAGGGTACCCTAATCATTTCAACTAAAAGTAATCTTCCTCCTCACTAAGTGCCCATAGAACAGCTGTACCTCTCAGACTAATCACATACTGTTCAATTATTTATGCATCTATCTTACTTCCACTATATTATCAAGTTATTGAGAGAAGAACTATCCATGTCTTTAACACCCACATAGCTCCCATATTACCCAGTACAGCATATATTTAATAGATATTGAAGAAAAATTACAGAATTATTAATATATTACTAATGTAGCATCATTTGAAAGTATATTTACATGAATCATTTTGGGAAATAGGAACTAGGTTACCGAAGCAAGTTTAATCTTTCATATTTGATCAAATTTAGTCACCAGTCATTACATAAATAAATCAAGCTAAATAAAATTACTACCCAATCAATACACAAGGTCTTTCTATAATAACCAATACAGTGTTTATTCTTATCTCATACTTGGTTACTAACTATGGCATTTATCACCTAAATCACCTAATACTGTGTTTTTTAAAGAGCAATGTGTCACAGAGAAAGAACCTGGGTTTTTCAGTCAGAGAGACTCAGGCTTTAACCAGGGAACAGATTTCTAGGGTGAAGGGAAAAGAAAAACTAACAAACCATGTATTATCATTCTTTCACCTGATAATGAACAGTCTTAGAATTCTTAAAAGTAAACATTTATTTTCTTAAGACTTACATAATTTTCTGACATCCTTACTACCTAGGTACACTTAATCACTCGACAAATGCTTATTGAAGGCCAATTACATGCCTATGTGTACATGTTTAGAGAGAGAATAAAATTTGCTGAAATACATTATACAGTATGTGGTAATGTTCTACAGCTGTTTATTCAACTCCACTATAAGTAACCTTTCTACTTTTCCAAAAGTTCCTTTTTGTTCAGCATAGTGATAGCAGGTACTCAATAACTATCTCTTGACAAACTGTCCAATATTTCTTTATATTGTTACATATAAGAATGAAAGTTCCCAGTAAGCAAATATTGTAGTGATTAAAGAAGTCCAGCCAGGAATTAAGAAGAATGTAACAGAAATTTTACATGATTATGTCCAGGGCTGTGAATGAACTACCCAGTGAAAAAATAATCAGCCATTTGCCTAGTTACCTGACACCTTTTATAGGAAATGCAGGGGAAAAAACATACCCTTGGACATCCAGTTATGGAAACAAAGCATAGGATCTGAATTTGTACACCCTAATCACTTTACCCTGTGAGGTGAACAAAAATATCAACATTCTTGTGTTGGGCAACATTTTTCAAAATGAGCAAGATCATGATGCTTTTAGTAATAAAATGCAAATTGGTATTGCATTATAGTTGTGTAAGGTATTACCACTGGGTGAAGGGTACAAGGAACTCTAATATTTTGCAACTTCCTGTAAGTTATAATTACTTCAAAATTTAAAGAACTACCAGTAAGGTAATGCAGTTGAATAAATGTTAGAGAAATTAGGATAAATATATTGCTTTTCTAAACTCAAACACTCAAAATATAGTAAAAGACTTGGATATTATGAGAAGATACTCCTGAGATTCTTCTTACAGTGTTGAGTTCTATATGCAATAATTAATCACCTCTTAAATTATGTAATTTATAAAAGCAAAATTTTACGTGTGTGGATGTTTTATTTAGAGCAAGGCAAAACCTACAAGGTACTATGCAGATAAACAAATTAATTGTTCCCCATGAAGAAAACAGCAGATACTACAAAATAATTTTGGCATGACTTTTTAATATCAGATTATGGCCATGTAGCAGGCTCCTACTCTTAGGCTAACATTAAATTAACTGGCCTCCCTAAGTCCATACTGGCTGGAGAACAGGGAAAACAAGCTAGTAAAAAACATCATATAGGAAGAGGAAGCTGGATCTGGTATTTAAAAATGTAGCCAATTCATCAAGTATTGATGACATACCTATTGCATATGTCAAAAATCACCCCGTCACATGATCCCTCTCACAACACAGGTAACAAGGGCTTAAGAACTGAGGAAAGTGAGAAGAATTAGGGTCAGAACTCAATTATCACTACTACCTAAGGGACCTGGAGTGGAAAGGACTGCCAACAGATGAAGAACCAGAGGCCAGACAGATGACCGGCTCGAAGTAACACAGCTCTCTAGTGGCAGAGGTAGAACAAGAATTCAAATCTCTTCACTTCCAGGCCTCCGAAGTACCATTACAAATAGGCACTTGTCTTTTATAGACAGGAATAACGATTACTTTAAAGGGATTAGGCCATACACAAAAGAACTGAGCAACTGTAATTAGTTTATTATTTTTTTTTAATCCTCATTTATTCTTCTAAACTCCAACATGCAAGTATAGTGCTTTAAATCCACTGTGGCTAAATGAGCATCTAACTGATTTAAAGTTACTAAACTTGCAACTTCACCAAAATTCATTAATTACAGTACTACCTATGCCTGTTCTCTTTACTGAGTTAAGATTCTATTTTCTTAAGGCTTAAAAGAATCTGCTATTGGGTCAGAATAAAAGAAAGAGTTGTCGGGTTGTCAAGGTCCACCCACAGGTCTCAAGCCTGTTTGGGTACTGCAGTACCTGATCACCATGGTGCTCTTTTGTGGAATATCACAAAAAATGATATATTTAACTTAAAATAACTAAATGCATTAATAGTGTGCCAAGTCATACACTAATACAAATAGAAGCAGGTGACAATTTTTTTTTAAAGCCTATGGGAGAAAACTTAAACCTAAATCATTAGTAATTTCCCTTGACATAAGAAAACCAATGCATAAATTTAATAGTAAGACCACTCTATTAGAGAAATAAAATGAAGGCTCTACTCATGCATAACCATTAAAACAGAAATAACAAAAGAAAACCCAAACCCCAAAGAAAAACTCAGCACTTAGTAAAATTATAGTTTAGTTGGTCAAAATACAAACAGTACCCACATTAAGTGAGCTAAGATATACAAACTATTTCATATACTAAAAAACTACAGGGCCTATCATCACTAGCTTCTCACAATGAATCACAACACTATGGAAGATCAATAATACAATATATGATCTGTTATACACAAGATAGTCTATACCCAATGATTTTTGGTTAAATAAAAAGGGAAGAAAAATGACTCATATCACTAACAGACATTACTTTAAATGTTTTGCCTCCAGTCTTCCAGCTTCTGCAGATACACTACTTGGGATCTACCAACATCCTTCCCTTGCAGGCTCAAACACATGCAGCTAAGTAATAGGGGATCAGACAGGATGTGGAAGCCTGAGATATGAGGACTGAGGGCCTTGGAGTTACTGGTAACTAGGAGTTCTACGTTTAAGATGGTACCTAGATGCTCCAGGGTCAAAGTTCTATGCTGGAGCCTGGCCTTCTCCAGACTCATGGGTGGAGCCCTACACCAACAATGAGGCTAACACACACTGGAGCTGCATGTTTAACCAGATGAAACATACTAAGGAAGAGAGTTGACTTTATTTCTGCTACTAGACTTTGCACACTCTGCAGGGCTCCTGCCTGAGTTGTTTATATAAGTGATATTCTAGACCTATCGGTGTCTTATTTATTAGGGACTCGAGGGCCCAGAAATAAAGTCACCTCAAAAAAATCTCACCAAAGAAAGGAAAACAGAAAGTGTGAATAAACCACAACATCACGTAGTTTAACCTACTTTGCTTGGAGAGAAACTGTCTACATGTCTTTATTATTCTTTTGTTTGTAATGAATGAGTGAATGAATTTCCTACGTATCTGGCATTTCTTGAGCATGTGACTGGAGGAGGATAAAGCCATAGGGAAACATGTTTAGGGATTGGGGGAAGCTTGACCATAGGTTTAAGGGAAGCAGAAGGAAAGAATACAGGCTGGCACATGGATGTACAACTCAATCATTCACCAAGTATTACTGAGCACCTATTATGCGCAACTCACTGCCCCAGCACTGAATGTACAGCAGTCAGCAGAACAGAGATAATCCATGTCCACATGAGCTAGCCGTCACTATGCAGTCCTGTTGGGTTATCTCCCACCCAGCTTTCAATGACTAATCCTGTTTTCAGCAATTAAATAATACAACAGACATTAGTTCAATGAAATGGGAATTCAAAGGTTTAAAAAACATCTAGGACCTCAGCCAAGGGAAAGGAGACAAACAAACAAAGCAGCTATGAAGTAAGGGTATGACAGAGTCTTAAGGGAACACAGGGGCGGAGCTACCAAGCACTATTCTGGGTAGAAAGAATGACTGAAGGGTGGGAAAGAGAAGCATACTTCAGAAACTTCAAGTAGGACACAGAAATGCATCTCAGACGACTCACTCTAGATTCAAACTCACTGAGCTCAGCACACTGACCCGGCATGATCTCCCAGTACCTCCACCATCCTCAGCTCATCTCTGATCTCCCTCCAGCCAAAACCTTGCTGTTTTCTGAACAGGTCAAGCACCCTCCTGCTTCAGGGCCTCAGCACTACTCTCTCTCAGATCTAAAACTCTCACTCCCTCTAGTGCCTCAAGTGTGCTCAAATGTCACCTTAGGAGACAGGACTTCTCATACAGCCCTCTACAAATGGCAACACCACCCACACCTCAGCACCCTAGTACTTCCTCAGCTCCTTCACCTAGCTCATGTTTCTCCATGGCACTCATTACCAACTGACAACAACATACACTTGTTTTCCATCCCACAACAGGATTTAATCTCCTTGCTGTTAACTCCATCCCATCACCTACCACACTGCAGAGCAGATAGGAGACACTCAGATCTTTTTTTTTAATTATGAACAAATAAATGGCTGCTAGAGATGAGACTAGAGAAGCTGAAGCCAGGTCACACAGAGCTTTGTGTACACTATAACCGCAAGCTTCAATGGCTCTATGATAATGACATAGAATCTATTAAAAAGATTTTAAGCAGGCAAATGAAAAGATGCTCCACATCACAAATTACCAGGGAAATGCAAATTAAAACCACAATGAAGAGACAGATTCAAGACGGCAGCATGAGAGGTGAGACAGAGAACTCCTCCCAAAACCACCGATAGTGTGAAAATATAGTTAATTGAACTAATCCTAAAACAGCAACAGGAAAGAAGGCTGCACCATGCATACAGACCTCATGAACAGAACAGACCTCACAAAACAGGGTAACATATGAAAGCCTTGATCCAGCGGGACCCAACCCCTTCCCTCACCTCAGCTCACTGGTAGGAGGAAGAGTACAGAGCAGGGGAGGGGGTGGAAGCCTGGAACTGCTGAACACCTAGCCGCGCAGACTTGCTTTGCAAGCAAAAATCTACATTGTGTGGTGCTCTGGAGGATGGGGAGATAGGACAGGCAGAGTGCTTGAGAGACAGATTCTGGCCGTTTGTGGAGGATGGGATCCACACCCGGCCGCTCCAAGAAAGGGAAAGGCAGGCGGTCCAAGAGGTTTCCTAGCAGCGAGAGGGATGCTGAAGGCACAGGGTTTACACAGAGCTTGCTGTAAGGGAGAAGGGATGGGGGACAAGGTTGTCTGGGCACACTCTGCCCAGCAGATTGGGAACTTTGGAGAGCCTCAGGTGCTCCATCACCCTGGCTGACTACTCAGCTCCAAGGCCCCCCCCCCACTGTGATACACAGCCTCCCAAGCCTCCCTGCTGGCCTGATCGCACCAGCTAGCAAACTGGCAGTCACTACGCAGGCGTCAGGCAAGCTAGAGAGGCCTCACCTACAACAGCTAGAGACGCCAAGCACAGAGGCTTACACCTGTGTGCTGGGCCCACTGGCTGTGATACTGGAGACAGACAGGGCAGATGGGAGTCAGGAAACAGATCTTTCCTCCCCCCAGGCACCAGCTCCACTCCCCAACAACCCCCTACCTCAGTCTAGGGGCCAAGCAGCTCCAGAGATTGGAGCTTCTGGGCAACAGAGGGCACCACACAGAAATATGAACCATCAAAAGAACATGGTACAGACCAGAATCTCACAAACCCAAGAAAAAGGGCCAAATGAAACTGAACTCACCAATCTTCCTGAAAGAGAGTTCAAAATAAAAATTATAAACATGCATATGGAGTACAGCAAAGTATTCAAAAACTCAGGAACAAGTTTAAGACAGAGATTCAATCATTAAGAAATTCCTTATCTGAAATGAAACATACAATGGAGGGATTTAAAAGCAGATTAGATGTAGTAGAACAGATGGTGAATGGAATAGAAATTAGACAAAGAAGCTCAGGCACAAAGAGAAAAAGAATCTCTAAGAATGAAACAATATTGAGAGAACCGTGTAACCAATCCAAACGGAACAATATTCGCATAATAGGGGTACCAGAAGAAGAAGAGAGAGAAAAAGGGATAGAAAGTGTCACTGAGGAGGTAATTGCTGAACACTTTTCCAATCTGGGGCAGGAGATAGTCTCTCAAGCCATGGAGGTGCACAGATCTCCCAATACAAGGGACCCAAGGAAGACAACATCAGGACATATAATAATTAAAATGGCAAAGATCAAGGATAAAGACAGACTTTTAAAAGCAGCTAGAGAGAGAAAAAAGATCACATACAAAGAAAAACCCATCAGGCTATAATCAGATTTCTCAACAGAAACCTTACAGGACAGAAGGGAGTGGCATGATATATTTAATGCTATGAAGCAGAAGAGCCTCGAACCAAGAATATTCTATCCAGCAAGGTTATCATTTACATTTGAAAGAGGAATCAAACAATTTTCAGATAAGCAAAACCTGAGAGAATTTACCTCCCACAAACCACCTCTACAGTGCATTTTGGAGAGACTCCTATAGATGGAAGTATTCCTAAGACTAAATAGATGTGACCCAAGGGATAGACAAAGAGAACAGAATATGATTCATGACATACAAAGAATGGAGGAGGAAAAAAAAGGAGGAAAAAAAAAAAAGGATCTTTAGGTTCTGTTTGTAATAGCATAGGAAGTGAGTTAAATTTCACGGTTAGATAGTAAGGGAATTACCCTTGAACCTTTGGTAACCACAAATCTAAAGCCTGCAATGGCAATAAGTACATACCTATTGATAATCACCATAAATGTAAATAGTCTCAATGCACCAATCAAAAGACACAGAGTTACTGAATGGATAAAAAAAACAAGACCCATCTATATGCTGCCAACAAGAGACTCACTTCAAACCCAAAGAAATGCACAGACTGAAAGTAAAGGGATGGAAAAAGATATTTCATGCAACTAATAGTGAGAAAAAGGCAGGAGTTGCAGTACTTGTATCAGACAAACTGGACTTCAAAACAAAGAAAGTCACAAGAGACAAAGAAGGACATTACATAATGATAAATGGGTCAGTCCAACAAGAAGATATAACTATTATAAATATCTCTGCACCCAACACAGGATCACCTACATATGTGAAACAAATACTAACAGAACTAAAGGGTGAAATGGAATGCAATGCATGCATTTTAGGAGACTTCAACACTCCACTCACTCCAAAGGAAAGATCAACCAGACAGAAAATAAGTAAAGAGACAGAGGCAATGAACAACATATTAGAACAAATGGACCTGACAGATATCTACAGAACACTCCATCCAAAAGCAACAGAATACATACTCTTCTCAAGTGCATATGGAACATTTTCAAGAATAGATCACACACTAGGCCACAAAAAGAGCCTCAGTAAATTCAAAAAGATTGAAATTGTATCAACCAGCTTCTCAGGTCACAAAGGTATGAAACTAGAAATAAGCTACTCAAAGAAAATGAAAAAGCCCACAAACACATGGAGGCTTAATAACATGCTCCTAAATAATCAATGGATCAATGACCAAATAAAAAGATATCAAGCAATATATAGAGACAAATGACAACAATAATTCAATACCGTAAGACCTGTGGAATGCAGCGAAGGCCGTGCTAAGAGGGAAATATATTGCAATACAGGCCTACCTCAGGAAACAAGAACAATCCCAAATGAACAGTCTAAACTCACAATTAATGAAACTAGAAAAGGAAGAACAAATGAGGGTCAAAGTCAGTAGAAGGAGGAACATAATAAAGATTAAAGCAGAAATAAATAAAATTGAGAAGAATAAAATAGAAAGAATCAATGAAAGCAGAAGCTGGTTCTTTAAGAAAATAAACAAAATAGATAAACCCTTAGCCAGACATAACAAGAAAAAAAGAGACTCTACACACATAAACAGAATCAGAAATGAGAAAGGAAAAATCACTACGGACACCACAGAAATACAAAGAATTAAGAGAGAATACTATGAAGAATTATATGCTAACAAACTGGATAACCTAGAAAAAAATGGAAAGCTATCTAGAAAAATACAACCTTACAAGGCTGACCCAGGAAGAAACAGAAAATCTGAATAGATCCATTACCAGCAAAGAAATTGATTTGGTCATCAAAAAACTACCTAAGAAAAAAACACCTGGTACAGATGGTTTAACTGCTGAATTTTATCAAACATTTAGTGAAGATCTAATACCAATCCTCCTTAAAGTTTTCCAAAAAGTAGAAGAGGAGGGAATACTCTCAAATTCTATGAGGCCAGCATCACTCTAATACCAAAACCAGGCAAAGACACCACAAAAAAAGAATAGTACAGACCAATATCGATGAACATAGATGCAAAAATACTCAACAAAATATCAGCAAACCGAATTCAAAAATATATCAAAAAGATCATCCATCATGATCAAGTGGGATTCAGCCCAGGGATACAAGGATGGTACAACATTCAAAAATCCATCAAAATCATCCACTACATCAACAAAAAGAAGGACAAAAATCACATCTTCGTCTCCATAGATGCTGAAAAAGCATTTGACAAAATTCAACATCCATTCATGATAAAAACTCTCAACAAAATGGGTATAGAGGGCAAGTACCTCAACATAATAAAGGCCATATATGACAAACCGACAGCCAACATTATACTTAACAGCGAGAAGTGGAAAGGTTTTCCTTTAAGATCGGGAACAAGGCAGGGATGCCCACTCTCCCCACTTTTATTCAACATAGTTCCGGAGGTCCTAGCCACGGCAACCAGACAACACAAAGAAATAAAAGGCATCCAGATTGGCAAGGAAGAACTCAAACTGTCCCTGTTTGCAGGTGACATGATATTGTACATAAAAATCCCTAAAGAGTCCACTCCAAACTACAAGATCTAATATCTGAATTCAGTAAAGTTGAGGGATACAAAATTAATACACAGAAATCTGTTGGATTCCTACACAGTAATGATGAACTAGCAGAAAGAGAAATCAGGAAAACAATTCCATTCACAATTGCATCAAAAAGAATAAAATACCTAGGTATAAACCTAACCAAGGAAGTGAAAGACCTGTACTCTGAAAACAACAAGACACTCATGAGAGAAATTAAAGAAGATACCAATAAATAGAAACACATCCCGTGTTCAAAGACAGGAAGAATTAATATTGTCAAAATGGCCATCCTGCCTAAGGCAATTAATAGATTCAATGCAATCCCTATCAAAATACCAACAGCATTCTTCAATGACCTAGTGCAAATAGTTCTAAAATTCACATGGAACCACAAAAGACCCCGAATAGCCAAAGCCATCCTGAGAAGGAAGAATCAAGAGTGGGGGGAATTACGCTCCCTAACTTCAAGCTCTACTACAAAGCTACAGTACTCAAGACAATTTGGTACTGGCACAAGAACAGACCCATAGACCAATGGAACAGACTAGAGAACACTGATATACATATATTGTCAATTAATATATGATAAAGGAGTCATGGATATACAATGGGGAAATGACAGCCTCTTCAACAGCTGGTGTTGGCAAAACTGGACAGCTACATGTAAGAGAATGAAACTGGATTACTGCCTAACCCCATACACAAAAGTAAACTCAAAATGGATCAAAGACCTGAATGTAAGTCATGAAACCATAAAGCTCTTAGAAAAAAACATACGCAAAAATCTCTTGGACATAAACATGAACGACTTCTTCATGAACATATCTCCCCGGGCAAGGGAAACACAAGCAAAAATGAACAAGTGGGACTATATCAAACTAAAAAGCTTCTCTACAGCAAAGGACACCATCAGTAGAACAAAAAGACATCCTACAGTATGGGAGAATATATTCATAAATGACATATCCGATAAGGGGTTGACATCCAAATTATATAAAAAGCTCACGTACCTCAACAAACAAAAAGCAAATAAGCCAATTAAAAAATGGGCAGAGGAACTAAACAGACACTTCTCCAAAGAAGAAATTCAGATGGCCAAACCGGCACACAAAAAGATGCTCCACATCCCTAGTCATCAGAAAATGCAAATTAAAACCACAATGAGATATCACCTCACACCAGTAAGGTTGGCCAATATCCAAAACACAAACAACAACAAATGTTGGTGAGGATGTGGAGAAAGGGGAACCCTCCTACACTGCTGGTGGGAATGCAAATTAGTTCAAACATTGTGGAAAGCAGTATGGAGGTTCCTCAAAAAATTCAAAATAGAAATACCATGTGACCCAGAAATCCCACTCCTAGGAATTTACCCTAAGAATGCAGCAACGCAGTTTGAAAAAGACATATGAACCCCAATGTTTACAGCAGCACTATTTACAATAGCCAAGAAACGGTAGCAACCTAAGTGTCCATCAGTAGATGAATGGTTAAAGAAGACATGGTATATATACACAATGGAATATTATTCAGCCATAAGAAGGAAACAAATCCTACCATTTGCAACAACATGGATGGAGCTAGAGATTATTATGCTCAGTGAAATAAGCCAGGCAGAGAAAGACAAGTATCAAATGGTTTCCTCATATGTGGAGTATAAGAACAAAGAAAAAACTGAAGGAAAAAAAACAGCAGCTGACTCACAGAACCCAAAAATGGACTAACAGTTACCAAAGGGAAAGGGACTGTGGAAGATGGGTGGGAACGGAGGGAAAAGGGGGAAAAAGGGCTATTACAATTAGCACACAAAATGTACCGGGGGTGGGGTTGTGGGGATACAGGGAAGGCAGTATAACACAGAGAAGACCAGTAGTGATCCTATAACATCTTACAACATTAATGGACAGTGACTGCAATGGGGTATGTGGTGGGCACTTGATAATAGGGGGAGTCTAGTAACCATAATGTTGCTCATTTAATTGTACATTAATACCAGCAAGATTTTTAAAATTTAAAAATTAAAAAAAGGGCAGAGGATCTGAACAGAAACTTCTCCAAAGAAGAAATTCAGATGGCCAAGAGGCACATGAAAAGATGCTCCACATCACTAATCATTAGAGAAATGCAAATTAAAACCATAATGAGATAGCACCTTACACCAGTTAGGATAGCTGCCATCCAAAAAACAAACAACAAATGTTGGCAAGGATGTAGAGAAAGGGGAACCCTCCTACACTGCTGGTGGAAATGTAAATTAGTTCAACTCTTGTGGAAAGCAGTATGGAGGTTCCTCAAAAAACTCAAAATAGAAATACCATTTACCCAAGATTTCCACTCCTAGGAATTTACCCTAAGAATGGAGCAGCCCAGTTTCAAAAAGACATATGCACCCCTATGTTCATCGCAGCACTATGTACAGTAGCCAAGAAATGGAAGCAACCTAAGTGTCCATTAGTAGATGAATGGATAAAGAAGATGTGGTACATGTACACAATGGAATACTATTCAGCCATAAGATTAAAGAAAATCCTACCATTTGCAATAACATGGATGGAACTGGAAGATATTATGCTCAGTGAGCTAAGCCAGGCGGAGAAAGACAAGTACCAATGATTTCCCTCATTTGCCGAGTATAACAACAAATCAAAACTGAAGGAACAAAACAGCAGCTGACTCACAGACTCCATGAAGGGACTAACAGTAACCAAAGGGAAGGGGGTGGGAAGGGTGGGTGTAGAGGGAGGGAGAAGGGGATTAAGGGGCATTATGATTAGCACACATAATGTAGGGGGGTCACCGGAAGGCAGTATAGCAGAGAAGACAAGTAGTGACAATGTAGCATCTTACTACATTGATGGACAGTGACTACAATGGAGTGGTGGGGGGGCCTTGATAATATGGATGAATGTTGTAACCACAATGTTGCTCATTTGAAACCTTCATAAGAATGTATATCAATAATACCTAAAATATATATATTTAAAATATATATATTTTAAGCAGGGGGAAGAAGTGCATATTAAAAAGACCATAACTTTATATTTTGTTAAGATTAAAAAAGAAAAGAGAATTCATTTTGAATGAGGAGTGACAGTGGAGTTAAAGAAGAAAGCATTTAAAGACCACTGTAATACTTCAGCAGAGAAATATGGGCCTCAGTAAAGGCCTCGAGGAAGAGGGGTCGAACAGAAGAAATGTTTAGAAGATAAAAACAACTGGACCCGATGCTTAACTGGATGTGGAAACTGAGGAAGACCATGCCCAGCTTTCCATCTAGTAACAGAGTAGATGATAACAGCATTTACTCAAGTTGAGAAGTTGGAAAGGGAAGACATTTTGGGGGAAAGAGTGAGTAAAGGGTTGGATATGTGGAGGCTGACATGCCTGTGTAACATCTCAGTGGGTATGAATCCAGAGTTAACCAGTAAGGTTTGGGCTGGTAAAAAAAAGAGATTTAAAGATGTATGTTTGATGCTAAAATATCACAGATGTACTATTTTTAAGTTGTATTTAAATGATTGACCTTCAAATGTGTTGTTGCTTCTTAAGAAAAACTAAAAACCACTGTATGTCCCAGAAAAGAATCAGTGCTCTAAATGTCATTCATACTTAGTACACATTAGTATAAAACAAGTAATACTTGACAAACTTGATGATAGCAATAAAAATCAAATACATTTAATCAGGAATATACATCACAATATTAAATGAAAATCAGCTTTCTAAATACTGAAAATAATTCTACTATCATTTATGTATTAATGCTTCTTACAAGATCTGGGATGAATTCAAAGATGTGGTTGAATTATTTCAGTCCATTTTCTTTAAGTCAAAGTAGAAGCTGAACAGATGCTTTTTATTTTTTAATTCTAACTTTTTAAAGAAACAAAGCTTTAACTAGCTTTTTATTAAAGCCAAATTTTAAACAATGTTAACAGCTAAGTATTAGAACTCCCTAATGATTCCTTTTTAAAAAGCAATTCTAAAACATGAAAGTTAACTGGACAAGAAACTCAGAAATATCTTTTGAGTGCTACAACCTTCACAGTGAAATCATGACTGGTGACCAAGCCAAAACAAAAGATTAGTTAGCATTATCTGTCATCATAAACTTCCTATGCTGGTTCAAATACTACTGAAAATGATAATTAAGAAGTCAAAAACATTAAAGGAGAGCACTACACATACAATATATGGCTAAAATTTTAATAACTGACAATAATAAGTGTTAAGAAGGATGCAAAACAACTGCATCTTACATCGCTGGTAGGAATACTAGTATAGGTATTTTGTAAAACAGTCTGGCAGTTCAATATAAAGTCAGTGATATTGATAAATATACTCTTATCACAGGACCCATTAATCCCACCCCTAGGTACAACTCAAGATAACTCAGAACATTTGTCCCTCACACAGACCTGCATATAATTCTTCATACAGACTTATTAATAAATGACCAAAACTAGCACAATTCAATATAACTTAATACAGGCTATGACTAGAGTATTTACACTGCAATAATTAGCAAATGCTACAAATAGGGATTTTTTTTTCCTTTGGAGAGCAGGTGTTGCAGTATTTATCAGCATACCACTTAACCAACTAATGATACACGCACAACTAAATAAGCATCAAAAGCATTAAGTGAAAGACATATTGCATGACTTCACTTATATCCTATTCTAGAAAAGATAAATGTACAGGGGCATTAATTAGAATAACGGTTGCCAGGAGCTGGGGGGCAGAGGGAGAGGACTATTAAATGACATGAGAAAAAATTTTGGTGCGATGGAAATGTTTTACATCTTGATTATGGAGGTGATTGTCCAGCTATATACATTTGTCAAAACTTTCACTGCATGTAAATTATACTTCAAAAAGCCTCACTATGAAAAAACGAGAGGAGTTATTTATCTCTTAATTTATGGATGATAAATGCATTATACATACAAAGGGGGAACTGGGCTTATCAGTGGAAATATCAGGAAGACAGATTTTAACTCACGTAAATAGGAAAAGATTTAAATTGTCGAAAAAAGAAGTGAACTTGTAATCACAGGAAGTGTGAAAATCAGAGGCTGGATAATCCTGCCAAGGGTATTGTAGAAACAGCCCCATTTTGGGTGTGATTTCAGACTCGTATCATTAAAAGAGGTTAGTATAACTAAAATTTCTTCCTACCTGGGAGTCAGTGGCTCTAAAATTCCATGATACTGTGTTACGATAATCTCAGATCCACTTTTCAATTTTAACAAAACATCAATTACTCATTTTAACATAAGGCAAGTGCTATCTGATTCAAAACCTAGCACAGTCTTGTTAGGAGTGCTGGCTCTCTTTAGATAGTCTTGGTTCTAATGCTGGCCCCCACCAGTAGCTGTGTGACTTTGACCACGTGTCTATTTCCTTATCTGTAAAATGGGATTAACATGTTTTCCAGAGGCTTCAATAAGAATGCATGAAAAATGATTTCTACGTGATAAACTTCCAGCGAAAAACATTTCTTAGCCATAACTGGGAGTTAAGGATATAAATTATCAAATCTAATCCAAAAAATTTTAACTCTCCAAATATACAGGAGATCTGTTCGTTAATTATATATGCAGTGGTTCATAATCTTTTGTAGAGTCAGATCTTTCTGAGAATGTTTTGATTACATGAACTCTTTAACCAGAAAAAAAAGCAAATATATGCTACATCCTGCATATGATTTCTGAGGATTTGAGGACCCTCCGAAGCACATGCATGAAATTAAGAATGCCTGGAGTAAACTTGCTAAGTTGAACAGTGGAGAATCTTCAAAGTGGGGAATTCACCTAATATTGAAATACTACATTGTCATTTACTTTTAAAAAAAACAGATTTTGCAGATCATGTTTTCTAATTCTTATCTTTTTGCAGAAAGTTTAAATTAGAAACATAAGATTTTCTACATGAATCGATTTCACCTCAGAAAAACTAGTAGTAGAAACCTATTTCTGGCAGCTTAGAATGGTTCAAAGTATAAGATGCACTACCAGTGCTCAAATATTGTAGGAAGAGTTCTCAAGTCAGCTTAATACAGCATGTACTTTTAATATAAAAAACATACCAAGCTAATTCCTATGCTTAGAGTCCCATGATAAAGTTTTGTTTTTTAAGCGTGATTTATTTTTTGCTAGACCTATTCACTAATATCACATCCAGTATCTTTTTGGATTTTTTTGGCAAAATATTTTTTATTTTATTTTATGTTATGTTTGTTATTTAGCCTGATCGTGGAACCTAATTGTTTTAAACGCGACATTAAATAATTCCAACCTGTAAATATGCTGCTATCTTAAAGCAAAAGGTTTTGTTTTTCTTAATTGTTTGGTTTTCAGACTAGAATAACTATTCGGTACTAATCAACTCATGCTCATTACTGAAGAAAAAAGAGTTTTTCGTACGCACTAGCACCATTTTCCCACAGGAAACAACCATTTTCACGGCACTGGAAGAAGTAAAGGCAAGGGTTCACATATATATAGTAAACAACCTTTCAATCAAGTTTTATCAGATTATTTCAGTGAAAGAACACCTGATACTGTAGATTTCAGAATTCAATGGTAACAATCGATGAAACGCGCTGCACCTGATGATCAGACACTGACGGCTTTTGGTCCGAAAGGTCGTACTGCTTTTAAACCCCGCAACCGTGAATGTTTACGATGCCACCACATTGCGTGTACAAGAAAATAAAAGGGCAAACACACACCCCAGGAGCATCCCCGGTTGGTTCCATCAATGAAGGGTTTCCAGCTCAGGGCGTTGGGGGGAGAGCAGAGCTCGGGATTAAGCCAGGAGAGGCCTGCAGCCCTGGAGACAGCGCCCGAGGGATGGAGGCCTCGCCGGGCGGCGCCCCAGCGCGCGGGGTCCGGGAGCGGAGACCCCGCCGGGTCGCGGCAGAGCCCGAGCCGGACCCTATCCCTGGGCCGCCAGGTTACGCCCCCCGCTGCTTACGAGCGGCTACGTCCAGTGTTCTCCTCCCCCACTCCCCGAAATTCACCAGCATCCCTGCCCAGCACCCGTGACCCGACCGCGACCACGACGGCGCCCTCTCCAGGCCGCAGTGGGGGACACAGGCCTGGCCGCCCGCCCCGGCGGCGGCTGAGGGGCCGCGCGGCCCCGGGGGAACGGCGGCTGGGCCGCGGCCTGTCCACAGGGGCGGCGGGCGCAGGGCCGCGAGCGGGCGGCGCGTCCGCCCCGCACGAACAAAGCGGCGGCGGTGCGCCGGGCGCGGGATGGGGGCAGGGGGCACTCACCGGAGGCGGGCGGGCCAGGCCCGGGACTCCGGCCGCTGGCGACGGGCGCGGCGGGGCCCGGAGCCCCGCGGCGGGGGCCGGGCCGCTGGCCGGGCCGGATTCTGCGGCCGCGAGGTGCGGGGACCGGGCCGCCGGGGCGGGCACGGCGCTAGGCGGCGGGGGCAGCGACGCCGCTGCCTTCCCCTCCTCCTGCCCGGGTCCCTGCTCCCCCGCGCCCTCCTCCTCGCTGGGTCCCCGCCGCCGCCGCCTCAGCCTCGGCGCTCCTCAGGCTTCTCTCCATCAAGGCCGGGCCGACCCGCAGGGACCGTTCCGGAAAGTGAGGGCTTGCTGTTTCCCGCAGCTGTTGGTGGCCATCTTTAATCCTCCTCCTCCTCCTCCTCCGCCGCCGCCGGCTTTCTCCACCTCCCGCTGGCTGCCTGACTGACTGCCTCTGGATCCTCCTCTTTCCCCTCCTGCTCCTCCTACTAAGCCGGCCGCAGAAACTGCAGCCGCTCTTCCTCTGTCCCCTGCCTTTCCTTCCTCTTTCCTTACTTCCTTCCCTCCCCTCTGCTTCCCGCTTTCCCCTCACCCTTACTGGCTGATTTCGCCCCTTTTGGAGGCAGTGGGCGCCGCCTTCGCTCAGCTCGAGTTTGGCCCGCGTTTCCACTCCATACCTTCTCCCCGCTTCCCTGCCCTCGCCCTGCACGCAGCGACTCCCGTTTCCCTCCCCCGGAGCGCTGCCCTTCTGCCGAGGTTTTCACCCTCCTCTGCCAGTTTCTCAGAAGGACTCAGTTGAGAAAGGTCAGCTGGGTTCTGCTCTTCTTTTGGTTCTACGACCCATTTGCTGGATGCTGTAAAACAGCGACGGAAGAACGGGAGGCTGCGTTCATTTTACTCCAGCTGGAGTACAAAAGCGCAGCCCACGCTAGCCGTTTCACTACGCAGCTTTAAAACTCCCGGATCCGGTTGTGTTTGACTCTGGCCCATTGTTGGACCAAGGAGTGGGAGAGCCCAGTCTCAAATACTGCCTTCTGTGAGTGACCTTGAGCTGGTCGCTTTAGGATTTTAGGGTTGGTTTTTTTCCTTCCTGTGAAGGGCACTATTTATACCTTTGCAACCCTAAGAAACATAGTGTTTAGACCAAATGAGCACCTAGAATTGCTAAGTGATCATCGGTTTGCCCCTCTGCTGTTTGTTCCCAAACAATCCAGGGGACAATTTGGGGCCATGCTTCAGTTCTGGCAATGGAGGCAAACTGAGTCAGCAATTATGAGCGGACTACCTTAAACCAGCTTGGAGTGGGGAAGTGGTAATAACATTCTAATGACAAACTTGTTTTTCCTAACACTGCAATCTACAGAAGCTTGTGAATTTCCTCTAATAAAGATGAAGCAAGCTGGACATGCTGTTTGCTACAGTTCAGCCACTTTGTTTTTGGCAAATTGGACCCATTTGGAAGGATTCACTCACTACCAAGGTTCAGCAACAAACACAGAGGGTATTTATTGGCCGGGGTAGGTCACAGTTCCTTTGGGACAGTGGTTATCAAAAAAAAGAGAAAAGAAAAAAGGGCACCTTACCCTTCTAGTGTAAGACCACTAGATATGTTCAAAGATTATTCCCTTCAACAAGCCAAATAGGGGGAGAAACGTTTGAAAATATCTATTCTGCTTTAAAATTGAGTAATTTTTTAAGGTTCAAAACTAAAATTCTGTTATTATAAGAATGTGTTTCAAGGCTTTTTGAAAATATGTCAAACCCAAAAATACATTTTAATAAAAAACAGTATGCTTTGGGGAGCACGGAGGTAGGGTTCTAAATTTTGTCTTTGATCCTCACAAAGTAACCTGTACCCAGTTAGGGGCCAGATTTCTGTTGCCACTTCACAATACCAGCAATTCTGTTTGAAATCAACAAGCAACATCTGCATCTAAAACTTTTAAACCCAAATTAAGTCTTTGAGACAGCTTTGTATAATACATTTTGGAATAAATTACTTAGAACTATGTGGTGTGAATGTCTTTGGGGGGGGATCTTTTTGACCTTCTGGTATTTATTCTTCAGCTTTTGTGTTTCTGTTCTATTGCTAGAGGAAAAAAAATCACAAAATTCTTGACTGTTAACTATTTCCTTATAAAAGCACATACTTGCAGAAAAAAAAAGATAACATGAATATAGAGTGAGTGAAAAAAATCGGCTGACTTAAACACTGAGACCAGCATGAATTTTAAAAGGAGGATTTTCAATTAAATAGGTTTCAGGAATCATATCGTAATTTTATTTACACTGAAGAAAGAGGAGCTCTACATTTTAAAATTCATCAGTACTTTAATTATAAGTATTTTCTGTTGAAAGAAACAATGCAATAAAGTTCATTTTTAGATCAGTAGGCAAATGCAGCAGTTTCTTGCTAATGTTTTACAAACTGAAAATGTCACAAAGGTTTTTCAGTGATCTATGCAAAAATGTAGCAAGCTGTTTTCTTTTTCACTGAAGTCATGTAAACATAAGCACTGTAATAATAAATACTATCCAGAAAAATCAGACCCTTCACGTTGACTTCTTTCCAGCTCTATTTCATATCTGTCATCATTACAGTCCTTACCTTCTTTAGTCTTTGTTGCCGGCTAAGTGTAATTTCTCTGTCATCTTAGGGTTCGGGTATTTTAAAAAAGGTCAGATCAGATTCTCCTGCAACATGATTATTACTTCATAAGTATTCACTCCAGATAAACTCAAGGTCCTCTATAAAACAAAGAATGTGTAAAAGTGGGATAAACCCTTTGTGCAGAGGCCAGATGGAAAGGGATAGAGGCATGTGCAGCAAACTCCTCTGGGAATAGAGGACAAACAGGAAGGGCTATTTCTAAGCAATGCCTAGTCCCCTACTTACAATTCATGAATAAGGTGATTGTGGAGAATTAACAATGAAGGGGATGTCTCTAACAGCAAACAAAAGCCATATTTGTTTTTAACATGACTGAAAATTCTATGAACACGAATAAACAAAGCATAACTTTATATGAAGGAAGATGGAGATAAAAGGCTCATGAAAAATAATAGAAAGAGGAAGAAATTTTAAAAATAATAGAAAAGAGCTATTTTGGAAGCCTGGAAGCAAATCTGGAAGGACAAATAAGATGTATTGACAATTTGCTATTTAAGCAACTATTTTCTTTACATTTACTTTTGAGACTAAACAAGAAGTAATTTAAACTTAGGCAGGTAGAATTATCCCAGATGCAAGCATAAGATATTTATTACCAGGATACAGAGTGCTAGATTATGCTGGAACTCAAAAATTAAAAAGAGTTGAGGTTCAATCGACATATTTTTAAATTACATAATTTAAAATATACACCCATTTTCCCAGGCTGTTAGGTACAACAATAGAAATGTCATGTTGTTTCTCCTTCTTTGAAAGAGTCAGATGGAAAATAAACTAGGCAAGCAAATGAAAGTCTCTGGGGATCATGGGAAGTGAATGACTATAGAAACCATATTCCGCACAAGAATATAGTTTTGGGTAAATAAATACTCAGTTTTATTTTCATAATTTCTTTTTAAAAAGACAATAATATTTCTATTCCACATCTTTTGATGGACTGTCTAAATATCAAGTGAATAATGACAAGTCATATTTATCTGTACTGATTGAAATTTAGTATCATTATTCACTCCTCAATTTAGAGAACTCCTTATAATTAAGTGATGAGCTGTCCCCCAGACAGGGCATTTAAGAGTCATTATTGAACTCTAATTGGGGAGAAATGCTTTTAGAAAGTTCCAATTAGAGACTTTTTCTGTTCTTTTTATAAATACATTTGAAGGAGGTTCTGAAGCATTTGTTTTGTTTTTTGGGGGTAGCAGGTTGTAGCTTGGTGGTATTGTTTTTGTGTTTTTACTTAAGTAAATAATACACAAGTTCCTTTAAATTTCAAAGAGTAACATGATCACACGAGGAAAGTGAATAGGAACAATTTTTGCTTTTGCTCATCATGTTTGTAATTATAATAGGAAAAGGGTTTTTGAACACTTCGTTATTAATGTAGTTATACAAAAAGTGTGGAGGCCCTCTTGATCTTCAGTTCCTTCAGATTTCTTTATGGAAAGTTGAGACTTTTAAAACCAGTATCTTGGCAAAGTTTTTACAAGTTAAATATATTAGTACAAAGAGTAGATTTATTTCGTTCGTTAAAAAACTCTGGCAAAAAAAAAAAAAATTCAAGTGGCTTATTATAGACCATTTAGTATTATCTTGGGGCACTCTGAATAAAACCCAAATCTCCTGACTCACTCTCAAGTTCCAAAACTTCAGAGTTGAAAGGATTAATCTTACAGGTGGGAGACTGAAGGCCAGTAAAACTTTTAACTGTACCACATTAGTTTACATATAATTTAAACTTTATTTCCAGAAGTTCTGTTCATCGTTGATCTTTTTCAGAAATAAAGCTAAGGAACAAAGTAGAATAAACTGTGCTTTCCTGTTGTTTGCAAAAATGAGAATAATTGTTTTCCATAAGCCAAGTAAAGAACAAATTGAAAAAGAATTTAAGAACGTTCAAGTTGACTAAAAATGTGTGAATTATTATTTTAGTCTAAACCAGCCCCCACTCTATATTTATTTATAGGTCAAAAAGTATAAAGTTAATTCTCAAAACAGTGAAATTTAATCGATTCTATCTAACTTATGAAAGTCTGAAGACTCAGGACTCAGGAGAGAGAAATCTCTATTGGTTAAATAAAGTAAAATACTGCCATCTGCTGACCGGAATGAAAAAAATAGTTGGTCTTTGACACTTCTGTAACTAGATACTGGAATCCAAGAAACCACTATTAATTTATTCCGTATGTCTTTCAATCACACTAAAAAATACTATGCTGGGTGATGTAAAATTAATAAGTCTGCTATATAAAATTTAGGATTATATTCTGTGCTAGCATGTGGTGGTCGTGGTTCTTAGCATTATTTGAAAGCTGGCAAACAGTTAAATCTGATCACATCTGTAATGTAGCCACATTTGGTTAAAATGTAAATGAGTAAATAAAGTTATTAACTGGGAATTTTGAATTTGGTAGATTTTTATATAAAGATATTTGTTTATAAGTGTATAACCATGATAAATATAATTTGGAAAACAGAAAATTTTTAAGTTTGATTTTTGATCTGATTGTTCACTTTGCAAATATTGGAGCAGCTGCTATGCCAGAAACTTGGTTATCTGCAAGAGGTAAATAATATCTAGCAGCTGCCCTTGTGTAGTTCACAGCCTGTAGAAGGAGACAGATGCAAACCAGAAATTATAATGTCTTAGGAACTATAATAGAAGCACATACAGGATTGTACAGAAGTACCTCATTCTGCTTTAGTGGGACACAGTATTATTATGAACAATGCATATAAATTAAAGTCTAATAAGCATTTGCTCCTGTCTTCAATTGCTATAAACAACTCTTGGACTTGCACAAGAACTGTCTTTTAAAACTTCCTCCCTAAGTGCTGTTTTTGTTCTATTGCTTTACTCAGAAAGACAGATCCATAACACTTCTCTTATTCCCTGCATCAAATCTGTTACCAAGTATTGTCAATTTCACTCTCTAACTATCTCTCAAACATTAACACTTATTTCCATTTTCTCTGGCATTTCCCTAGTCTCACTTTTACAACTGCAGTCACTTCATATCTGGTCTTCCATATTCACCTGTACCCCTTCCAATCTATTGTTTCCACTTAAAAATGTTCAGTGGTTCTCAGGACCTGGCATGGTTGGTCCACCATACATCTCTCTAGTGTCAGCTCCTACCATGACTTCTTGCACTTTCTCTGCTGCTGTCACCCGGCCCTGCTTTCAGTTCCTCTTTCTGGGCAGGCTATCTTTGCCACAGGGCATTTGCACAGTCTATTCTCTGTCCCTTCATTCTTCACCTGGCTTAAAGAAGGCTTCATTGAACTACCTAAGTCACAAAATCCCACCATTAAAAACTTTTCTAGAAGCAGTCAACCTTCCTACATAACACTCATCACAGATGCAATTTTATAGTTTTATATGTTACACATAATTTATGTATGTAAATTCAATGAGGACAATGACTGTGTCCACTTTCACTCTTTCCTGTTCTAGTTTTAGCAACACCATTTTGCATTATAAAGATTTCCCAATTCACGTAGAAAAGTTTTAAGTTAAGCAATTAAGAACTATCATAATTTCATCAGGTATGCTAATAAAAGGGATGAATAAAATAAACTTGATTATTGATTATTCCAACCACATACTATTTTACATAGTGTTCCATATCTTATTGGAACACTAATTTAGTTTAATATTTTTTTCCTACTTCTTTCCCATATATCACGATAAGACAAGAAAACATATTTGTTTTAAGATTGCCTCATAGTTCTAATTATCTCAGTCAGAATGCTCGCTAATTTGGGAGTGCTTTAGGGCAGTATCATATTGGAAGAAAAACTACAAATAAAGGTAAACATGGACCTAATTTATTCTAGGTCTGCTTCCTCTTTTGTTCTTCCTTGTCTCCTGACAGTTCAGCCATCAGTATGTGTCTTTAAAAATCAATTTCCCTTTTTACTGTACTGGTGAAACTTCCAGCCAATAGGATGCAAGTAGAGGGACACAATGACAAACAAATCAACCAAAAATATAACTTGTAATTTCTTTTTCAAAAAGATGTTCTCAATAGCTGTGTTTCTAGATAGAACCAGGCACTAATAAATAGATTTCTATCTTCTTGCCTTGTTAAGATGTTAAATCATTCTGAATTCAAATTGAGGAATATAAAATCAATTATACTATATATACAATACCAAATATTCATATTTCTTTCAATAAATTCAAGTTCAATTTAATGATATTCTGTGATGTTTAATTTTATGTGTCAATGTGACTGGACCCTGGAGTCCCCAGATATTGGGTTAAACACTGTTTGGGATGTGTCTGTGAGAATGTTTCTGGATAAGTTTAACATTTGAATCAGTACCCTGAGGAAAGGAGACTGCCCCCACTAATGTGGGTGAGCCTCCTCCCATCTGTTGAAAGCCTGGGCTAGAACAAAAAAGGCAGAGTAAAGGAGAATTTGCTCTCTGTATGACTGTCTTCAAGCTGGGGCATTGGTCTTCTGCCTTCAGGCTTCTGTTTGGACTGCAACTACACCACTGACTCTTCTGGGTCTCCGACTTGCTGACTGCAGATCTTGGGACTTCTCAGCCTCCTTAACTGTGTGATCCAATTCCTTATAATGAAATCTCTTCATTGTATCTATAGATTTTATCTATAGCTTTAGTATTGGTTCTGTTTCTCTGGAAAACCCAAACATTTTTACACTATTTAAACATTTTACATTATTTAAACCTTATGTTGACTGATTTTAGTTTTAAATTCCATGCAATTTTATCTTACACATCCATCTATTTATAAAACAAAAATGAACACACACTGTGATCCTGGGGCCTTTAAACATTTCCAAGTTTCTTCTTCGTTCACCTGAGGGGGAGGAATCTCCCAATCTCCTCTTTTTTTTCCTCCAAACTTTTCAAAGGAGGGGCCTATCAATACTCTATCTATACTCAGTTTCTCCACTCAAATCCCTAATAGTTGTTCAGTTACCCATTACTTTAGCACTCTTTTGAAACTGCTTTTACCAAAGTCACCAATACCTCCTACTGCAGCATCAAGTAATTCCTATCTTATCCTTGAGGTTCTCGATCCTTCCTTTGGAAATGCTCACACTTTGTCCCCTGAGAGTTTCTGCTTCCTTAGTTTATGTGCTATGGCTACCTTCTGGCTTCTCTCAAGTTCTGCACTCATTCTTTCTGTTTCCCTCACCAAATTGGTTTCTTCTGCCTGACGCTTATAGTTATTGCTCTCCAAGGTGACACTGTTGTTCCACTGCTCCTTTCAGTAATTTTATGCATTCAATTCTATGCACTGATTATTTAACTTGATAGCCCCATCTTAGATCTTTCCCCACACTTTCAGCCTCATTTCCGATTACCTGATAGATACTTTATACACAACTCTCTAAAACTGAAATATTTTCTTCTGCTAAACCTATTTTACTCCTATTTCTTACATCTCAGTTGAGTAGTCTTCATTTAACCTTCTTTTTGAATGAAAATGTTGGCATAATGGAGCAATGTCTGTGACATATGGAGGGTGTATTCAGTTGCATTATTGTTTACAATCACACTTGACCCTTTAACAATGTGGGAGTTAAGGGCACTGACAAGTTGAAAATCCATGTATAACATTTGACTCCCTCAAAATTTAACTAATTGATAGAATACGGACCTGAGTACCACATTTTTGAATAAGCCCACCCACCATGTCAGAGAGACCTAGGTGTCATCTTTTCTAGGCTACAAGCATTCTCCAGAGGACACGTCAGCAAGTCACAAGCCCACCTCTCCCCTGAACCCTCCCCTCAAAGAGCCCCTCAAAAACCCTGGCCACAAAAAGCCACTAGACCTATTAAAGACCCTTTTTTTCCTTTGTTCTGCTGGCCAAAACAGGGGTGTCCCTCTCAGGTTTAGCAATAAACCTGCTTGGACTGTTGAGTTTGCATTGCCTCTTTTTTCTCTCATCTATTCCCTCTTTTTCTTTCAATAGCCTATTGTTGACTAGAAGCCCTTACTGATAACATAAATACTCGGTTAACACATATTTAGTATGTTATATGTATTATATTCTGTATTCTTATAATAAAAGTTAGAGAAAGAAAATGTTTTTCTAATTACTGTAAATACCCCAAAATTTTTCCAATATATTTGTTGAAAAAATTCTGCATATAAGTGGTCCTATGCAGTTCAAACCTGTGTTGTTCAAGAATCAACTGTGTATTATTTACAAGTATTTGCTGTCCATCTCTAGGGGACAATTGTACTTCTCTGCCTTATCGACAACAGATTTGACCATGTGATTTGCTCTGGCCAATAAAATATAAACATAATGACTGCATCATTTCCTAGCAGATGCTTAAGAGCCAGAACATAGTTTGCCGTGGTCTTTTGCCCTATGCTGGGGTGACCAGCAATATTTTAGATGCTCCATCAGCCTAGGTGCTGGCATGAAAGTGAAGCCACCTGCCAGGAAATAGTAGCATGACTGAAAATAAAGTTTTAAGATTATTGTGAAGACAGTAACCTCACTAGTGGGGGTGATGATTAATAATATGGGTAACTGTTGAACCATTGTGTTGTATACTTGAAACCAATATAAGATTGTGTATCAACAATATTTCACCTTAAACAAAAGATTATAGTCATTGAAATTTGGGGGTCACTTGTTAACATAACACATGCTAGCCTATACTGACTTCTGAGACTGGAGAAGTTTTAAACAAAGGATTTTATATCTATCCATGTAATTAATAATGTGTAAAGGCAAAGAAAGACATTCCCGTCCTATCAGACAAATCTTTATATGAATTTTAAAACAAAGTGTCTTAAATATTTCCCCAAAAAGTGAAATACGAAGCAAAATTAAGAGCTAATGGAAAATGAGGGTTTGAAATGGCTGACTACAAACACTGAAACTTGGTAAAAGAGTGATATCTAAAAAAATTGTCAGAAATCTGCTTATGAACTGAACACAAACATAAAAATTCTTAAAAGGAAAGCAATATAGAATATTAATATACTAACACCTTGGACCTAAATTCCATATTATGTTAGTAAAGAGTGATAGGGAAAAAGTTTACTAAATTCATTGTATAAATAGAATTGAAAATATACTGTTTTACTCTCAACTCCGAATATTGTAGGAGTGGAAGTTAAAAAAATTATGTTCAAATTCTTAAAGATAGCTTAGTAGAGGCTTTTAGTCAAAGACAGCAAAAAAGAGGAATTTTTATCTCATTCCCCTCCTTGAAATAATGAAAAAATTGTAAAACGAGGTAGAGGGGGGCAAAAAACCCATCTTTAATGAAACAAGGAAATGATACAACCCTAAATTACAAAATAGGAAGCAATCCTATTTTTACTAAGAAATGAACTGAAATGAAAGAAGAGGCTGAGTGCCGAGAACCAAAGCATGCCTTCTCTAACCTTGAGAAGAACACGGCATTTCTCTCAGAGGAAGAGGCACAATCCTAAAAGACTGTGATTCGAACAGCAAGATCTGGGCCTGGAGGAGCCTCAGAAAAAGTTGAATGCTAGTTTGCAGAGGCGGTAGAACTACAGAAGACACCGGGCTGGCTTGCTGTCTTTACGGCCTTCACCTTGTTCTCTGAGCCAAGAAGACTACTAGAGCTAAAGAAGGGGGAGGACGGGAAGAGAAAATCCAGCAGGCTCACTTCACTCCCCACCCCTAAACGAATTTTTGCTAATGACTCACTGGCAAGTACTGTTTGTCACGGCGACCGCTAGCTTGCAAGGAAGGCAGGGGAAACAAATACCAGTATATTGCTTCTGCCATAGACACAGGCAAGGGGTAAAGGTGAGTGAGTATGTAATATCTGCAAATACGGAAAAGAAGAAAGGAATAAAGGAAGGGAGAAAGAAAGAAAGAAGGAAGGAAGGAAGAGAGGGAGGGAGAGAGGGAGGGAGGAAGGAAGGAAAGATAGAAAGAATTAGGATGGAATCTAAGAATTAAAAAAAAACCTAAAATAAAGAGAAAAGATAAATGAACTGCAAAAGGACATCATGCAATGCAAGATAAATTACCTAATTATATATATATATTCCTCATCACCTCTCTAGTGGTTTGAATAGTGTCCCTCTCAAATTCATTCTACTGAGAACCTCAGAATGTGACCTTATTAGGAAAAAAGTCTTTTCAGATGTAATCAGTTTAGATGAAGTCATACTGGATTATGGTGGGCCTTAAACCCAATGACTAATATCCTTATAAGAAGAGGAAAAGACACAGGTAGGAAAGAAGGCCATGTGACAGTGGAGGCAGAAATTGGAGTGATGTGTCTATAAGCCAAAGAATGCCCTAAATTTCAGGGAGCCCCCAGAAGCTACAAAAAGGCCAAGAAGGATTCTTCTCTAGGCCCTTCAGAGGGAGAACAACTCCACTGACATCTTGCTTTCAGACTTCTAGTCTCCAGAACTATGAAGCAATACATTTCTGTTGTTTCGAGCCACCCAATTTATGTTACTTTGTTTTGGCAACCCTAGGAAACTAATACAGTCTCTAATAAACTACATACAACAACAGGAATGTGGTGAAAAGATTCTAGGTAGGCCCCTAGGACTTCTGCCTCTTGGCTTTTACGCCCTTGTATTATCTTTTTTCCTTGAATGTAGTTAAGACTTTTGATTTTCTTCTAGCCAATAGAATTCAATAGAATAGGATAGGATGTATATGTGATTGTATTACATAAGATAGTAACCCATCTTGTTAGGAGACTCTCTCTTGCTGGCTTTGAAGAAGCAAGCTCTATGCCATATGGACAGGACCACAAAGCAGAGATGTGCGGGCACAGTCACCAGGAAGAAAATGAGGCCCTCAGTGTGGCAGCCTGCAAGGAACTAAATTGTTCAAACAATCATGTTGAGTTGGGGAGCTGATCCTCCCCCAGTCAAGCCTCAGGGGAGACAGCAGCCCTGACGGACACCTGGATTGCAGCCTGGTGAGACTTTGAAGCAAAAGACCCCACTAAGCTGTGCTCAGACCCCTGCCCCACAGAAATTGTGAGATAACAAGTATGTGTTGTTTTAAGCCACTGTCTTTTATAATATTATTATGCAGTACATAACTAGTACAATGCTCTCTGTAGGAGACCTCAAAGAAGAGAGTCAAGAATTCAAAATATACTGGCACAAAAACAGACCCACAGACCAGTGGAACAGAATAGAAAATCCAAACATTAACCCAAACACCTACAGTCAATTAATATTTGATAAAGGAGCCCTGGATATACAATGGGGA
>JAQQAC010002594.1:22021054-22158067 GCA_029783875.1 Phataginus tricuspis | reverse complement strand
GCACGGGGGGGACTGTACAGCTCGGAGAAGACAAGTAGTGATTCTCATCTCACTACACTGATGGACAGTGACTGTAATAGGGTCGGTGGGGGGGACCTGATGAAGCGGGTAGTTTAATCATCACAATATTGCCCATGTAATTGTAGGTTAATGATACTAAAATAAAATAAATTGTTTAAAAAAAAAAAAAGAATTCAAAATAATTTAAGGCATTAGAGAGGGAAATATTGAGATGGAAAGCCTTAGAGAATAAATGAAAGAGATAAAAACCCCAGTAGAAAAATAGAGTAAAAATAAAAGAAATAAAGTGACTGAATGCATATACAATCTAAAGAAATCACATAATAAAAAATGAAAAAACGACAGCAATATCATAATAAATAGATTCGATATTAAAAAAGCATATAGGTATGAGAAGGAAAATAGATTTGCAGAAGAAATAGAAGCTGAGGAAAAATAATAGAACAAATATAGTTAAATTAATAATAAAAAACAAATTAAATGGTACTTTCTGGAAATGAAGACCAGAATTTGCAGATTGAAAGAGCAAACTCTGTCCAAGAGAAAAACTGATGTGGAATAATGTACTAAAAACCATCCTTGTACCAAAAGTATCCAAGTTATTGAATTTTAAGAATAAAGAGAGAATTCTATGGAAATTCTGTGCAGAAAGCAAGGAGTATTCAAGGTGAAAAAAATCAGGCTGTCCTTGGATTTCCCTACAGTAAATAATACTTGAATGCCAGAAAACAGTGGAAGAATGTGTATAAATTTCCGAGAGAAAGAAAGTATGACTCTAAAATTTATCCATAGCCAGGTTATGCTTCAATTATGAAGAGAAAGACACATATTCTTAAGGGTACAGAAACTCAGGGAGTTCACTGCCCAGGCCTTCTTGAAGAAAAAAAGTGTATCAGTGAAATTTAGTCAACTAAGAGGTGTATAGAAACAGAACTCAAGAAAAAATAAGCTGAGGTGAAAGGACTGATGTGAATGCTGAATCCCTTTACGTGTAAAGCCACCACTAAAAAGTGTCAAGAATTTTGACTGCAGTATGAAATGTAAATGTTATGAATCTTGATATTATAAAATTAATGAGTAAAACAAATCTAGGAGGTGGTTATGGAAGAAACTAAATGCACAAACATTCCCATGTTCCAAATAAAATGTTTATGGATACTGTGTAAATTTGTAACATGTACTGATTTAGAAAGTCATGACTCCAGTTTTTTTTGACTCTAGAGAAAATTTTTAGAAATTTTGTATTTGTAGTAAAGAAACACTTCAAGATGACCAATTCCTCAGCTTCACTTCATTTTCTTCTTTCCTTAAATTAAATTTTAACTGAATACTTATCAAAAAATCCTGCAACACCCATTTATAAGATTCTATTTGCATAATTGATTATAGAAAAGTAAAGTTTAATAATTGCTATTTGGGGGAGTATTTGGGATAAATCTTGTGTATCTCCTTTGCATTTTTGGAAATTGTCTATTCAGATTTTTAAATCATGTTACTTTAATAAAACTAACTTTTCTTATAAATAAGACCTGTTAATCCTACCATTTGCAACAATATGGATGGAGCTAGAGGATATTATGGTCAGTGAAATAAGCCAAGCCAAAAAAGCAAGTATCAAATGATTTCACTCATATGTAGAGTATAAGAACAAAGAAAAAAACTGAAGGAACAAAACAGCAGCAGACTCACAGAACCCAAGAACGGACTAATAGTTACCAAAGGGAAAGGGACTGGGGAAGATGGGTGGGAAGGAGGGATAAGAGGAAAAAAGGGGCATTACGATTAGCAGACGTAATGTTGGGGGGCATGGGGAGGGCTGTACAACTCAGAGAAGACAAGTAGTGATTCTATAGCATCTCACTACGCTGATGGACAGTGACTGTAATGGGGTTGGTGGGGAGGACCTGATGAAGGGGGTAGTTTAATAACCATAATATTGCACATGTAATTGTAGATTAATGATACCAAAATAAATTAAAAAAAAAAAAAATAAGACCTGTTAAGTACTAACAGAATTAAAAATATCATTTATACATCTAATAAAAAAGAGAAGATAAAATAAATTAATGATTGAATAAATGTCTACATCCAAGCTTATCTACATACTGTTCCTATGGAAATACATATGGAATGAAATGATGCAGTAAGTCTACAGAGTACTGTGCAACAAAATACTAGGCAAATACAAGCAAAAGGAAAGCATTATTACTATATGAAACGAATGCATTTGAGGGCAAAAAAAAATCCACCTAAATTAAATAAGTTTTATAAAAAATTAATTAGACAACTCACAATGAAAATATAACAATGAAAGTTCATGTGTATTATAATATGCTAAGCAAAAGCTATTGGAATAGAAGAAGAAATTGGCAGAAATACAAATGAGAGAATTTAATTTAGAGTAGGGAAATTTTTTTTAATATACAAAATATAAATAAAATTGATTTGCCTCTACAAGCAAAAAATATAATTTTTCAGTGCCCAAGAACATCTGTAAAACTTGGTTATATATTAGGTTAAAAAAATTACAATTTCTAAAAGAAATTGTATTCTCAGACCATATGCAATAAAACTAGATTAATAAAAAGTAACAAATTAAAAAAAAAGAAAAAGAAAGAGAGAATAAAGAGATACTATTCAATCTCTTAGAAATAATATTTTGCTGAGGAATCACTGGCTAAAAGAGGAAATGAAACCTGCAATTATATACTAGTTAGATATTCACCACAACAGTACTAGGTATGAAAATATGGACTGGACCCAAAGCTGCTCTCAAAGAAAAATGTCTAGTGTTCAATGTATATACTCTTAAAAAAGAAAAGAAATAAAGGAAAGAAGATAAAAGGGAGGAAGGAAGGCAGGGGGAAGGAAGGAAGGAAAAGAATGAAATATTATATTTTAAAACCAAGAAAAGAAAAGTAACAAAAGGCAACCATATAGGGAAATGGAATGAATAAAGATATATCAGATCTTAATGAATTAGAAAAATAGGAGGGCTATTGGCAGCAATTAGCTTTAGGAAACTGAAACTATTCTATTGTCAATAGAAATGGATGAATGCAGTGAATTTGGTACTTAAACAATTTTGGAAGGGCTGGAGAATCAGGCTTTCCCCTGGGCCTTCAGGGATTGCTGAAAAGGATTGATGGACTGCACGGCCAGCTTCAATCTTGCCACATCAAGAAGAGGGGGATTTAGGAGGCTACAACTGGAATGGCTGAATTTAAGAAAACAATGTCAGAGACTTTATACAGAAATGAGGAATCTTGGATCAGAAGCTACCACTGCTACCATTTACAATTTCCTCTTTGTTACTCATGACTGAGCTTTGCTCTTACAGAAAAACCCACTATCCCTATAGCTGGGACAGGCAGCAGCAGCTGGGTGAGATGGGGCCTGTTCCATGCAACCCCACCTCAAAAGGATCTGCAAAATGAGGTTTTTAGGTTTCCAGATGCTACGATACAGAAAAGTGACATTAAAACTGGGCTGGAATGGTTACTGAATACCAGTTACCTGTATCTACCACAATAGATAGTATTTCCAGGCACTGGTTTAAGCAAGTTACATTATTAACTGATTTAAGCTACAGAATATCCATGCAAGTTTGGTACAATTCTTAACCTCTAGTTTACAGGCAAGGAGCATACATGTAGAGAGCAAATAGCTTACCCCAAGTCTCACGGTAAAGAGCTGATGCAGGATTCAAATACAGTTGGCCCTTGGATAACATGGGTTTGAATGTGTGGGTCCACATATATGTGAATTTTTTTTCAATAAACATATGTAATACAATTTATGTAATAAAAAAATAAAGCTTTGTTGTAGATTTGTGGCAATTTGAAAAAACATTTTCTTTTCCCTAGCTTACCTTACTGTAAGAATATAGTATATAGTACACATAAAATGCAAAATATGTGTTAATAGACTCCTTAGATTCTTGGTAAGCCTTTTCTGGTCAATAACATGCTATTAGTAGTTAAGTTTTGGGGGAATCAAAAGTTATATGTGGATTTTTGACTGCATGGGTAGATGGGCGAATGGCCAGTGTCCCAATCCCCCACGTTGTTCAAAATTCACTTGTACAGTAAGTCTCTGACTCTAGAACTTGCATTTCAAATTGTTCCATTCAACACTTGTTTCTTTCTTTTTTAAGGACCAGCAAATTAATTTTATTTTTTAACATCAAAGTTAATGGAGAAAGAACAGAGCAAAAAAATTGAATATATACCATTACAAATTAGGGGTTCTCCCCACAGAGACAGAGGAGATAACAAATGCTACATGATGGTATTGGTGGTACCTTGATGGCATTAAATTCATAAATCTTTATGAAATGATATTTCTAAGAAAATATAATAGTCCAAAACAATGATCTGAAGCAAAAATGAATTTGGAAACCTGAGTGTAGCCACAGTGGAAAATAGCCATCCCTGTAAAAAAGTATAAGACCGAGACAGTTTTATAAGCTGCTACTGTAGAATTCTCCGGGAACAGAAATTTCTGTACCATTGTGCCATTTGTAAAATTTCTGAGCCACGTTATCAGGTATAGTGAAAACAGCACATTATTTCTCTATAGTTCAACTTAACCACATTGAAAACAGCCACATTATTTCAGGGCCCTCACTACGGCCAGAAAAATAATCATTGACAGGTAAACATAATTCCCTTCATTTTCTGTCCAAGGATAGCATCTACCTGTGGGTTCAGTTCTCAGTTATAGGCATCTCTCCTCAGTGTCATCTGCTGAGTTCAGGCTGGCCTTACCTGGTTTCCAGTCATGTGATTCCATTTCTGTCTTCTGCCCAGTTCCTTCTCCCATCTGTTGACCTCTACAGTCTTCATTGCATTCAAACTACCAGAAAGAAAAACATTTGGCTGCTCTCTTCATAGCATATACGGGGGCTGTCTGTGAGTCTGTCTCACTCCAGGCCTTCTAAACATAGGGCAGAGGTTTTACTCAGCTATCTCATACTGGGTGGGGGTGAGGAACTCTTCAGCTCAGCATCTTGAATGTACAACAGTCCTGAAGCTGAGTGCACATGCCTTCTAGTCTCAGATCCCCAATAATTCTGGGGAAAGCATCATCAACCCCTCTCTCCCATAAGAGTTTAAGGATCAGAACACAGGCCCACATGGCAGGGCAAGGGAGGGCTGGCTCTTCCTCAGAGACTGCACCTCTAATGAGGATGGAGAGAGGACAAGGAGAGGCCCTGCACTGACAGAGACTATAGAAACAGAGCTGGGAATGTGGTGGACAGGAATGCATGTGCTTACTTATATGCCTTGTCAAAATGTATCTTTCTTAAACCTAGACTTGGGCCTTTGTCCTTCAAAACTAAGAACTTGATGCTTTTGTTTCTGCTTCAACTATGATCAGAAATTGAAGGAGGAAAAGTGTTTGCTGAACCTGAGGGCTAATAGCAACCATCACCGCTATTTAAACCATTCTAGAAAATAAAGATGAAAAATTGTCAAGTTCCACTTTTACCAATTTATCATATCATGAATACAGATAATATGCAAAAGATATAAATAAAATAATAGCGTATCTATCCTAACAATTTGTTTAAAAAATAATAGATCATGACAAGGTTGTATTCCAGTCACATATTTGTGACTTGATTATATTTTTGTGTAATTGTTTGTATTTAACAAACATATATTGGGCAAGCCACTTTGTGAGGGCGTGTGGAACATAAAATACAGAGGCACACAAAATACATGGCACATACCTCAAGGATCTTAAAATCTGGTTGAAGAGTCAGATGTAACTAATTCATGATAGGTATATGAAATATTTAAAGGCAGTACATTAGTTTTTCAATTGAATTATATAAATATGCCCTAGGTGTTTACAGACTGTCAGATCACTTTACTGTAGAGCGGTAGGGGAGGGATTTACAAAGAGGGGTAAAATGATTTCAATCTTAAAAGATAAGTTGGGCATATATGGAGTGAGAATATTTCCAACAGTCAATAGAGCAGGTAAAGTTATGAAGGAAAGAAAGCTGAATACATACATGTTTGTTATACACTGAGTGAATTTTCTATAATAAGAGTGAAATGTTACAGATTTCGAGACACTATGAGTTAAAAATTGTACTCCGGAGGTAATACTGATTTAAAAGATATGCTATGTATCCTTTTAACACCTTCGGCTGGTAAAACAGCTTGGAACATCTCAGCCTACTTAAGGAACAAACACTCTCGCTCTGTGAGAGTGATGAGATTTATCGATTGTAAGTTCAGTGTGTGCTTCCTTCACACAGTTCCCACCAGAGAGCAGTTTAAGCTCCCAGTCTACTTTCTGTTGGCTTTATTTCTCTCAAGTCTTGGCTACAAAAATGGTCAGCTCTTCTGCCATCCACTATTTTCTAAACGCAGCCCATGGATTCTTTATTATTATTATTATTATTATTATACTCATCAAGGTGTTCTCAATCAATCTACAATGGAGATAAGATTGCTGCTAAAAATTATACAGGGTAAAATCGTGTATATTGAAACTTTCACAAAATGAACTTGAAACGGGGGAGAAATAACTGCTCTGCATTGAAAGATTTTTTTCTGTTTTCTCATGTAAACATGAATAGTTTTTCTAACAGCTGTAGATTCCTTGAGACTCAAAGACCAAATGTTTATAGTTGCTGGTATACCCCGTGTGGTTACAGGGAGGGTCCCCACAACTCCAGAGACAGAAATGCTCAGCTGGTTTTAGATAGAAACACTTTATTTCTCTACTCAGGGGGTACTGACAGAGGAAGACTCTTATCTATTTTCACAATTTTTTGGCCACTCTTCTTACCTTCCATCTCTCCATGACCCTGCCAGGTGGTCATATATTCTTCCCTCTTCTCCTGCCTACTAAGTGTCTGTTCCTACTTCTTTATTTCTTCCTAGAGGGCACTGCAAAAACGTCTGTTACTTTCATTTGCTTCACCTCTTTTTTCTTTTCTCAATCTCCAGTTTCCTCCTTTTTTTTTTTCCTAACATATTGCACTGACTTCCTAAATATTTTTTGATTGGTTGGGTCTGCATAATACAAAAGGGATACTGACTCTATTTTAAAAATAATGAGAATTCTGATTTCCTGCAAGCCTGAGTAAGGAAAAGATACATTCTTGCATGACAAATTGAGAAAATAAATTTATCTTATTAGATTGTTTTCACTGAGATGCAAATGAAACAAGTGATAGATCACCACCATCAACTAAGTTACAAACACTGCTTAGGTTTCTGATGATTATCATTATATCTAACCATTTTTTGCTGTTGTTTTAAAAATTACTCTCTTGGTCAAAGGGAGCCTGAAAAATGCCCATTGGATCAATAATGCTTATTGATCCAATGGGCATTTTAACCTGACCCCTTCTCTTAACAGTGGTTGCAAATACATTAAATGTTGGTTTGAGTGGGGCTCCATCGGGGCATAAGGGGGTCAACTCCAGCATAAAGAGCAGCAGTCACCGGATAGCCATACTACCTGGTATCCCACTTGCTATTAACAGGTAAGTGATGGGCTCTACAAAGTTTGAAATGTGAAAATCTGGATTCTGTAGTTATTTTAATTCATTTGATTTTTTCTCAGTTATGTGAGGCTATGTTAGACTCACCCTCTTGCTGAATTATATCCCCCATCCTTACCATGGCTTCATGGTAGGCAAAGTGGACTCTTAATTCAAAAGACTGAGGCGTCCCTCTGAAATTTTAGAAATAGGATGAAATGAGCTGAGTAGCTGATTTTATGTGAGCATCGGTCCTTTATTTCTACATTATAGGTTTATTAAATTAGTTGTCTTTCTGTCTTTTTAACTCACCAGATTAAAACAATTCAAGGACCATATCTTATTCTCCTCTCTTTATACAGAGTCTGGAACATTGGTAATGCTCAGTATATATCTGATTAGTAAATAAATAAGTGGCTATGGATGGAAGAGCTGGGAACAAGGGAGGAGAAGAGGCATTTCCATGAGTTTACGGTGTGACAAAAGAGAGAGAGGAAGGAAAAAGCAAAGCATATTTAGAATAAAGACATTTCTCCAGCTTGGTTGAAAGTTGTAATATGTATGTTAGGAAAGGTTGAATGGGTTCACATTTGAGTGCTGGTTTGGATGCCAGATTTGGGAGCTTGGGTCTTTTTTGTACAGACAGTAGGAAGTTTGAACTATTTGTAACAGAAGAATGACATGGGGGAAACCATGCTTTAGGAAGATGAATTTATCTGAAGAATGCAAGAGGGACCATGTGAGGGAGGGACTGGAGGTTGGAAGGTTAGGGAAGGGACTGAAATATAAAGGACAGCAAGGCCTGAACTAGACTGGTAGCACCAGAATAGAAGGCAGGGAGGATGGAAGGTATGGTTTGAAGGAAGGATCACCAGGAATTTTGTTGTTGGGGTTTGGAGAGCAAAGGAAAACTATGTGAACGATGACTTCCTGATTCAGAGTCAAAATAACAAAAACACTGTTAGTTCCATTGCCAATAACAGAGGCAATTGGTGCCGGGCTGGGAGGGGAAGGCATTGGAAATAGGATTTAGAAACCTTAATTTTAAAGAGATTGGGAAATATATGAGTATAAATAACCCTCACAAGTTAAAGCCAAGGGACTAAAATTCTGAGGAAATAACTGGATAAAAAGTAAACATTTGGTAGTAGTCTATGAAAGGTGGTACCTGATTTTTAGATAGTAGAAGAAATCGCTAAGGGATACTGGGAGAAGAACAGTAGAGATAAAAATTAAACTTCGGGATTATTTATGTTAAATTTGGTCATTTGCAGACAATGTACATAGAAAAATAAGATTATCTAATTAATGTTTACAATTATACCCACATTATCAAACAAGTTAATTTGGTTGTCACCTTTTAAAATAAATACCTTAAATTGACTTAAACTAAATTGGTTGAACTAAGGATGATTAAAGGCATTCCATCCATCCTTCACAGTCACAGTAGCAGATATTTTGAATTTTTGACATGGATGATATTTTATTTATTATTTCACTCATCTTCTATATATATTCTATATGAATATTATAATGACCTTTGAGAAAATGTATTATTTGACAGTTTTGGCATTCCATGGTATTATAATATAAGAACATCTTGTCTTTCTCCCACAGTTTTGTTATGATAATAGGACATGGTAATGTCAAATTTTTAAAAAAGTCTTAGAAACAGCTAAACTTTTATCCAAATAAAAATATGGAGATCATCTCATACAATTCTTTAACTCGTCTACGTCTCCATACCCCATGGGATTATAACTCCCACTGAAATGTTTATTAGTATTAACTAATAGTTACATATTGTTTTATAATATATTTCTAAGTAATGTTCAATTTGATGTTAATGGTAAGCCTGTCAGCATGGTATTATTTTTAAATTACCATCTCTTTATTATAATTATCATCTTCTAGATGAATAAAATGAAGTTTGGAAAGGTTAAATAACCTTCCTAGAATTTTCTTTCTTTTTATTCCAAAGGCTCATGTGCCTCCCAGTGGTCTCTAATCAATGAATCAAGAGGTGCGCAAAAAATCCATTAGAGGTGAGAAACAATGATCGCTTCTATATTTTATATATAAAAATAGTACAGAAGCTAAATTTTACTGATATTTAATATTCAGACTGACCCTTACACACCGAACAGTCCGTATGTCAGGTGGGCAAGCTCCCTGGCCCTTTGGGTGCAGGAGGTGTCTAGAGGGAAGTGTGGGAGCAGATGACTTTGCAGAGGCCCCCTCTCTGGTTTGCTCATTCAGTGTATCATGTCACAGAGCAGCTTGCACGTGCCTTCGTGAGAGGACTTAGGAATCATATTACCCATTTTTAACTATTATCTTCATGAAATGCACAAATGACACAGATTCCTGTAAAAAAAATGCCAGTTGGAATGAAGACTAGCAAAGCATAGGGAAGCAGACAAGAAAATAGCAGAACTTCCACTTCTCTCACTCCTAATGATAGATTTATATCAGCCATTTCACAGGATCAAATAATGATTTGAAGAGCAGTTTTTAACAATCAAGAATGCTGTTGAAAATACAGATTTATATCCATTGTAATTATTCATGAATAGCACATATGGTGTATATATTCTTTTTTTTTTTCTTTTGGTATCATTAATACATAATTACATGAGCAACATTGTGGTTACTAGATTCCCTGCATTATCAAGTCCCCACCACATTCCCCATTAAAATCACTGCCCATCAACATAGTAAGATGCTATAGTGTCACTACTTGTCTTCTCTGTGATATACTGCCTCCCCCGTGTCCCCCCCTACATTATGTGTGCTAATCGTAATGCCCCTTATTCCCCTTCTCCCACCCTTCCCACCCATCCTCTCCAGTCCCTTTCCCTTTGGTAACTGTTAGTCCATTCTTGGGTTCTGTGAGTCTGCTACTGTTTTGTTCCTTCAGTTTTTTCTTTGTTCTTATGCTCCACAAATGAGTGAAATCATTTGGTACTTGTCTTTCTCCACGTGTCTAATTTCACTGAACATAATACCCTCTAGCTCCATCCATGTTGTTGCCAATGGTAGGATTTGTTTTCTCCTTGTGGCTGAATAATATTCCATTGTGTATATGTTCCACATCTTTATCCATTCATTTACTGATGGACACTTAGTTTGCTGCCATTTCTTGGCTATTGTAAATAGTGCTGCGATAAACATAGGGGTGCCTATGTCTTTTTAAACTGGGCTCCATCATTCTTAGGGTAAATTCCTAGGAGTAGAATTCCTGGGTCAAATGGTGTTTCTATTTTCAGTTTTTTAAGGAACCTCCATATTGCATTCCACAATGGTTGAACTAATTTGCATTCCCACCAGCAGTGTAGGAGGGTTCCCCTTTCTCCACATCCTCACCAGCATTTGTTGTTGTTCATGTTTTGCATGGTGGTCATCCTAACTGGTGTGAGGTGATATCTCACTGTGGTTCTAATTTGCATTTCTCTGATGATTAGCAATGTGGAGCATCTTTTCATGTGCCTGTTGGCCATCTGAATTTCTTCTTTGGAGAAGTGTCTGTTCAGATTCTCTGTCCATTTTTTAATTGGCTTATTTGCTTTTTGTTGGTGGAGGTTCATGAGCTCTTTATATATTTTGGATGTCAACCCCTTATCAGATATATCATTTATGAATATATTCTCCCATACTGTAGGATGCCTTTTTGTTCTATTGATGGTGTCCTTTGCTGTACAGAAGCTTTTCAGCTTGATATAGTCCCACTTGTTCATTTTTGCTTTTGTTTCCCATGCCCGGGGATATATTTTCATGAAGAAGTTGCTCATGTTTACATTCAAGACATTTTTGACTGTTTTCTTCAAAGAATTTTATGGTTTCATGACTTACATTCAGTCTTTGATCCATTTCGAGTTTACTATTGTGTATGGAGTTAGACAGTAATCCAGTTTCATTCTCTTACATGTAGCTGTCCAGTTTTGCCAATACCAGCTGTTGAAGAGGCTGTCACTTCCCCATTGTATATCCATGACTCCTTTATGTATATTATTTGGCCATATATGCTTGGGTTAATATCTGGACTGTCTACTCTGTTCCACTGGTGTATGGGTCTGTTCTTGTGCCAGTACCAAATTGTCTTGATTACTGTGGCTTTGTAGTAGAGCTTTAAGTCAGGGAGCGTAATACCCCCTGCTTTATTCTTCCTTCTCAGGATTGCTTTGGCTATTTGGGGCCTTTTGTGGTTCCAGATGAATTTTAGAACATTTGTTCCAGTTCGTTGGAGAATGCTGTTGGTATTTTGATAGGAATTGCATTGAATCTGTAGATTGCTTTAGGCAGGATAGCCATTTGGACAATATTAATTCTTCCTACCCAAGAGCATGGGATGTGTTTCCATTTGTTAGTGTCCTCTTTAATTTCTCTTAAGAGTGTCTTGTAGTTTTCAAGGTATAGGTCTTTCACTTCCTTCATTAGGTTTATTCCCAGGTATCTTATTCTTTTTGATACAATTGTGAATGGGATTGTTTTCCTGATTTCTCTTTCTGCTAGTTCATCATTAGTGCATAGGAATGCAACAGAATTCTGTGTATTAATTTTGTATCCTACAACTTTGCTGAATTCAGATATTAGTTCTAGTAGTTTTGGAGTGTATTTTTTAGTTTTTTTTATGTACAATATCATGTCATCTGCAAATAGTGACAGTTTAACTTATTCTTTACTAACCTGGATGCCTTTTATTTCTTTGTGTTGTCTAATTGCCGTGGCAAGGACATCCAGAGCTATGTTGAATAAAAGTGGAGAGAGTGGGCATCCTTGTTTGTTCCCAATCTTAAAGGAAAGGCTATCAGATTCTTGGTGTTAAGTATGATGTTGGCTGTGGGTTTGTCATATGTGGCCTTTATTATGTTGAGGTATTAGCCCTCTAAACCCATTTTGTTGAGAGTTTTTATCATGAATGGAAGTTGAATTTTGTTGAATGCTTTTTTGGCATCTATGGAGATGGTCATGTAGTTTTTGTCCTTCTTTTTGTGGATGTGGTGGATGATGTTGATGGATTTTCTAGTATTGTACCATCCTCACATCCCTGGAATAAATCCTAGTTGATCATGATGGATGATATTTTTGATATATTTTTGAATTCAGTTTGCTAATATTTTGTTGAGTATTTTCCATCTATGTTCATTAGGGATATTGGTCTGTAATTTTCTTTTTTTGTTGTGTCTTTGCCTGGTTTTGGTATTAGAGTGATGCTGGCTTCATAGAATGAGTTTGGAAGTATTCCGTCCTCTTCTACTTTTTGTAAAACTTTAAGGAGGATGGGCATTAGGTATTCACTAAATGTTTGACAAAATTCAGCAGTGAAGTCATCTGGTTCAGGGATCTTGTTCTTAGGTAGGTTTTTGATTACCAATTCAATTTTGTTGCTGGTAATTGCTATTCAGATTTTCTGTTTCTTCCTGAGTCAGCCTTGGAAGGTTGTATTTTTCTAGAAAGTCGTACATTTCTTCTAGGTTATCCAGTTTGTTAACATATAAGTTTTCATAGTATTCTTTCATAATTCTTTGTATTTCTGTGGTGTCCATAGTGATTTTTCTTTCTCATTTCTGATTCTGTTTATGTGTGTAGACTTTCTTTTTTTCTTGATAAGTCTGGCTAGGGGTTTATCTATTTTGTTTATTTTCTTGAAGAACCAGCTCCTGCCTTCACTGATTCTTTCTATTGTTTTATTATTCTTGATTTTATTTATTTCTGCTTTAATCTTTATTATGTCCCTCCTTCTACTGACTTTGGGCCTCATTTGTTCTTCTTTTTCTGGTTTCATTAATTGTGAGTTTAGACTGCTCATATGGGATTGTTCTTCTTTCCTGAGGTAGGCCTGTATTGCAATATACTTGCCTCTTAACCAGACCTTCACTTTGCCCCACAGATTTTCTGGTGTTGAATTATTGTTGTCATTTGTCTCCATGTATTGCTTGATCTCTGTTTTTATTTGGTCTTTGATCCATTCATTATTTAGGAGCATGCTGTGAAGCTTCCATGTGTTTGTGGGCTTTTTTGTTTTCTTTGCATAATTTATTTCTAGTTTCATTCCTTTGTGGTCTGAGAAGCTGGTTGGTACAATTCCAAACCTTTTGAAGTTACTGAGTCTCTTTTCGTGGCCTAGTATATGACTTATTCTTGAAAATGTTCCATGTATACTTGAGAAGAATGTGTATTCTGCTGCTTTTGGGTGTAGAGTTCTGTAGATGTCTGTTAGGTTCATCTGTTCTAATGTTTTGTTCAGCACCTCTTTCTCCTCACTTACTTTCTGTCTGGTTGATCTGTCCTTTGGAGTGAGTGGAGTGTTGAAGTCTCCTAAAATGAATGCATTGCATTCTATTTCCTCTTTAATTCTGTTAGTATTTGTTTCACTTATGTAGGTGCTCCTGTGTTGGGTGCATAGATATTTACAATGGTTATATCTTCTTGGTGGATTGACCCATTTATCATTATGTAATGTCCTTCTTTGTCTCTTGTGACTTTCTTTGTTTTGAAGTCTATTTTGTTTGATATGAGTACTGCAACTCCTGCTTTTTTCTCCCTATTTAGTTCCATGAAATATCCTCCATCCCTTCACTTTTAGTCTGTTTATGTCTTTGGGTTTGAAGTGAGTCTCTTGTAGGCAGCATATAGATGGGTCTTGTTTTTTTATCCATTCAGTGACTCTATGTCTTTTGATTGGTGCAATCAGACCATTTCCATTTTCAGTTATTATCAATAGGTATGTACTTATTACCATTGCAGGCTTTAGATTCGTGGTTACCAAATGTTCAAGGGCAATTCCCTTACTATCTAACAGTTTAATTTAACTTACTTTGTATACTATTACAAACACAACCTAAAGGTTCTTTTTATTCCCCTCCTTTTTATTCCTCCTCCATTCTTTGTATGTTATGAATCATATTCTGATCTCTTTGACTTCCATTTGGGTGATATCTATTTAGCCTTTGGATTACTTCCATCTATAGGAGTCTCTCCAAAATGCACTGTAGAGGTGATTTGTGGGAGGTAAATTCTGTCAGGTTTTGCTTATCTGAAAATTGTTTAATCCCTACTTCAAATTTAAATGATAACCTTGCAGGGTAAAGTATTCTGGGCTCAAGGCACTTCTGCTTCATTGCATTAAATACATCATGCCACTCCCTTCTGCCCTGTTATGTTTCTGTTGAGAAGTCTGATGACAGACAGCCTGATTGGTTTTCCTTCGTATGTGATCTTTTTTCTCTCTCTAGCTGCTTTTAAAAGTCTGTCTTTATCCCTGGTCTTTGCCATTTTAATTATTATATGTCTTGATGTTGTCTTCTTTGGGTCCCTTGTATTGGGAGATCTGTGCACCTCCATGGCTTGAGAGATTATCTCCTTCCCCAGATTGGGGAAGTTTTCAGCAATTACCTCCTCAAAGACACTTTCTATCCCTTTTTCTCTCTCTCTTATTCTTGGTACCCATATCTTGGGAATATTGTTGCTTTTGGATTCGTCACATTGTTCTCTCAATATTCTTTCATTCTTAGAGATCCTTTTCTCTCCGTACCTCAGATTCTTTGTATTCCTCTTCTCTGATTTCTCTTCCATTTACCATCTCTTCTGCTACATCTAATCTGCTTTTAAATGACTCCATTGTATGTTTCATTTCAGATATGGATTCCTTAATGATTGAATCTCTAACGTAAATTCGTTTCTGAGTTCTTGAATATTTTTCTGTACCTCCATAAGCATGTTTGTAATTTTTATTTTGAACACTCTTTCAGGAAGATTGGTGAGTTCGGTTTCATTTGGCCCTCTCTCTGGGGTTTGTGAGATTTTGGTCTGAACCATGTTGTTTGGTCATTTCATATTTCTGTGTGGTGTCCACTAGTGCATAGAAACTCCAGTCTCTGGCGCTGCTCAGCCCCTAGGGTGAGGGTGGGGGTTGTAGGGGAGAGGAGCTGGTGCCTGGGGGGGAGGAAAGATCTGTTTCCATCTGCAGTGCCTGTCTCCAGTGTCAGAGCCAGTGGGCCAAGCATACACGTGTAAACCTCTGTGCTTTGTGTCCTTACCTTTTGTAGGCGGGGCCTCCCTCTGGCTGGCCTGACACCTGCGCAGTGACTGCGGGTTTGTGAGCAGATGCCTGCAGGCCAGCAGGCTTTGGGTCACAGTGAGGGGCCTTGGAGCTGCGTAGGCAGCCATAGGGATAGAGCATCTGAAGCTCCCAAAGTTCCCAACCAGCTGGGCAAGCATGCCCAGAGAACCTCGTCCGGCTCTCCCTTCTCCCTCATAGCAAGCTCTGTGCAAACCCTGCCCCTTCAGCAGCCCTCTCACTGCTAGAAAGCCTCTCAGACCACCTGCCTTTACTCTGACACAAAGCAGCTGTGTGTGGATCCCCTTCACAAATGGCCAGAATGTCAATTTCTCAAACACTCCACCAGTCCGAGCTCCCCAACGTCCAGAGCACCACACACTATAGGATTCTTCTCACAAAGCAGACCTCCATGGTCTGAGAGACCATTGCCTTTCCCAGCATGGGGAAGTTTTCAGCAATTATTTTTTCAAAGACATTTTCAAACCCTTTTTCTCTTCTTCTTCTGGTACCCCTATAATGCAAATATTGTTCCATTTGGACTGGTTATATAGTTCTCTTAATATTCTTTCATTCCTGATTAAAGATGGTGGTGTGAGAGGTGAGACCACACTTCCTTCTAAAACCACATATAATACAAAAATATAATTAATACAACTAATCCTGAAAGGACAACAGGAAAGAGGACTGCACCAGACTGCACACACCTGGAGAAAAGAGCGCACCTCGTGGAACAGGGTAACGTACCAAAGCTGTGGCCCGGCTGGACCCGAGCCCTTCTCCCAACCCAGTTCAATGGTGGAGGAAGAGAAACTGAGCAGGGAGGGAGTGGAGGCCTGGAACTGCTGAATACTTAATTCCAGAGATCACCTCTGGGAGCACAAACCTACATTTCATGGTGCTTGCATGATACTCTTGTGATTATGGGGTTGGAAAGCTAAGACAGGCAGAATTCCTGAAGAGACTGAGATTCTAGCCACCTGTGGAAAGCAGGGATCCACATCTGGCTGCTCTGGGACAAAATAAAGGTGGGAAGTCTGACAGACTTCCTAACAAGGAAGCCCTTAGCAAGAGGGCTGCTAAAGGGGCAAGGATTGCACAGAGCTTACTGCTCAGGAGAAAGAATAGGTAGACAAAATTGTCTGGGTGCACTCTGCCCAGAAGGTTAGGAGCTTTGGCATATAGTCATATTTAAAGAGGAAAAAGAAATCTTCCTCCTTACATGATCTTCAGGTGCTCCAGCTCCCTGGCTGGCTACACAGCTCCAATTACCCCCTCCGTGATACACAGCCTACTGCGCCTTTATCCCGGACAGCCCCACCTGGCTCGCAAACCTGCAAACCCTACCCTGGAACATGCCCAGCCAGAAAGAAGATCTCTCTACACAAATTACAAACACAAAGCATAGAGGCTTATACCTGTGTGCTTGGACCACTGGTTCAGGCAGTGAAGACAGGCATAGCAGCGGGGAAGAAGAAACAGACCTTTCCTCCCTTCAGGCACCAATACCACTCCCCTGCCACCCCCAACATTGCTTCATGGGCTGAGAAGCTCCAGGGAGTAGAGATTCTGGACACTAGAGGGTGCCATATACAAATATGAAACGTCAAAGGAACCTGTATCAGAGTAAAATTATTAATACAACTCCTGAGAAAGACTTAAATGATGTCGAAGTCATGACTCTTCCCAAAAGGGAATTAAAAATAAAAATCATTAACATGCTCATGGAGGTATGGAAAGATATTCAAGAACTCAGGAATGAATTCCAGTCAGAGATCCAATCATTGGAGAGCACAATGGAGAGTATTAAAAACAGATTGGATACAGTGAAGGAGACAATAAATGAAATACAAACTAGAGGAATACAAAGAAGCTGAGGCACAGAGACGAAAAAGGATCTCTAAGAATGAAAGAATATTGAGAAAACTGTGTGACCAATCCAAATGGAAAAATACTCTTATTAGAAGGGTACCAGAAAAAGAAGAGAGAGAAAAAGGAATAGAAAGTGTCTTTGAGGAGGTAACTGCTGAAAATTTCTCCAATCTGGGGAAGGAGAGTCTCTCAGGCCATGGAGATGCACAGATCTCCCAACACAAGGGACCCAAGGAAGACAACACCAAGACATATAGTAATTAAAATGGCAAACATCAAGGATATGGACAGTCTATTAAAAGCAGCCAGAGAGAGAAATAAGATCACATACAAAGGAAAACCCATCAGGCTGTCATCAGACTTCTCAACAGAAACCTTACAGACCAGAAAGGAGTGGCATGATGTATTTAATGTAATGAAGCATAAGGGCCTTAAACCAAGAATACTTTTTCCAGCAAGGTTACCATTTAAATTTGAAGAAGGGATTAAACAATCTCCAAATAAGCAAAAGCTGAGAGAATTTACCTCCCAAAAGCCATCTCTATAGTGAATTTTGGAGGGACTGCTATAGATGGAAGTGTTCCTGAAGTTTAATGGCTGTCACTAGAGGTAATAAAACCACAGTAAATAAAGTAGAACAGCTAATCACTAAGCAAATGCAAAATTAACTATCCCCAACGTCAATCAAAGAATAGACAAAGAGTACAGAATATGATACCTAACATATAAAGAATGGAGAAGGAAGAAAAAGGAGGAAGAAAAAAAAAACCTTTTGATTGTGTTTGTAATAGCATATTAAGTGAGTAAGTTAGACTCTTAGATAGTAAGGAAGTTAATCTTGAACCTTTGGTAACCATGAATCTAAAGCCTGCAATGGCAATAAGTACATACCTATCGATAATCACCATAAATGTAAGTAGACTGAATGCACCAATCAAAAGACATAGAGTCACTGAATGGGTAAAAAAGCAAGAAGAACCATCTATATGCTGCCCACAAGAGACTCACTTTAAAGCTAAAGACATACACAGGCTAAAAGTGAAGGGATGGAAAAAAATATTTCATGCAACTAATAGGGAGAAGAAAGCAGGAGTTACAGTACTTGTATCAGACAAAATAGACTTCAAAACAAAGAAAGTCACAAGAGACAAAGAAGGACATTACATAATGATAAAAAGGGTCAGTCCAACAAGAAGATATAACCATTATAAATATCTATGTGCCCAACACAGGAACACCTACATATGTGAAACAAATACTAACAGAATTAAAAGGAGAAATAGAATGCAATGCATTCATTCCAAGAGACTTCAACACTCTACTCACTCTGAAGGACAGATCAACCAGACAGAAAATAAGAAAGGAGACAGAGGCACTGAACAACACAACAGAACAGATGGACCTAACAGACATCTATAGAACTTTACATCCAAAAGCAGCAGAATACACATTCTTTTCAAGTGCACATGGAAGATTTTCAAGAATAGATCATGTACCTGGCCACAAAAAGAGCCTCGGTAAATTCAGAAAGATTAAAATTGTACCAATCAGTTTCTCAGACCACAAAGGTAATGAAACAAGATATAAATTACGCAAAGAAAATGAAAAATCCCACAAACACTTGGAGCCTTCAAAACATGCTCCTAAATAACCAATGGATCAATGACCAAATAAAAACAGAGATCAAGCAATATATGTAGACAAATAACAACAGTAATTCAACACCACAAAATCTGTGGGATGCAGCGAAGGCTGTACTAAAAGGAAAGTATGTTGCAATGTAGGACTACCTCAGGAAAGAAGAATAATCCCATAAGAACAGTCTAAACTCACAATTAATGAAACCAGAAAAAGACGAACAAATGGGGCCCAAAGTCAGTAGAAGAAGGGACATAATAACAATTAGAGCAGAAATAAATAACATCGGAAAGAATAAAACAATAGAAGGAATCAATGAAAGCAACAGCTTGTTCATTGAGAAAATAAACTAAATAGATAACCCCCTAGCCAGTATTGTCAAGAAAAAAAGAGAGTCTACACACATAAACAGAATCAGAAATGAGAAAGAAAAATCACTACGGACATCACAGAAATACAAAGAATTATTAGAGAATACTATGAAAAAGTATATGCTAACAAACTGGGTAACCTAGAAGAAATGAACAACTTTCTAGAAAAATACAACCTTCTAAGGCTGACCAAGAAAGAAACAAAATCTGAACAGACAATTACCGAGCAACAAAATTGAACTGGTAGTCAAAAACCTACCTAAGAACAAAACTACTGGACCAGATGGCTTCATCGCTGAAATTTATCAAACATTTAGTGAAGACATAATACCCACCCTCCTTAACATTTTCCAAAGAGTAGAAGAAGAGGGAATACTTCCAAACTCATTCTGTGAGGCTAGCAACACTCTAATATCAAAACCAGGCAAAGACACCACAAAAAAAGAAATTTGCAGACCAATATTCCATAGATGAAAAAATACTCAACAAAATATTAGCAAACCAAATTAAAAAATACATCAAAAAGATCATCCATAATGATCAAGTGGGATTCATCCCAGGGATGGAAGGACGGTACATTAGAAAATCCATCAACATCATCCATCACATCAACAAAAAGGACAAAAACCACATGATCATCTCCATAGATGCTGAAAAAGCATTTGACAAAATTCAACATCCATTCATGATAAAAACTCTCAACAAAATGGGTATAGAGGGCAAGTACCTCAACATAATAAAGGCCATATATGACAAACCCACAGTCAACATTATACATAACAGCGAGAAGCTGAAAGCTTTTCCTTTAAGATCGGGAACAAGACAAGGATGCCCACTCTCCCCACTTCCACTCAACATAGTACTGGAGGTCCTCCCCACGGCATTCAGACAACGCAAAGAAATAAAAGGCATCCAGATTGACAAGGAAGAAGTTAAACTGTCACTGTTTGCAGATGACATGATATTGTACATAAAAAACCCTAAAGTATCCACTCCAAAACTAATAGATCTAATATCTAAATTCAGCAAAGTTGCGGGATACAAAATTAATGCAAAGAAATCTGTGGCATTCCTATACACTAACAATGAAGTAGCAGAGAGAGAAATCTGGAAAACAATTCCATTAACAGTTGCATCAAAAAGAATAAAATACCTAGGAATACACCAAGGAAGTGAAAGACCTATACTCTGAAAACTACAAGACACTCTTGAGAGAAATTAAAGAAGATACCAATAAATGGAAACACATCCCGTGCTCATGGATACAAAGAATTAATATTGTCAAAATGGCCATCCTGCCTAAAGCAATATACAGATTCAATGCAATTCCTATCAAAATACCAATACCATTCTTCAACGAACTAGAGACAAACATTCTAAAATTTATGTGGAACCAAAATAGACCCCGAATAGCCAAAGCAATCCTGAGAAGGAAGAATAAAGCTGGGGGATTATGCTCCCCAACTTCAAGCTCTACTACAAAGCCTCAGTAATCAAGACAATTTGGTAGTGGCACAAGAACAGACCCATAGACCAATGGAACAGACTAGAGAGTCCTGATAAAAACCCAACCATATATGGTCAATTAACATATGATAAAGGAGCCATGGACATACAATGGGGAAATGACAGCCTCTTCAACAGCTGGTGTTGGCAAAATGGGACAGTTACAAGCAACAGAATGAAACTGGATTATTGTTTAACCACATAAACAAAAGTAAACTTGAAATGGATCAAAGACTTGAATGTAAGTCATGAAACCATAAAACTCTTAGAAGACAACATAGGCAAAAATCTCCTGAATATAAGAATGAATGACTTCTTCCTGAATGCATCTCCTTGAGCAAGGGAAACAGAAGCAAAAATGAACTCATGTGACTCAAGAAGTTTCTGTACAGCAAAGGACACCATCAACAGAACAAAAAGACATCCTACAGTATGGGAGAATATATGTGTAAATGACATATATGACAAGAGGTTAACACCCAAAATATATAAAGAACTCACACACCTCAACACCCAAAATGTAAATTACCTATTAAATAAGGGGCAGAGGATATGAAGAGACAGTTCTCCAAAGAAGAAATTCAGATGGTCAACGACACATGAAAAGATGCTCCACATCACTAATCATCAGGGAAATGAAAATTAAAACCACAATGAGATATCACCTCACAGCAGTAGGGATGGTCAGCAACATAAACACTAAGAACAACAAATGCTGGCGAGGATGTGAAGAAAGGGGAGCCCTCCTACACTGCTGGTTAGAATGTAAGCTAGTTCAACCATTGTGGAAAGCAATATGGAGGTTCCTCAAAAAACTGCAAATTGAAATACCATTTGACCCACGAATCCCACTCCTTGGAATTTACCCAAAGAACACAACTTCTCAGATTCAAAAAGACATATACATCCCTATGTTTATTGCAGCACTTTTTACACTGGCCAAGATATGGAAGCAGCCTGAATGTCCATCAGTAGATGAATGGATAAAGAAGAGGTGGTACATATACACAATGGAATACTATTCAGCCATAAGAAAGAAACAAATCCTACCATTTGCAACAACATGGATGGAGCTGGAGGATATTGTGCTCAGTGAAATAAGCCAGGCAGAGAAAGACAAGTGCTAAATAATTTCCCTCATTTGTGGAGTGTAACTACTATGCAAAACTGAAGGAACAAAATAGCAGCAGACTCAGAGACTCCAGTGTTTACCAAAGTGGTGGGAAGGCGGTTGGGGAGGGTGGGAGAAGGTGACTGAGGAGCATTTTGTTTAGTACACATGGTGTGGGCATCAAGGGGAAAACAGTGCAGCACAGAGAAGGCAAACAGTGAATCTGTGGCATCTTACTGCACTGATGGACAGTGACTGCATTGCGGTATGGGTGTGGACTTGATAATACGGGTGAAAGTAGTCACCACATTGTTTTCTCATGGGAAATCTTAAGAGTGTATATCAATAATATCTTAATAAAAAATAATAAAAAAAGAAAACTTTAAGGAGGATGGGTATTAGGTCTTCACTAAATGTTTGATAAAATTCAGTGGTGAAGCCATCTGATCCAGGTGTTTTGTTCTTAGGTAGTTTTTTGATTACCAGTTCAATTTTATTGCTGGGAATTGATCTGTTCAGATTTTTTGTTTCTTTTTGGGTCAGCCATGGAAGTTTGTGTATTTCTAGAAAGTTGTTCATTTCTTCTAGGTTATCCAGTTTGTTAGCATATAATTTTTCATAGTATTCTGTAATAATTCTTTGTATTTTTGTGGTATCCGTAGTGATTTTTTCTTTCTTATTTCTGATTCTGTTTATGTGAGTAGACTCTCTTTTATTCTTGATAAGTCTGGCTTGTGGTTTACCTATTTTGTTTATTTTCTCACAGAACCAGTGCTTGCTTTCATTGATTCTTTTTACTGTTTTATTCTTCTCGATTTTATTTATTTTTGCTCTAATCTTAATTATGCCCCTCCTTCTACTGACTTTAGGCCGCATTTGTTTTTTTTTTTCTAGCTTCATTAATTGTGTGTTTAATCTGCTCATATGGGATTGTTCTACTTTCCTGAGGTAGGCCTGTATTGCAATATATTTCCTTCTTAGCACGGCCTTCACTGCATCCCACACATTTTGTGATGTTAAATTATTGTTGTCATTTGTCTACATATATTGCTTGATCTCTGTTTTTATTTGGTCATTGATCCATTGGTTATTTAAGAGCATGTTTTGAAGGCTCCATTTGTTTGTGGGATTTTTCATTTTCTTTGCGTAATTTATATCTAGTTTCATATCTTTGTGATCTGAGAAACTGGTTGGTACAATTTCAATCTTTTTGAATTTACTGAGGCTCTTTTTGTGGCCTAGTGTATGATCTATTCTTGAAAATATTCCATGAGCACTTGAGAAGAATGTATATTCTGCTGCTTTTGGGTGTAGAGTTCTATAGATGTCTATTAGGCCCATCTGTTCTAATGCGTTGTTCAGTACCTCTGTCTCCTTACTTATTTTATGTCTGGTTGATGTGTCCTTCAGAGTGAGTAGAGTGTTGAAGTCTCCTAGAATGAATGCATTGCATTCTATTTCTCCTTTTAATTCTGTTAGTATTTGTTTCACATATGTAGGTGCTCCTGTTTTGGGCACATAGATATTTATAATGGTTATATCTTCTTGTTGGATTGACCCTTTTATCATTATGTAATGTCCTTCTTTGTCTCTTGTGATCTTCTTTGTTTTGAACTCTATTTTGTCTGATACAAATACTGCAAGTCCTGCTTTCTTCTCCCTATTAGTTGTATGAAATATCTTTGTCTGTCCATTCACTTTTAGTCTGTGTATGTCTTTAGCTTTAAAGTGAACCTCCTGTAGGCAGAATATAGATGGGTCTTGTTTTTTTATCCATTCAGTGACTCTATGTCTTTTGTTTGGTGCATTCAGTCCATTTACATTTATGGTGATTATCAATAGGTATGTACTTATTGCCATTGCAGGCTTTAGATTCGTGGTTACCAAAGGTTCAAGGTTAACTTCCTTACTATCTAAGAGTCTAACTTAACTCACTTAATATGCTATTACAAGCACAATCTAAAGGTTCTTTTTTTTTCTCCTCCTTTTTCTTCCTTCTCCATTCTTTATATATTAGGTATAATATTCTGTAATCTTTGTCTATCTCTTGATTAACTTTGGGGATAGTTAATTTGATTTTGTATTTGCTTAGTGATTTGCTGTTCTACTTTCTTTACTGTGGTTTTATTACCTCTGGTGACAGCTATTAAATCTTAGGAACACTTCCATCTATAGCAGTCCCTCCAAAATGCACTGTAGAGATAGCTTTTGGGAGGTAAATTCTCTCAGCTTTTGCTTATTTGGAAATTTTTTAATCTCTCCTTCAAATTTAAATGATAATCTTGCTGGATAAAGTAATCTTGGTTCAAGATCCTTCTGCTTCATTGCATTAAATGCATCATGCCAATCCATCTGGCCTGTGAGGTTTCTGCTGAGAAGTCTGATGATAGCCTGATGGGCTTTCCTTTGTATATGATCTTATTTCTTTGGATGCTCTTAATAGTCTGTCCTTATCCTTGCTCTTTGCCATTTTAATTACTATATGTCTTCCTTGGGCCTGTTGTGTTCAGAGATCTGTGCATCTCCATGGCCTGAGAGACTATCTCCTTCCCCAGACTGGGGAAGTTTTCAGCAATTACTTCCTCAAAGACACTTTCTATCCCCTTTTCTCTCTCTTCTTCTTTTGATATCCCTATAAGGCATATATTGTTCCATTTGGATTGGTCACACAGTTCTCTCAATATTCTTTCATTCTTAAAGATCCTTTTTTCCTTCTGTGCCTCAGCTTCTTTGTATTCCTCTTCTCTAGTTTCTATTTCATTTATCATCTCCTCCACCATATCTAATCTGTTTTTAATACCCTCTATTGTGCTCTTCAATGATTGGATCTGTGATCGGAATTCATTCCTTAGTTCTTGAACCTCTTTCCCTACCTCCATGAGCATGTTAACGTTTTTTATTTTGAACTCCCTTTCAGGAAGATTCATTTAAATCTTTCTCAGGAGTTGTATTAATTTTACTTTGAACCAGGTTCCTTTGGTATTTCATATTTGTATATGGCGCCCTCTAGTGCTCAGAAGCTCTACTCTCTGAGCTTCTCAGTCCATGAAGCAATGTCAGGGGTCTCAGTTGAGTGGTATTGGTGCCTGGAGGTTGGAAAGAGCTGTGTCCTCCTTCCTGTGTGCTATGCCTCACTCCACTGCCTGAACCAGTGGGCTGAGCACACAGGTATAAGCCTCTATGCTTTGCGTTTGTAGTTGTTGTAGATAGATCCTCCGCCTGGCTGGCCTAACACTGGGATAGGGTTTGCTGGTTTGCGAGCCAGGTGAGGCTGGCTGAATAAAGGCGCAGTAGGCTGTGTATCACGGAGGAGGTCCTTGGAGCTGTGTAGCCAGCTAGGGAGCTGGAGCACATGAAAAACATGAAAGTTCTCAACCTGCTGGGTAGAGTGTACCTGGATAATTTTGTCTACCTGTCCTTTCTCCTGAGCACTAAGCTCTGTGCAGTCCTTGCCGTGTTAGCAGCCCTCTTGCTCTTAGGAAGACTGTCTGCCTTTCTTTTGTCCCAGAGCAGCCGGATATGGATCCCAGCTTTCCACAAGTGGCTGGAATCTCAGTCTCTCCAGGAATTCTGCCTGTCTTAGCCTTCCATCCCCCTAATCCCGAGAGTACCATGCCATCACCATGAAATGTAGGTTTGTACTCCCAGAGCCGATCTCTGGAGTTTGGTATTCAGCAGTCCCAGCCCTACTCCCTCCCCCTCTGTTTCTCTTCCTCCCACCGGTGAGCTGGGTTGGGGTAGGGCTTGGGTCCTGCTGGACCACAGCTTTAGTACTTTACCCTGTTCCGTGACGTCTGCTCTTCTCTCCAGGTGTATGCAGTCTGGCGCAGTCCTTTTTCCTGCTGCTCTTTCAGGAGTAGTTGTATTAATTATATTTTCGTATATTATGCGGTTTTAGGAGGAAGCCTCTGTCTCACCTCTCACACTGCCATCTTTAATCCCCTGCATCTGTCTTTATTATAAAAGCCTTTTCCTTCCCTCTGTTGGTGGAGCGCTCCTAACCACTTATGGTTTGGTGCTGCCTGATTTGAATCAACATATGTTCAAATAAGCTCTTCAACATTAGTTTGTCTCAGCTTATCTCTTAACTGTAATGTGCTGTTACTATGCTAAGGAAACAATCCCCTGGAAGCATAGATGACACATTATTTATGTAGGCATTTAATAATGCTGGACTGGGTCAGAAACAATACCCATGTTTTAAGTCTGAGTACAGTTTTCTTCCTGATGGTTAAGTGATGAATTTCAATCATGTTGCCCCCAAAACCTGTTGCAACACATCAATATGTCCCCAAGAGAGAATCCTGGGAGTCACTTTCTTCTCTTCTTGTCAAGTCTAGTTTGCCATCATTTCCAGTACTTCTACTTTATAGCTATCTCTTGAAGCTTCTTTTTTCAAGCCCTTTCATACTATAGGACTCACAAGATGCAGTCTAAATTTTGTATAGCCCTGAATGCAAGGCATTTTATCATCTGTCCCTTGCCTACCTACTTGGTGGCCTTGTTTGTAGCCACTCCTCATTGTGGTCATGAAAATGCCACACTCAACTTTCCTTCTGCAAGGAGCATAATTGACTGATGGCTCTTGTGGTCCAATGTTAAACTCTGTTGAGCAAGTCAAGGGCTTGTCCTGCAGCATCTGATATTTCTGCTCCATTCTTAGGGCTTCTAGCTGTTGCTTTTAAAATTTGGCCACTGGGGAGTCTCTTCTTTGCTTTATATGGCCTTGTTCTTCCTAATCATTTTAGCTTTGCCTCAGATTAACCTCATGAAATAAAAGTTAGATCCTTCATGCTACAAGCATCTGGTTATTGAAAGTTTACAGTGTAGCAGGCACTTGGGACACGTTAATTAAGAAGATAGAAAAAAACAAAGACAAAAGTCCTGCTTTTGTAGAGCTTAAGTTGTAACGGGGAGATAGACAGTAACTAATAAACACAATATATAAGTTTATAAAATAAAGTAGATAAGAAGTTTATATGTACTGCAGAATAAAAATGTGCAGGGTAAGACACATCTGTAATGTGTATGGGGATGAGGATGGGTAAGTTGCAATTTTAAATAATTTTGATATCAATCAATCAATCTTTAAAACCCCCTTATTGCTCAGCAAAGTTTGACATTGGACTACAAGGGCCCACACGATCTGATCCCTATCATCTCTTTGACTTCATCTCATGATTACATGATTACATCCCCTTTCTCCCCTCTATCTGGCCATGACACAGGGACAATGGGCTTAAGACAGAATAGGGTGAGGGCCTCCGGAAAAAGCAAGGCAGGCTATTTACAGTCAGAGAGATGTAACTACATGCGGGGAAACCCCCTACCAGAACTCTGTGTTAAACATTAAGCTCTAGAGTCATTCTTCAGTGAGATCAGTTGATACTCCCCAGATAAAGGAAAGTAGCCCATATTCTTGTTATGCTAATTATTTGTAATCATGTGTAAGATTCACTTTAGCATGCTAAAAGTGATTTAATATCTCAACAAAGGCAAACATCCTAAGGCCACTTTTAACAAGTCCACACCCTAAGCCCTTTATCAGTTCCCCCAAATCCTCAACTGCCTATAAATCCCCTGGACAAAGCACCACCCAGGGCTCTGCACCACCCAGGGCTCTCTTGTCCCCTCCTGGCCTGAGCCAGGAGCTCTGTCCTCTCACTGTATCTCTCAATAAAAGTCTCTGCCCTGGCTCTCCTACCTTGTCTGTTTGCTAAGTTCATTCTTCGACTCTGCAAACAAGAACCCCGGCATCAGCCACACTGGCCTCCTTGCTGTTTCTAGAACAGTTTAGACATGCTTCTACCTCTGGAGGGAACAAGCTTCTACCAGATATCCACAGAGCTGAATTTCTTATCATGCTAATATTCTCAAATGCCACTTTCTCTGTGAAACGGTTTACAACCACTTTATTGTAAATTGTTCTTTTATCCCCTATAATCTTTCTCCCATTTCTCTGATCTGATTTCTTTTCCTCAGCTGCAGGTATATGTTTATGTAATGTACTGTACAAGTAAGTAATATACTTACTTGTTTATTGGCTGTCTGTTTTTCCCCAGAATGTAAGCTCCATGAGGGCAGTGTTCTACTGTGCCTGCAACTTACCAGTTACTCAATAAATATCTGTTGAATGGGTGATAAAGGAGAAAAAGTCTAAACCTGGATCCAAGTGGAGAAACTGAGATTCTTTTTACCACATAATAACTGCATCTCCTGGGCAACTTTGAGGATTGTGATGTTGCCATACTTTGCTCTGCTGCATCTCAGGGGCCAGCTTATTGTGATTTGCTTAAGAGATCACATAATATATATTTAAACATCTAGGAAGATAATTTTTGTTGGCCTCATAACCACAGAAATGAGATTGTACCAGTTGCTAATTTCTGTCTCAAGTTAAGATTACTGGCATTGGAATTAGATTTATACCTGTACATGTGATTTTACCATTTTCCATTAACTATGAAATTTTGGTTTTGAAAATTCATTAGAACAGAGAGATAGAACTCCATGCACTGCAGAATCTCAGCTGTAATTGCTACGTTCTCTCTCCAACTAGGATTATTGCTAGCATTGAAATTATTTTTGTTTATTATTTTTGTTTCTATATGACATGTTGTTTTTACCATTTTCTACTAGCCATGGAATTTTGGCTTTGATATTTATCACAGCAGAAAGAATGTTCACACACTACTGTATCTCAGCTGTAATCAGCATATGAGCATATTATAGCAATAAGGCGTGACTTCCAAATGCTAGGAATCAATGCTGTAGTCTTATTTTTATTCTGCTTATCTCCCAGAGAGATTAGGTTGTTACGTAGCACATATAGGTCATCATTTTGGCAATGAAACAGAATGGGTTACTCTGTCATGGACATAATAAAGGCTTATGCAAGACAAAGCTAGCATAATTTAATATTCTACTTGAAAGAAAGAAGAGGGGATGCAAACTCAACAGTCCAAGCAGGTTTATTGCTAAACCTGAGAGGGACCCCTCTGTCCTGGCCAGCAGAACAAAGGAAAAGAAAGGGCTTTCTAACAGTCCAAGAGGCTTTTTATGGCCAGGGTTTTTGGCAGGCTCTTTGAGGGGAGGGGTCAGGGAAAGGTGGGCTTGTGGCTTGCTGACGTGTCCTCTGGAGAATGCTTGTAGCCTGGGTAAGATGACACCTAGGTCTCTCTGAGATGGTGGGTGGGCTTATTCAAAAGGCAGTACTCAGGTCCGGATTCTATCAGTACTTAGGAAGTTTTAAAGTATATTAAAATTCCACCATTCCTGTCAGACTGTATTTTAAATATCATTATATAAGATATCTAGCTCATGTTTTGTTTATTTCCTTGACTTATACTTTAGCTGGTCTATCTCATAAGTTAGGAATTTAAAAAATGTTGTTTAAAAACTATTGGATCCTCATAATTTCCCCTTTATTTGCTGGCTTCTAAATAATTTTGTTTTTTTAGCTACAGGTCCCCAGAATTTTCTAGGTGAATACTATTAATCCAAGTCTCTAAATTCTCTGGGAACTGGTTATCAATATCAGGTGTGTCATTTTGGTGTTCCAGCCTTATAACACATCTATGTTATGTTTCATGTATTCTCTATATTACTTTCATCAAAATGGCTCTTTTTTAATTAGTTTACTTGACAATATACTTGTTTGAATATACATTACTATTTCATCTGGGTGGACCAATTTAAAAGGTAAATTTTCATCACAGCTGTTAAAATTAATATTAACAAATCTGGGCACAATAGTAGATAAGAAAAGGGAAAATCTCTGAATTCAACTGAGTTGAGACATTATTTATAGGGATGTTCTAGTTGAACCTAAACATCAGTATTGATAAGGGTCAGTCTCTTTCAAGCTGTTAGAGTTTTTTGGCTCTTTTATATTGTAACTTAAAAACATTTTGGAGGACAGGAAAGACTTATTAACATTTTTCTATTGGGCTATGAGAGATTCATACATCCAAGGGAAAGAGCCTTCTAGTGGAAAGCTTGATATTTGTGAAAGATGGCATTCATCATTCAAACATTCAACAAATATTTATTAAGAACCTATGATATGTTAGGTAATGATCTAGTAACTGATTACACAAGAAATAGTCTTGTCTATGATGGAGCTAATAAGTGAAGACAACATAAAAGAACTTACAAATACATGATAATTCTGGTAGTAATAAGTCCTATTAAAAAACCTTAGGGAATATTACTGTCTGGGACAATTCTGATGGAATTGATGGACCCAGAGAAAATGGCATTAGAGCTGAGACTAAACAATAAGCAAAACAAGGCATGCAAATATCCAAGAAAGTAATGGTATATGGCTGGATTAAGGGACTTTATGGTATAAAATCAGGTTGGAGAGATAAGCAATGGCCAGATCATGGGTGGCCTTGTGGCCTATTTGTCTTTTATTCTAACTGTAATTGAAAATCAGAGTTTTGAGCAAGGGAGAGATATAATCTGATGGATTCTAAAAAGATTACTCTGGTGTCATTGGGGAACATGGAGAAGGGAGTGTGGCTAAAATTGTAATATTTCCAGGATCTCTCCCCTGGCCTTAGTCCATCTCCATATCAATAGGTGACTACAAGTGTGGGGGGAGCAAGGGTATATCTAGACCAGAGAGGTCGGGTGGGGTCTCTTTTGGTAGCCTGGTCACAAGAGAATGTGCGAGCAGAAGTTGACAACTGCTTGTAAGCAATAAATGGGTTTCTCCCACTTTATTTATCCCTTTGACTGATTTCAATTTCAAAGGTAATTTTCCCCAGGCTGGAAAATACTCCCTGTAGTTACAGGAGTAATGTGGATACCTTGTCCGTATCTCGAGGGGAAAACAGGCAGTAGCACGGGCAAGAATGAAGGTCACCATACCTCTTACATACTTTAAAATCCAAAAATGTGGACTTGTTAGGTAGAAAGCAGCCGGGGCAGGTGAAGATAAGGTTCAAGGAAAAAAACCGCTTAGTTAGGGGTCCCTCTTGAAGACAACAAAAGCTTTGCTGGGAGATAACGTCCTTGCCTATGGAGACTGTAACTCCGGGGGAAAATCTTGGGAGAAAATACTTTTGAAACCGAAATCAGTCAAAGGGAGAAATAAAGTTTAAGCAACCCATTTATTTCTTACAAGCAGCCATCCCATCTCCCTCTTGAGCAGGCTGCAGCAGAAGAGAGCTCCCCCCAACCTCTCACACGCCCTGGTAATTACCTATTGATATGCAGATGAACTAAAGCCAGGCATATGAGATTCTGGAAATGTTGCAATCTTACCCACAGGGACCAGGTGAAACTGGCCCCAACCAGATCACAACACAGGTACAATCAAACAAAACTAAGAACCACCCAAACCACACTTCATCATAATCTCATTAAAGGAAAATTGTGGTTTTGCTCAACAACCGCCACCTCTACCCCTTCAGTGGGCTTTTCTGTGTACATTTTGGGAAAAGGCATGTGCACTAAGCGGAATGAGTGTGTATAACTAGAATTGCCAATCAAATGACCTCACCCTGCTTGGGTAAGATTGTAATATTTCCAGAATATCTCGCCTGGCTTTAGTATATCTGTGTATCAACGGGCGCTTAAGGTGGAGAGAATTATGGGCTTTAGTATATTTGCATCATTCCTCAGGGGTGGAGAGAAGTTCATCTCCATATCAATGGATAATCACCTGGGCACAGGAGGACTTATCTGTACCTGAGAGGTAAGGGGAGTGCCAGTTTTGTTTCTGCTGGAGCAGAGAAGAGAGAAGGCCCAGGATTGCAGTTTGTAAGTAACAAACGGTTTTTAAACTGTATTTCTCCCTTTGAATGATTTCGGTTTTAGTGGTATTTTGCCCTGGGATTTCCTCTCCCCGGACTTACACCCTGTCAATTAGAGATGTGCCTCCTGGCTAGGTCATGATAAGTAGACCCTCCCCTAAAAGATCAAGGCCTTTGTCTACCTTGACTTTGGCCAGCCCCTCCCTTAGAGTGCTTTCAAATAAAATCTTGCCCTGCTTTGCTACTGTGTCTATTTTATTCAGGGACTGTTGCAACGGGGGAAAAGAGATCTCAATATAGATGGGGGCCCAATTCCGAATACAGTAAGGACAAGTGGGAGATTCATAGCCAAGGAAGGGGGGAGGCAGTGTATGAAAAATTACTAAGATGAAACATCAGAGGTAAGGGATGATTCTGGTTAAACTGACTTGACAGGATTCTTGCTGAAGACAACGCATGGTGATCACATATCATGTGGGAGACCGGTGAGAGATTAGGAATTTGATCAGATATTGATGTGATCAAATATAGTGTGTGTGGTATTCTCTCTAAATTGACTTAACAAGATTCTGCTGACCTGGATGATTCAGGACCAACAAAAAGGGACACTGAAGCCCAAGGTCTGAGTCTAGTTGAGAAGATGGCATAGCCTGACTAAAGTTTGGTGAACTAGAGGGTCTTAGTCAACCAGGAAGAAATTATCACATATGTATGTATTGCTACTTCTTCACTGCTAACATTAATAGGAAGGATGAATGTTTTGTAGACTGCAGGGTCCAGGGAAAATCAAAGATTTTTATTCACAGCAATAGCATTAGGCAGATATTCAAGGCAATCTTAAGGGGAAAAGAAAATGTTATAGGAAAGCCATATGCAATTTTTGAAGGAAATATTAAAAGAAGAAGCAATAAACTAGTTACATTTTTAATACCATAGTGACCTGAGAAGCAGTGGGTAAGTATTTTCAGAACCACTAAGGGCTCCACTTTATTCTAGGAAAATAAATTATGGTACATTCTGCATTCATAACCCTTGCATCACTCTACCTACATCCCTCAGCTCCATAGTCACAGAATATTTGAAAAAGAAGAGCCCAAACAGCCATATTTTATACTGGATTTTATATTGGATTAGGAATATTTGGTCTAATGGCAGCCAGTGCATAGATCCCACAACACGCACAATTAAACACGAAATGATGATTTGGGGTGAATTACATTCTCACTTCCATTTACATGAGCTGAGAAAAGAGAATCAGGCAGTTAATAGTGGATTTGGAGCTGAAGGAAGAATAGATAGAAGCCCCTGAAATAGATTTGGGGCCACATATAAGGGATTATACTGAAGAGTATTAAAGGTCAGGGCAATCTAAGTTATAAACAGAGGCTATTGGGGGAGAAAAGTTCTAGAATATAGTGAGAAAAGAACTAAACTAGTTGGTGTAATAGATTAAAGATGGCTTCAAATTCTTTGACACTTTGTCCTACCAAAGATGAGGTCTATATCTTCTCCCTTTCCTTTTTTCTTTTGACTGCTTGATCAATAAAGTATAGCAGAGGTAACCAATTTCTGTCTCTTTGAATACTTGCTTTAGGAAGCAAATCAACATGCTATGCCTTGAAGGCTCACAGAGAGGCCCATGTGGAGAACTAAGGCCCCCCCCTCTCAATTTCTCAATAGCCTCAGATGAGCTCCAGGCCAAGAGCAGAACCAACTTGCCAGTCATGTGCCACCATGGAAGTGGGTGCTCCAGATGCAACTGAGCTGCCCGATCTGACACCACATGGACCAGGATGTAGACATCCCCATTCAGCCATGCCCAAACTGTGGATTCAGGAGCAAATAAATGGCTGATATTGGTATTTTATTTTTAATTGTAGTGAAATACATGTAACATAAAATGTATCATCTTAACCATTTTACAACTCAGTGTCATTAAATATATTTACATTATGTGCAACCGTCACCATTCATCTCCAGAACTCTTTTCATCTTGCAAACCTGAAACTATGCCCATTAAACCAGAACTCCCCTTCCTCCCTGGAAACCACCATTCTGCTTTATGTCTCTATGACTCTCACTACTCTAGGTCCCTCATGTACGTGGAATCATACAATATTTGTCTTTTTGTGACTGGCTTATTTCACTTAGCGTAATGTCCTCAGGAGTCATCCATATTGTAGCATGTGTCAAAATTTCTTTCCCTTTTAAGGCTGAATAATATTTCATTGTATGTAAAAACCACATTTTGCTCAGTTATTCATACACTGATAAACACTTGGGTTGCTTCCACCTTTTGTTTATTGTCAATAATGCTGTTGTGAACACAGATGTACAAATTGTCATAGCTAACCCTTCTCTGAGTATTTGAGTTAGATATGTAGATTATAAAAAGTGCTACTATGAGAAGGGGTTCTGTGTGTGTGTTACACGTGTTTCTGGGCATTACATAGACTGTAGGAGCCCAGAACAACTGTTCTTAACCCCAGGTGCATATTAGTATCACTTGGAGACCTTTCAAAAATACCTGTGCTCAGTTACCACCCAACACCACCAGGTTAGAATATCTGAGGATGGAGTTCCAACAAAGATATTTTTTAAAGCTCTCCAGATGATTTTAATGAGTGCACAGCACAGAGAACAACTGGACAGATTAGACACTATGTTGGTCCATTTTACAGATTTTGCCCAAAGCCAACTACACTTGGAGTGCTCCCTGAACACTAAGGATTCCTTTGTAGACTAGGTATTTTAGTAACAGATGAGGCCTCAGTTAGGTAGCCACTCTATTTTATAGTGGTTTCAGTTTCCAAGTTCACACAGATAAGATGAACCGTATCCATGACAACGGCGGAGGTGATTCATCCATTCCCTCGTTTTCTATTTTGTGAGACATTTATTCCTTAGGATAATATTGGGGGCAGCTCTTACGCTCTATCAGTCATTTGGCATAGCTGGTGATTTGACTATTTCTTCATCTATACCGTTTTAACATTATAATCCTAAGGCTATGCCTAATGTATGATATCAGTTCACAAATGCTTTAGAAAACTGGCATAATAGTTGCATGGTTATGATAAAATATACTGATTGATTAATTTACTCTTTAAGCATTTGCTGACTGTTTCAGAATTTTTAATTCTAAGTGATGATGTTAGTACCCTATTTTATACTATCAAATCTGTTTTACAATTCAGGGTTTCTCATTTATATATGGCACTGTATTAGTCAAGGTTCTCCAGAACAACAGAAGAGGACGCACGTATATAAAGACAGAGATTTATTATTATAAGGAACTGGCTCACATGATTATGGAGGGTGGCAAGTCCAAATCTGCAGTGTGGGCCAACAGGCAAAGAGCCAGGAAAGCTGATGTTCCAGTTCTAGTCCAAAGGCTGGCAGTGCGGAGACCCAGGAAAGCTGAGAGTGCAGATGATATCCAATGGCCATTTGCTGGAAAATTCCCTGTTGCCTGGGAATGCAGGTCTTGTTGTTCTATTTAGGCCTTCAACTGATTAGATGAGGCCAGTAGAAGGGCAGTTTGTTTACTCAAGATTCATTGTATGTTAATCTTATCCAAAAACACCCTCTAAACTGACACATAAAATTAGCCATCACAGAAGCTTAGAACCCATGGTGGTGACGGTGATGATGCCGGTGGCGGTGACGGTGACGTGACCGTGACGATGACGGTGATGATGACGGTGATGGTGACGGTGGCACTGACGGTGATGGTGATGATATGATAGGTAGAGTATACTGAGTGGTTACCGTGTACCAGACACTGTGCTACTCAGTTTATACTCTTTGATCTGCACATCAGCCCTTTGAAGGAACCACTGCTATCATCGTACAGAGGAGGAACATGAGACATGAGTTGTAACTTCTTCAAACCACGCAGTAGAGGTAGGTCCTGTGACTTATACCCAGAACCGCCTGACTCATAGCCCTTGTCCTTCACAAAGGGTCACAAAGATTTTGTGGGGGAAGTTTTCTTTCTGCTATCCTATGAAGTATATATATATATATTTTGGTATCACTAATCTACAATTACATGTGCAATATTATGGTTATTAAACTATATGAAGTATACTCTTAATGGGAAATGATACTTTGTTGTACCTTACAAAGGACAATTTTTCATCATTTGCAAAGTTTCATTTAATACTAACTTGAAATACTGTGGGTGATTGCATTCTAATATGTTAAATTCACAGCAAAAACCTATCTTTTTCTGCTGGAAAATTTTCATTAAAATTAAGTGTGCCTCTGCCTCCTCCTATTTAAAGTCAAGACGAGATGCTTCTCCCTGTAGGTTTATAAAGTGCCCTGACGTCCTCAGGTGAGAACTATGCCACATGGAGGTGCGGTATGCTGACTTAAATAATTGAGTCAATTAACTTAATTCCTCCGATCAATGTAAAACGTTAATATAACTTCTCTGCCGTTCTGACTTAATTGCATAGGTCATATTATGAGCATAAAAGTAATGTTGTCAGGAGAGCTGTGCTGAAAATCAGTTGGAATGGGAATCATGATATTACCTGTCATAAGAACTGAGAAACTTGGGTGAGTCACATACATCATTTTTCAGTACAGTACACCTTTTTATCTTTCATCGCCCTGGTTCACTTAACATTTATTTTAACTAGCTATTTAGTTAAGTAGCAATCATTCATTCAAAAAACTTTTATCAAGCATTTCTAATGTGACAGCTGGATAGCTAACACCTGTTTAGGACTTTATAAAGCAACTCCCCACACATCTCATTTGTCCTTGCTCCTATCGTAAGATGGAGCATATTAACTCTTCCCGTATGAACTTATTATTTTAATCCATGTTTCTACTTTTCAAAAGTTACTTTCGCTTTAAGGTAATCGTACTGATGAAGCTGAAGATCCAGGCTCCCGTCAAATAACTTAATAACTGCTAATTTCCAAAATGTGTGGTTTTCACTGAAATTTTCCCACTTGGTCTTTCCATTTCAGTCTGTGAGATTAATTTTTACCACCTGTAAGTTTTTAGTTTAATGAATCAATATTATATTGGTTCTTGTTATTTCCTTCAGAAAGTATCAGTTATCAGATCAGAGTATCAGATTTTGAAACATTGTGAGAAAATGTTACATGATGAGAAGAAAAACTTTGTTAAGTTTTATCTTGGTACTTAAATGAAGTGTTAGAAGTGGGAAGATCATATAAAGGCATGTGAAAGTCTTTAGAAAAGTGATTCAAACCTAACTCGCCAGTGCTTGCCTAGCCTAGGCCCTATATATGGCAAAAATAATCGTAGTTGGAAATATCTATGAGAGGTGTGAGGCCCCTTATTGAGCTGGTTTTCCTTCTGCTCTTTAAAGAGAAGTATTGTATTCACCTTTTCCACTGACCATACTATGCTTTGCTTTGCAAAAAGGCTGTTGATTAACTGCCGACTCATTTCCCATGTGTTGGAGTCTGTAAAGTGGTAAGTTATGCTATCATGACTGTGGATATAGAAAGGTTTCAGTCAGTTCTTTATTCTAGCAAGTTCATTTCATTTTTATTGATACTTAACATCAACATTCCTGGAGACTTGAGCATTATTATCTATTTTAGCATTATATAGAGATCTTTCTGTATTTTTCTGACAAATGCAGTGATTATAAACACAAGAAAAATTAATTTGTATGTGCTGAAGGCTTGCAGATCCTCACACCTGTATTTTATTAAACACTTTTGAAGTTAATGAGAGAACCTCTTGCTGACCTTTTGAGGAACATTTGCTATATCCTGAATTCCCACTTGTCTACTTATCCTTCTCTATTCCACTCCAGTAAAAGGGGAAATACTGAAGGGATTCATCAGGACATTATCCATTTTTAGGAGTAGAGCCTAAGCAGGTGGGGAATATATGGGATAGCATGCTTTTGTTCTTTCTTTTCTCAGCTTTCTGTGTAGCTGAGACATATTATATTTGACAAAATAAGATCTGAGAATTGAGCTTAACATTAGAGTGGAAATAAACAGAGCAGACTTTCCAATTCAGGGTTCTTCAGGCCTGGGTAGTGTAGAAAATGAGTTTTCTACAAAGTCTAATCTAGAAAATTGGGGCTGACATGGGGATTTATGGCAGGATCCAGGCAGTAATGAAGGGTGATGTTTTTTGTTCATCTTATGTGTATATACCTTCCTCATAACATTTGCAGGGAGAAGGGGGGTAAGGCAGATTGGGGTGTTTATGTATCCTAGCAAAGGCCACTGTAATGCCATTTTAATTTTGTTTTAATGACATCCATTCAATTACTACATTTATCTAATGTCTTGATGGACTTTCATTGCAGGTGCACTAAAGTAGCCTCAAATTAAGCCCACTCTATCAATTCCTACCCCTAAACCCAAGCCATAGTTTTGCATCTTACTATTTCAATTCAGTGGAAGATCATACATGCCTTTTTTAGAGAAAAGAGAGGGAATGGGGAAACATATTGACTTAGTAGAAGTCGATCTTTAGAGTGATGTACTGATCAGTAAACCTGGAATATGATCTCTGGGGAATAGATAGGAATGGAGGTGGAAAGGTAAGGAGCACGTTCTTTCACTGGAGGTCAGAATTCCTTAATCTAGATGTGGCCTAAATAACAGTACCCAGCACAAACAAACACAATAAAGAGTGAAACACAACACCCTCAAAGTGATACAACACTTACAATTACATTTGGAAATAGAAAAGCCAATAGTATGTTAAACACACCCAAGGAAGAGTTTCTGATCTATCCTATTATTTTAGAGAGAAGGAAACAAGTCTCTTTTACTCAATATTGACATTATTGTTCCATTCCTTTCCTAAAGTGTGGGGAACTACCTTTGAATCTCAGCTGCGCCACAAAGATGGCCGCTGAGAACCCTTTGAATTTCAGCTGCGCCACAGCTTCCCGCCGAGTGTTCTCAGCTCCACTGTTTACGTCAGAGACATCTGCGCATGCGCACAACTCTGTGCGTAATTGGAAATTTGAAGGTCGCCTTGTTAGCATAAGGTGTAACCAATCAGAAGAGACCACACCCTATATATTCCGTGTTCTGAGCGCAATAAAGGAGTCTGATTGTCTCCGGGGACGGCGGAGCCTGCGGAACGGGCGGACAGTCGGCTCTTGCATCCCTTGCTTCGCCTTGTCGGGGCGTGCCTCTCCCTCCTTTCCTTTCCCTCCGCTGGCTTGGAGGGTCACTGAAAGAGCTAGTTGTCCTGATGGTGAGCAGGACTGGCAGGGGAGAGGCTAGAAACCCCGACACTAAAGGTAAATACTTGCCATTCCTCATTTGTCAGGTAGGTAACTTAATTAATCTTAAATACTCTAGTGAAGATACAGAAACACTTGATAATGTTTACTGAATAATTTCTATGGGCTGTTCATTCTATTACACTCTTGTTTAATTTTCATGACCACTGTGTGACTAACTTACAGATTAGGAATCTTGGGTTTTGAGATGTTAGTGTTTTGGAGGTCATACAACTAGTAAGTGACAGCCCCAGGCTTCTTTCTCAGGACTGTCAAACTACAGAGTCAGCCTTCCTGTTTTCTGAAGGAAGGCTGTATATATATATATATATATATATATATATATACAGGGGTAGCAAATGTGAAAAAGACTTAATGTATATATACAGTTCTATCTCTGTTGTATACATATATTAATATGGTATAATTTTTCTACTTAAAATATTTGGTATGAAAATTTTGTTATGCTGGACAGATGTCCCCCCAGATATTTGCATTCCAATTGTATACAATTCATTAGGATTTTTTAATAAGTGTGGTACTGTTTGGATGCTAAACTCTTGTGAAAAATCATTACAATTCTTGTTTTTTCCCTACTGAGAAGTTTCTACAGTTTTCCTGCTTAAATATCTGTACAAAATCACATTCTTTGAGTTCTCTGTATTTTTTTGTGGAGTATATAATTGTCCTTAGATATTAACCCAGGTATTTCATTTAATTTGAATCTGAAATAGACACAGTCTTGCATATAAGATCTAAAGCTTAAAGTCTTCCACAAACTCATTTTGGGAAATAGTTCTATACAGCTGGAACAGGGAACCCATGAGGGTGTAGAGAAATAAAGATGTGGTTGCAAAGGCAGATTGGGACCAGTTTGTAATATGGCCTCCATGTAAACCTTGTTGGAACAGTGTTGCTTTCAGCTGTTGAATACCCCACACTTTCAAGTTAGTCTGTACTAGGCACAGAGTAGGTGCTTATTTAACTTTGAGGGGAAATCAACTCTGGCTAAACAACAAGTTTTAATAGAACATCATTAAGAATCAGAGATGAATTAATGTCTTATTATTATTATTAAGCTTAAAACATTTTAAATGAGTTATCTGCAAAAGAATTAGAGTTTAGTAAAGAAAACAAAGCATATGCAGATGAATAATACTACAAATATAATCAAGTACAAAAAAGTGTTAAGTAGTCAAATACCCACATTATTTGGCTAACATGGCTCACAATACTATACCCAGGTGTTTAGGCCTCGGTCACATGGTCTAATACTTGACCAGTGTTTTTTTTTTTAATTCAAGTATCATTGATACACAATCTTATGTTGGTTTCAAATGCACAACACAGTGGTTCAACAGTTACTCATATTATTAAATCCTCACCCTCTCTAGGGTGGGTGCTATATATCAACATAGAAAGATGTTACAGAATCATTGACTATATTCTCCATGCTGTAGTACCATCCCCATGACCAACTTTTTCTTAAATCTATTTTTAGTATCAAAGCTACTTTCATGAAGAAAACATAAGGGGATATTGGAAAATGATAAACTTTAAATTAGACAATAAGGGGCTCAAGAAATGTCAAGTAAATTAATAAAAGTATGAATGAAAACCATATAGTGTCTGCATGTGTGCATGTGTATGCGTACACCCTCATGCAGGTCATACTACCAAATGACCAATAGGTAAAAAAAAAATGAAATTTAATGTATTCAAATATAGTCACATGAAATTCAAAGTTTAACTTTGGAAAAACCTAATGGAAAGCCAAACTCAACAAAGCTTATTCTTTATTTTTATTCACTGCTGTAAAGCCTTTTGACAGCTTCCTTGAAATCTCAAGTTCCCCAATGCAATACTATAATAATTTAGGGAAGAAAATCTGAAAGATGGTGTTGAAGAATAATTAGCATTTAACTGGATGGGAATGCAAGCATGAAACAATGTCCCAGGGGTAGCAAATGTGAAAAAGACAATGAAGAGGAGAAAAGTAATGATGATGAGAACAACAAAAAGGTAACACTTTAAGACTTTCATTTCTAAAGTCTTTAAAATACCACTGAAATTTTCAGTAACAGAGTGGCTTGTGGGACGCCAGAATACTTCTTCTTTTTTGTCTGGTTCTGGGAAAAGTAATCTTGGAGCTAATGGGTGAGCATGACTTTGCAAAACAATAATTTTAAGCCATACCATCTGTAGCTCCAGGAGATGGGTATTGCCGGCCCAGGACGAATCCCCTATGAAACTGGTGGAACAGAAATAAGTCAAAGAAAAGAGTAGGTTGGGAGAAAGGCTTTTTATTGTTCATAGCTTGCTTGAATTCACTGGCCCGGCTTGGAACTGTCTCCTTCAGCCCTGGCTTGTGCTCTGCCTCGCCTGCCCCTTCTGGGAGGAGCTGCATTGGTGGGTCCTTGGTGACTGGTAGACAGACCAATTACATACCAGGAATGGAGGGGAGGAGAAAAGTAGAGAGCTCGCTGTGAGGGCAGAGCTGGGGAGGCAGCGGAAGGAGATGGCTGGGGCTTGGGCTAGATAGCAAATTCAAGTAAGCTGTGACAATGAAAAGCCTTCCTCCCAACCTACTCTTTCCCTTCACTTATTTTGGTTTCACCAGGTTCATAGGGGATTCATACTGAACCAGGAATACCCTTCCTCCCAGAGCTATACCTGGCATAATTGGCAGGATGTTGCTCTGCTGGTCATATCTTGGCTTCAATAATTCCTCTTTGGTTTGCACGTGTGGTTGTCTAGGAGAGGCAGCAATGTGTGTTAGCAAGTCAACAGGGCTCAATGCTCCCTTCTGGGGCTTCTCATTCAAATGCCATAGCACTGTCCACAAGTGGACTGACCAGCCCTGTAGACTATTGGTGTTTGACTTCAGGCCATATTTCAACAAACCATTGTACCTATCATGCCTGCCATGGTAGAGTTATATGGTACTTGAAACTTCCACCTTACTCCTGACTGCTGCATTCATTCTTGTAATTCATGTCCAGTAAAGTGGGTGCGTTGATCACTCTCAATCACCTGTGGTTGGCCATAGGCTGCCAAGAGACACTCTAGGCCCCTTTTAGTCATTTGCTGATCTGCATAACACGCAGGAAAAGCAACCAACAGTCCAGTAGCTGTGTCCACACAAGTAAGGCATACTGGTATCTTTCGGATATGGGCAGAGCTGCAAGTGGGTGCTTAGCATATCTCCTCAGAACTGCCTTTATCACATGTACCCTCAGTCTGAACTCACCTGCAGTGGTCTGTAACCACAGGCTCTGCAGGATGTCCACTGCCAAAATGCATTCAGGGATGGGCGAAATAAACACAGTTACTCCTTTGAGGGTAAACACCCTATTCCCAATGGGATTTGGGCTTTCTTCACTCTAATTGCCTTACCCCCATAGTCATCTATCATAGCAGGGGTCCCAGGAAACTGCTCTTCATAAATGAAAGAACATTCAGCTCCTGTGTCCACCAGTGTCAGGACACATTGTACATTCACAGGGGACCAATGAATTGCTTATTCTACATGTGGCCCCCAGTCCCACCATGTCCAACAATGTGGGGGCCTTGACCTCTGCCTCAGTCAAACCACCACACCCAATTGCACTCCTGTGGGAGTGAGGACCAGGCAGGGTCTGGGTACTCTACCTGAGGAAGTCCTGCAGGCACCTGGGCCAGACATGAGGCTTGGCCTCTGACTTCTGTGTCTCGGACCTCAGTGGCTGGAACTGCTGCTCTGGTTTTAACTGATTCCACAGCTCTAGCAAGATTCTATTGGGCTGTGCATCAAATTTTTCTTTCACTGCTCTGCCTTTATCAAATCAACCCATATCTGGGTCATTGAGACCTTCACAGGGCCCTTTGAACCTTTTCTTTCAGATGCAGACTGTATTTCCTTCTGTGCTTTTATTATTTCAGCCTCCGTCAGATCTGCTATAGTACAAGTAACCTTACTTATGGGTTGCCTTATGTGAGTGTCAAGACGCCACTAGGGACCCAAAGAGGACCCCGTGGTGAACAGCTTCTCATGAGAGGGTCCATATTATAGATGATACTTTTCATGCCCACCTCCCATAAAACCTTTGGAGCTCTGCTTGTGTTTTCCAGCTAGTGGGAAAATATGGTTAATCACCCTGATTAGGCCAAATTGCCTTGAGGGCTGTAGTCAGCCAGTCCAAAAGTGCATGATTCCCTGGGGTCTGATGAGCATTTTGTAACCTCTGTCAGACAAAGGGGTGAGTCATCAGGGAAGCCAGTTTGCCTATTTCTGACTCAGACAGAATCATACCCTCTACTCCTAAATCCCCAAAACACAAAAGCCATGTAGGCAGAGGCTCTGAGGGCTTCTGTTGAAGCTGGGTGCTTAAATCCACCAGCTCAGCCTGGGTATTGGGGCAGAGCACGGAGTGCTCCACAACCCAGGGAGGGGGCTGCTCTTCTTCCTGAGGAACCTGCGGTTATGTCTATTTTCTTAACCACTATCGGGTGGGCTCTCAATACCGGAGGGGCTGGAGCCTCAGGTGGTGGCCTCAGCAGCAGTTCCACCCTAAGCTCCACCTCCTCCTCATCCCTGGCTCCTCTACCATCTCTGGGGCTGAAGGTACCACCCCTTCCTTTACCTCCGCCATGAGGTCACATTTTCCTGCTGCCTTCTCCCTTGCCACTAACACGTCTCTCAGCAGTGCGACCTCAGTTTTTAATAGCTTTCATTCCCTTTTCAGAGGATCCCACATCTCATCTTCCTGTTCTTCCAATCCATGCTGAAGTGCGTCTCTCTCCCCTTAGTAACTCTTTCCAATGCACGAGAAACAGCCACCCCACTTTTCCTGCTGGCTCATAGCCACTCAGTTCCCCTAAGGGGTCCCCGATTTTGCAGAGGGCCAACTCCACTGCCTCTGGCGTCCCCACCCTTCCCCAGTTCTGGGGAGGAGCCCACTCCTTAGGAGGCACTTTACCCTAGACCACATCCCCACTGGGGAATCCCAGGGTGAAGCCCCACCATCCACAGGGGTGTTCCCAGGTGAATCCCCACCACCCATAGGGGGGCCCAAGGGTATTTCCCCACCATCTCTAGGCGCAGCCCGCCCAAATATCACACCCATGAAGACAGATTTTGGGTTCACTGAATCCTACCAACTTACACCAGGTGTTGTTCCAGGGGAAAGGGTGTTCTTGGGGTGGGATGAATCCCCTCTAAAAATGGTTTCTCCCAACCTATCCTTTCCCTTGACTTATTTTGATTTCACTGGTTTCATAGGGGATTTTCCCTGGCCCTGGACACCCATTCCCCTGGAGCAACGCCATCTTCCCCTTCATTCCTCCATGTTTATGTGATCTCACTCTGGATGAATTTCCTCTCCTGCGGGTGTCTCAAGCCAGCTTTAGAGGCTGAGCCTAAAGTTAAAACCTCACGTGGGCAAGTTTTCTAGCATTGTGATGCACATGGTGGAGTTTGCTTTTGTTAGGAAAATCAAACAAAAGGAAGGTAACATTTTATTTTTCCTAAGTATTTAATTCAGTTTAAAATCATAGCACTTTGTGGGGGAAAAAATACTTAAATTCTCCATCTCCAGCTTCGATCTTTTCCGAATAGTCTAGTGCCACATGTTTTGTGCGTCTGTGAGCTTCTCTGTGTAGGCATTCTGCTGAAAGTTTGTATTCTTCCATCAACCAACTTTGTACTCTCAGTTAACTGACACCCTGGTAACACATTTTGGAATAATTTTCCCTTCTCCTTATTTCTCTGTTTATAGCTTGTTACATGGTCTTAGTAATTTTCCTTCCAGAACCTAAATACTTAAAAAATTTACTTAAAAATTAAATAGCTAAATAGTTCCATTCTTATTGCTCTACTCTGAATTGTCTTCACTAATTAATTGCTTATCCAAAATATTCTTCACGAAAATGAAGATAACAGTATGGTTGTTTTGAATGAAATAATGTATGCAAGAGTATGTAGCATAGAGTAGATGCTTAGTAAATGCTATTTATTAATACATTTCCCTGTTGAAAACTTTTATTGCTTCCAGAATAAAGCCTAGAAACTCAGACTGATGCTTCAGATTATGTGATTTTGGCCCTAACTACTCATATCAAATTATTTTCTACTAATCTTTATTATTTAATTACACAAATCTCTTTATGGCACCAATGGGCCATATTCATTCCAACATCTTGGGCAACATTCCTGCTCTTTGTTCTTAGAGGCTGTGACTTCCTCTATTTAACTATATGCTCCAAGTTTCAACTCCAGTCTCATTATCTCAAGGGAACTTCCTTAAACTGTTCTAGGTGCAGGGGATATGGCAGTGAATGAGGTAGACACTGTTTTTGCTCTCACAAAGCTTACACTCCAGTGAGGGACAGAAAATAACCAGGTCAACAAAGAAATAAACAAAATGTGGTATATGTGCACAATGAAGTATCATTTAGAGTTAAAAAGGAAGGTAATTTTGACATATGCTACAACATGGATAAGACTTGAGGACATCATGCTAAGTGAAGTCAGAAAGAAAAATAGTGTATGATTCTACTTACATGAAGCACCTAGAGTGATCAAATTTGTAGAAACAGCAAACAGAATGGTGATTGCCAGGAGTTGGGGGAGCTGTAGAAATGGGGAATTGTTCAATGAGTATAGAGTTTCGGTTTCAGCAGATGAATTAGTTCTAGAGATCTGTTGCATAATATGCATTAGTTAACACTACTGTACTGTCCACTTACAAATGATTAAGATGGTAATTTTATGCTAAAAGTGTCTTTTACCACAACAAATAAGAGAAATTATTGAGACAACCTCAGCTACTTATAAGTACTATTAAGAAAATTAAGTAGGAGAACAGGATAGTTACTGGGAGGCTATGTTACTTTTCTTCTCTTTTTCAAAATTTATTTTGGTATCATTAATCTACAATTACATGTGCAATATTATGGTTATTAAACTACCCCCTTCATCAGGTCCCCCCACCAACCCCATTACAGTCCCTGTCCATCAGCGTAGTGAGATACTATAGAATCATTACTTGTCTTCTCTGAGTTGTGCACCCCATCCTGTGCCCCCCCCCCAACATTGTCTGCTAATCGTAATGCCCCTTTTTACCCCTTATCCCTCCCTTCCCACCCATACTCCTCAGTTCCTTTCCCTTTGGTAACTATTAGTCCATTCTTGGGTTCTGTAAGTTTGCTGCTGTTTTGTTCCTTCAGTTTTTTTCTTTGTTCTTATACTCCACATATGAGTGAGATCATTTGATATCTGTCTTTTTCTGCTTGGCTTATTTCACTAAGCATAATACCCTCTAGTTACATCCATGTTGTTGCAAATGGTAGGATTTGTTTTCTTCTTATGGCTGAATAATATTCCATTGTATATATATGTACCACATCTTCTTTATCCATTCATCTGCTGATGGGCACTTAGGTTGCTTCCATTTCTTGGCTATTGTAAATAGTGCTGCGATAAACATAGGGGTGCATATGTCTTTTTCAAACTGGGCTGCTGCAGTATTAGGATAAATTCCTAGGAGTGGAATTCCTGGGTCAAATGGTATTTCTATTTTGAGTTTTTTGAGGAACCTCCATACTGCTTTCCACAATGGTTGAACTAATTTGCATTCCCACCAGCAGTGTAGGAAGATTCCCTTTGCTGCACATCCTTGCCGACATTTGTTGTTGTTTGTGTTTTGGATGTTGGCCATCCTCACTGGTGTGAGGTGATATCTCATTTGTAGTTTTAATTTGCATTTCTCTGATGATTAGTGATATGGAGCATCTTTTCATGTGCCTGTTGACCATCTGAATTTCTTCTTTGGAGAAGTGTCTATTCATGTCCTCTGCCCATTTCTTAATTGGATTATTTGTTTTTTGTTTGTTAAGGTGTGTGAGTTCTTTATATATTTTGGATGTCAACCCCTTATCAGATATGTCATTTATGAATATATTCTCCCATACTGTAGGATGTCTTTTTGTTCTATTGATGGTGTCCTTTGCTGTACAGAAGCTTTTCAGCTTGATATAGTCCCACTTGTTCATTTTTGCTTTTGTTTCCCTTGCCCGGGGAGATATGTTCATGAAGTCGCTCATGTTTATGTCCAAAAGATTTTTGCCTATGTTTTTTTCTAAGAGTTTTATGGGTTCATGTCTTACATTCAGGTCTTTGATCCATTTTGAGTTTACTTTTGTGTATGCGGTTAGACAGTAGTCCAGTTTCATTCTCTTACATGTAGCTGTCCAGTTTTGCCAACACCAGCTACTGAAGAGGCTGTCATTTCCCCATTGTATATCTAAGGCTCCTTTATCATATATTAATTGACTGTATATGTTTGGGTTAATGTTTGGATTTTCTATTCTGTTCCACTGATCTGTGGGTCTGTTTTGGTGCCAGTACCAAATTGTCTTGATTATTGTGGCTTTGTAGTAGAGCTTGAAGTCAGGGAGTGTAATTCCCCCTGTTTTATTCCTCCTTCTCAGGATTGCTTTGGCTATTCGGGTCTTTTGTGGTTCCATATGAATTTTAGAATTATTTGTTCCAGTTCATTGAAGAAGGCTGTTGGTATTTTGATAGGGATTGCGTTGAATCTGTAGATTGCGTTAGGTAGTATAGCCATTTAAACAATATTTATTCTTCCTTGCCAAGAGCATGGGATGAATTTCCATATGTTAGTGTCATTTTTAATTTCTCTTAGGAGTGTCTTGTAGTTTTCAGGGTACAGGTCTTTCACTTCCTTCGTTAAGTTTATTCCTAGGTATTTTATTCTTTTTGATGCAATTGTGAATGAAATTGTTTTCCTGGTTTCTCTTTCTGTTAGTTCATCGTTAGTGTATAGGAAACCAACAGATTTCAGTGTGTAACTTTTGTATCCTGCAACTTCGCTGAATTCAGATATTAGTTCTAGTAGTTTTGGAGTGGAGTCTTTAGAGTTTTTTATGTACAATATCATGTCATCTGCAAATAGTGACAATTTGACTTCTTCTTTACCAATCTGGATGCCTTGTATTTCTTTGTTTTGTCTGATTGCCGTGGCTAGAACCTCCAGTACTATGTTGAATAACAGTGGAGAGAGTGGGCATCCCTGTCTTGTTCCTGATCTTAGATGAAAAGCTTGCCCTCTATACCCATTTTGTTGAGAATTTTAATCATGAGTGGGTGTTGAATTTTGTCAAATGCTTTTTCAGCATCTATGGAGATGATCATGTGGTTTTTGTTCTTCTTTTTATTGATGTGATGGATGATGTTGATGGATTTTCGAATGTTGTACCATCCTTGCATCCCTGGGATGAATCCCACTTGATCATAGTGTATGATCCTCTTGATGTATTTTTGAATTCGGTTTGCTAATATTTTGTTGAGTATTTTTGCATCTATGTTCATCAGGGATATTGGTCTGTAATTTTCTTTTTTGGTGAGGTCTTTGCCCGGTTTTGGTATTAGAGTCATGCTGGCTTCATAGAATGAGTTTGGAAGTGTTCCCTCCTCTTCTATTTTTTGAAAACTTTAAGGAGAATGGGTGTTATTTCTTCTCTATATGTCTGGTAGAATTCAGAGGTGAATCCATCTGGTTCCGGGGGTTTTGTTCTTGGGTAGTTTTTGATTACTGATTCAATTTCGTTGCTGGTGATTGGTCTGTTTACTTTTTCTGTTTCTTGCTTGGTCAGTCTTGGGAGGTTGTATTTTTCTAAGAAGTTATCCGTTTCTTCTATGTTTTCCAGCTTGTTAGCATATAGATTCTCATAGTATTCTCTTATAATTCTTTGTATTTCTGTGGGGTCCGTCATTATTTTTCCTTTCTCATTTCTGATTCTGTTTATGTGTGTAGCTTCTCTTTTTCTCTTAACGAGTCTGGCTAGGGGTTTATCTGTTTTGTTCATTTTTTCAAAGAACCAGCTCTTGGTTTCATTGAGTTTTTTCTATTGTTTTATTCTTCTCAATTTTATTTATTTCTTCTCTGATCTGTATTATGTCCCTCCTTCTGGTGACTTTGGGCCTCATTTGTTCTCCTTTTTCCAATTTCAGGAATTGTGTCTTTAGACTGTTCATTTGGGAATGTTCTTCCTTCTTTAAATACGCCTGGATTGCAATATACTTTCCTCTTAGAACTGCCTTTGCTGCATCTCACAGAAGTTGTGACTTTGTGTTGTTGTTGTCATTAGTCTCCACATATTCTTTGATTTCTGTTTTGATTTGGTCGTTAACCCATTGATTAATTAGGAGAATATTGTTCCGTTTCCATGTATTTGTGAGCCTTTTTGTTTTCTTTCTACAATTTATTTCTAGTTTTATACTTTTGTCATCTGAAAAGTTGGTTCTTAGAATTTCAATATTTTTGAATTTACTGAGGTTGTTTTTGTGGCCTAATGTGGTCTATTCTGGAAAATGTTCCATGTGCACTTGAGAGGAATGTGTATCCTGTTGCTTTTGGGTGCAGAGTTCTGTACATGTCTGTTAGGTCCATCTGTTCTAGTGTGTTGTTCAGTGCCTCTGTGTCTTTACTTATTTTCTGTCTGGTTGATCTGTCCTTTGGAGTGAGTGGTGTGTTGAAGTCTCCTAAAATGACTGCATTGCTTTCTATTTCCTCCTTTAATTCTGTTAGTATTTGTTTCACATATGCCGGCGCTCCTGTGTTGGGTGCATACATATTTGAAATGGTTATATCTTCTTGTTGGGCTGACCCTTTATCATTATGTAATGTCCTTATTTATCTCTTGCTCCTTTCTTCGTTTTGAAGTCTATTTTGTCTAATACAAGTACTGCAACACCTGCTTTTTTCTCCTTGTTGTTAGCCTGAAATATCTTTTTCCATCCCTTCACCTTTAGTCTGTGTATATGTTTGGGTTTGAGGTGAGTCTCCTGTAAGTAGCATATAGATGGGTCCTGCTTTTTTATCAATTCAGTAACTCTGTGTCTTTTGATTGGTGCATTCAGTCCATTTACATTTAGGTTGATTACCGATAGATATGTTCTTATTGCGATTGCTGGCTTTAGATTCGTGGTTACCAAAGGTTCAAGGGTTGCTTCTTTACTATCTAACAATCTAACTTAACTTTCTTGTTAAGTTATTGTAAACACAGACTGATGATTCTTTATTTCTCTCCCTTCTTATTCTTCCTCCTCCAATCTTTATATACTAGGTGTTTTATTCTTTGCCTTTAGTTAGTATTTGGATGATCTGCTTTCTTTGGTATGATTTTATTTTCTCTGGTGACATCTTTTTAGCCTTAGGAGTGCTTCCATCTAGAGCAGTCCCTTTACGATATCCTGAAGAGGTGGTTTATGGAAGGCAAATTCCCTCAGTTTTTGCTTGTCTGGGAATTGTTTAATCCCTCCCTCAAATTTAAATGATAATCGTGCTGGATACAATATTCTTGGTTCGAGGCCCTTCTGTTTCATTACGTTAAATATATCATGCCATTCTCTTCTGGCCTTTAAGGTTTCTGTTGAGAAGTCTGATGACAGTCTGATGGGTTTTCCTTTGTAGGTGATCTTTTTCTCTCTCTACCTGCCTTTAATACTCTGTCCTTGTCTTTTATCTTTGCCATTTTAATTATTACGTGTCTTGGTGTTGTCTTCCCTGGTCCCTTGTGTTGAGAGATCTGTGGGCTTCCGTGGACTGCAAGACTTTTTCCTTCCCCAGTGTGGGGAAGTTTTCAGCAATTATTTCTTCAAAGACATTTTCTATCCCCTTTGCTCTCTCTTATTCCTCTGGTACTCCTATAATGCGAATATTGTTCCATTTGGATTGGTCACACAGGTCTCTTAATATTCTTTCATTCCTAGAGATCCTTTTATCTCTCTCTACCTCAGCTTCTCTGATTTCTATTCCATTGACAGTCTCTTGCGTCTCGTCCAGTCAGCTGCTAAGCCTGTTGATCGCTTGTCTCATCTCTGTATTGTCTTTCCTCACTTCCCTCACTTCCTCCCTTAGCTCTTTCATATTTCTCTGTTGATCCATCAGTATGGTTATGACTTTTATTCTGAATTCTTTTTCAGGAAGATTGTGCATGTCCATCCCTTCAGACTCCCTCTGTGGGATAGTGTGGTCTGGGTTTTCTGGGTAAGTTTTGTTTGTACCATATTTCTCTGTCTTTTCATGGCGATAGAAGTGGTCAGAAAAAGAAAAAAGAAGAAAGGGAGGATAGAGAAAAAAGAAAAAAAAATTGCTTGCCAGGTGTAGTTTCTGCGAGGATCCTGTAGATGGCACTGCTGCTCCACTATTCCACTGCCACGCTGCTCCACTGTGCCTTTTGTGACTCTGGCCAGGGAGGGAATGAATGGGAGGCTGCTGATTTCTGTGGGAAGTCTCTGTATGACTGCTTTTCCCAGCCACAGTCCAAGGGCACCAAAATTCCCTAGGACTCCCAGCCTGCTTGGCTGAGTGTGCTGGTATGATCCTCCTCCTCTGTTGGGCCCCTGTCTCTCTAAGATACCTAAAAAAGTGCGCGCTTTTCTTTTGTCTTGGGGAACCGGCTGGGTGGACCTGCCGGACCTCTGTCTCTCCAATCTCCGATACACCATGCGAAGTGTGTCCGTGCTCCTGGTGCAGATCACCAGGACTGGTTATTCAGTGGGCCTGTACATCCACTCCCTCCCTGCTCTGAATCCTCTCCTCCTGCCGGAGCGCTGGGGTGGGGAGTGCTCGGGTCCTGCCAGGTCGCGGCTCTGTATCTTACCCGCCTCGCGGGGTGCCGAATCCCCTCAGGTGTAGCTGCAGGCTGGTGTCGTCCTGTATTGTTGGGAGCCAGTTTGAACCATCCGTCCGATGGGACTGCCCAGACGCTCAGTAAGAAGGAACCACAATGCGGACTTCTGAAAGGAACATCCCCGCTTTCTCTCTTTATTATTATTGCAGTGTTTGGAAATGTTTGTTATTGGTCACTTTCACCTAAATTGGAGAACAAATTTAATATACCCTGGGAGAAATGCCAGAGGCAAGACCCCCTAATTCTTCCAGGTGGTAAAGATACCTCGAGACAACTGCTGGGCGTAAAAGCCATAGGGCATAAATCTGCAAAGAAGTAAAAAGAGCTGACCTTTTCAAAGAACATTGCTTCCGTCTCACTTACCAACTGCACATCTCTCTGTATGGCCCCGGAAGATGGCTGGTTGGCCAGAGACGGGTAAGATTCCTCAAGGGAGGAACAACCTAAGACAGGCACAGTTGCAGGGGGGCCATCAGGTGAGCAATAGGGGGCCAGCAGAGGTGAGGCTCAGAACCTCACCCCCCCAGTTTTGAGAGAAATCTTCTGTGCCCATGGCTGTTTTTGCCCTTGTCTCCCTCGGATCTTTACCCAGTTTATAGGCATGAATCTGACTGTCTACATTTGCTTTCCTACTGCATTAAACTCTACTTTCCATCTTTATCTTATATCAAGATTTAAACAGCTTTCTATTAGAAATTGTAATCTTTATTACTTTCACCTACTACTTTAACATTTTATTAAAGAATAATAGGAGGGGGATGTGAGAAAGATATTGGAAACAAGTATTGAGTTATAATAAATGGAGATTGTTTGAGTGGGTTCCAGTTCCCCCTCCCCCACCCCTGCGTGGCCTCCAGATGGCATATTTGATGAATGTGGAAATAGGTGGGTTCAAAGCAGGTGGTTCCCTCTGGCTAACCTGCCAGAAAACAGCTTGATAAATTATAAAAGTAATAAGAACAGGGCATTGCCTGACTTCAGATCAGAAAAATCTCCATTGTAAGTCTTACTAAAAATGGTTCCGAGGCACACTCCGTGAAATTTATCTCTGCCTGCCAAAAGGTCATCATGTCCTTTTGGAGACAGCCTCTTTCTTTCCTACTGGAGATGGAGAATGGGAGTATAGCTATGAAAGAATAAGAACCCTACATAAAAACAGTAGAATAGTAAAATTTAAATAGTCATCTATAAAAAAACCCAAGAATCTGGCACCTACCTAACCTCTGTGAGATTTTCTAACCTCAGTGAGTAGGAACAAACTTTACTTAGAAACTAGTAGACCGCTAAGATATGTCAAAATGATTTAATCTCATTTTCTAAACTCATGTAACCCTGCTATGTGTCAATTAAATGATTAATAACTGTACTTTACTTTATGAACTCAAAGAGTATATAAACAATCTGCTACTTTTAATTAAAGTCCAGGTTCAGCTTTTGCTAGTGTCTGTGTCCTCATTCACTCAGCCGCCGACACCATCCATCCTTCAGGGACCCCTGGACTAGCTGGAGCTGGACTCTGGCACTGTATCTTCTAGTCTCTCTTTTAGGAATAATTGTATTTGCTGTATTTTCATAAATATATTTGGTTTTATGAGGAGATTTCTGCCGCCCTGCCCATGCCACAATCTTCCCGGAAGTCTTCATGAGTGATGAAAGTAGCTAATGATCCTTATGAGAAAAGGCTTGGTAGAGTGGTGGTGTGCCGAGGTGAGAAGGCTTCACAAAGTGGTGTTAGATCCAAGAAAGAGGACCAACTACAAGCTTTCTCTGCTGACCAGGGGGGCACAGGAAGATGTTCTTGGCAGTTGATCCTTGGACACACAATTCTAGAGGCCAGAAGTCTGAAATCAAGATGTTGGCAGGGCCACACTCCCTCCAGAGGCTCTAGAGGAGACCCTAGTCCTTGACTCAGTTTTCAGCTTGCGGTGACAGTCGGCATCCTGGGCTTGTGGGTGCAGCATGCCAATCTCTGCCTCCGTAGTCACATGGCCCTCTCCTCTTCTTGTTACTTTAAGAAGCCCCTCTGAGGGAGTGGCTTTTGAGCTGAGACCTGAATGATGATGTGGATCCGTCATGACAGTCAGAAGGAATGGTAATGGCAAAGGTCATGAGACTGAAACAAGTTTGTCCTATTTAAGGGAGAGAAGGAAGGCAACGTTCAGGGAGCACGTAGTGAATTTGCTGAGGAAGGCACACATTAGATTCTGTGGGGACTGATGGGCTGCAGAAAGGGGACTGATTTTTATTTAAGTGCAATAGAAATTCATTAGACTTTTAAGCAGTGGATGATCTGATCTGATCTACAGTTTTAAAGAAGTCAGTTAGTTGTAATGAGGAAACTAACTCAGGGAGGAAAATAAGAGCTGAAACACCAGTTAGAATTTGCTACTCTGGGAAAGATTCTGGTGTAATACTTTTCAGAGTACGAAAAGCACTTACTCTGGAAAAGATTATGGTGACTTGCACTTGAGCTGAGGAGTGAGGTAGTCAGGACTGGGATATATTTTGACATAATGATAATGGATTTGTAGATGGATTGGATGTGAGGAATGTCGAAAGAAGAATCAAGGATGACTTCTATAATATTGGCCTGGACAACTAGGGAGAACGGGGAGAGAAACAGGTTTGGGTTTGAAGGAGAAAGAAGTTAAGGGTTCAAGTATAGTGTTATTAAAGTTTATTTTTTTTAGAACTTTGTATTGCGATATAAGTAGAATACCATGAAATTCAGATATTTAAAGTGTACAATTCAAGGATTTTTTAGTATTTTTTACAGAGCCATGTGATCACCACAATCTAAGTTTAGAATATTTTATCACTTCATAAAGAAACCTGTACCTATTCCCTAGGCAACCACTAACCTACTTTTTGTCTCTACAATTTCTCCAATCTTGGCATTCATATTAAAGAATGCTACACTATGTAGCCTTTAATGGATAGATTCTTTCATATAACTTAATGGTTTCAAATTTTATACATGCTATAGTTTGTATCAATCAGTATGTCAGTCCTTGTTTTTGCTGAATAATATTCCATCATAGAGATAGACCACACTTTGTATATCGATTTATCAGTTTATGGACATTTGTGTTATTTCTACATTTTGGCTATTGTGAATAATGCTGTTACGGGTGTCGTGTAGATTTTTTGTTTGGACCTATGTTTTCATTTCTCTTCAGGACGTAAACCAAAATAGAATTTCTGGGTTGTATAGTAAATCTATTTTTAACATTTTGAGAAAAGCTAACCTATTTCTGGCAAACCTTTTACATTCTCACCAAAATGAATGAGGGTTCTAATTCCTCCACACCCTTGCAACACTTGTTATTATCTATATTTGTCATTGTACCCATCCTAGTGGCTAAGTAAGCCTAACTTACCTTTTATTTTCCTTTTGTCATTTTTGCTTTTAGTGTCATATCTAAGAAATGGCCAAGTTAAGTTTTAGTTACCTATTTGACATCCAAATGGAGCTAGCAAGTAGACAGCTATATGAGAGTCTGGACTTCAAAGGAGAGATCAAATTGGATAGAAACTGGGGAACAATGAGTGTAAAGGTAATATTTAAAACCCTAGGTCTTGATAGGATCACAGAGAGAAAGAGAGTGGAAGTAGGCATGTCCTGAAGGATACAATTCATAAAGGTTAATGTCAAAGTTTCTCCATTTTGAAGTGACAGTTTCTCCATCTAAATATAACATAGGGTGAACCGTATCAGTGAATTCACAAATTTATCAGCTATTTCCATTTCTTTTAGAATAGGCCTCAGATCTGGATGGTAAGTTGTTATGTGTATGGGATGCTATTCATATTTTAATATACATGAACAACTCAGTGACCTTACATTTTTGAAGATTAATAATTTCTCATCATAAAGAAAGAATTTTATGATGTTACTCATTTAATGAGATCTATTTGCATTATTTTTGTCTGTGAGATACCCGGCAAAGAAAAGTCACCATAAAGATACAGTAGTCATCATTAATTTATTAAAAATCTTTAAAGTAGCAATTAATAGGGCTTGAAAAAAACAGGAATTTTGTTTTGCTTAGCCATTGATTGTTTTGCTCAACCTTACTGAGGCATAATTTACATAAAATTAAATATATCCTTTTCATGTTTGGTATGTTTTGACAAATATATTCACTCAAATAGTCACCAGTCACAATCAAGATATGAACATTTCAACAGCCCCCAAAGTTCCCTTATATAAAGGGAGATTGCTCTTTTAGATCATCTCTACATCCCCAGCCCTATGAAACCACCAATTTACTTTCTGTCGCCATGGATATTGATTTTTTTCAAATTACTGACGAATAATTTACATACAAGATAATGCATCCACTTAAGTGTGCAGTTTGCTACAGCCATTGATTTTTAAAAAATAAAATTATTGTCTCTATGTTTTGTCTTGATTTCTTAGCTGTAGTTACTGAACTTAAAAAAAAACAGCTTACCAATCATTTGGTTATATAGGAAAGCATGGAATATGTTCTTTTGTCTCCTATATACACAGATTCACAGAGTCACTTCATATTTTCTGCACACAAGCCACATGACATCACAACATTCTTGATCCATAAACTATTAATGAAAAATTGCTAATGTGACAGCTAGAGAAAAAGCAGATATAAAACTAAGCTACTGATTTAGAACGAAGCTATTAGCTACTGCCACACACCCATGAATCATAAGGTACCTGAAATATGGATATTAATAGTAAATCTAGCTAATCATTCCTATAAAATTATTTTAACGAAGGTGGAGTATAAATCTTAAGTAAACAAATGAATAAATATACACAGTTGGTGATTTAATGGTTGATGTGTGTGGGAGAGGATGGCTATAGTACATGTTACTCAGGGCCTTTCACAAATGATTCAATTCTGAAAAAGCTTATTTGAAGCTATTAGCATGTTTTATGAGTTATTGATTTTGAAACGTCTTCCTAGTTTGGCAAGAGAATTAGATTTTAGAGGACAATGCCAGCTAATGCTTTTTATCGGTAGGGTGGATAATGGTTTAAGTGCAGTCCAGTTCACTGAATATGAAAAAAATAGGATGATTTTCTACAGTGTGGTGTCCCAATTTGCATGTGAGTTACAGTAATAAATGATGGTAGAAAATTATTATAGCTTAGAAATTTGGAGCCATTGATAAAATTTTCAGGGAGGGGCTCCTAAACCATTGAAAAATTGCAAATAAACAAGGATAGCAATTGTACAGTCAGTGACTAGCCATTAATAGCCATATCACTTTTTTTAACAAGCATGTGTTGTGAATGTGTTCCGTATGAATCACTGTCTGAGGCCACAGTGATACACAGCTGGAGGAGGGCTTCTGATCTCCAGCTCCCACTTTACACAGGCAGGATATAGGGAACGCTTTAAAATCGCGATTGTAACAGAGACTGCGAAGTTCGGGAGAGAAATATGTCTAGAGTGCCATGGCAGCAGGGATAAAGAACACTGGATTTAGGCTGGGAGTAGAAAAAGCTTTCCAAAGGTGGTATTTTTAAGTCAGAGAGGACCAGCAGAAGTTAGCCAGACAAAGGAAATAGTCTGTTTGGCTGCATTTCTAAGAAACCTCCCATGATTAAAAGTCATATTATAACTGCTTCAATGGGAAAAGATAAGATGCTGGAGAGCCTCAAGATTATAATACTTAAGTTTTTTTATCTACTGTAGAAATTTCAATAATAAGGATATCTCTATTGTTATAAGGATATTTTTTTATAAACAAAAACATCAAAGTGGGCAAAATCAAAACTAAACATTTTCTTATTTACTATTTGGTTGATGCAGCCCAGTTCCCTCTGTTGCCGAGTGCCTGCTGCATTTATCACAGCTGCCGAAGGTGAACACAGGAACCCCAGGACAGACGTCCAGGGGAAGATGCTGGCAGAGCACCAGCCATGTGCTCAAAGCAGTCATGTGTTTCTGGCTTTGTCTGCATGAGTTTTCCCCCCTCTGATAGTAAGCTATTAATTCCCAACAGAGATTGATTTAGAATCAATAGTAGTTTACATGATGCAAAGTAGGTTTTATAATTAATTGATTATATTTGATTCCCATTATAAAAGCTTGTTCTGTTTGGTATGATTGGAGCCAAAAACACATCTGAGGGTATGTTGAGAGTGAGGCTGGACAAGCGGCCAAATCCTGGGGGTCTTTGTGTACCCAGCGAAGGAATTTGGATTTTATCCTGAAAGTAATAGAGGGAGATTGACTGAGGAATTTCAGTGAGGGCTGAGAGAGACTTTGCCTTCCTGCCTATTGCGAAATCAGCCATCAGTGCTCTATCTAGGGTCCATCCATCCTCTTATGTACTTGATCCCTTTTTGTCTTGCTACAGCAGATAATGATTTAGCAATTCTTCTGCCTTCCGCATATTTTCTTTGTTCTCTCCTACACCTTTTCCATCAACACATAAACATACTCTTACTTCTCCCCTCTAAAATAAAACTTTCTCTTGGCCTCATTCTCTCACCAGTTACCCGCCTTTTCTTTATTTCTTATTGCTGCAAAACTCCTGAGAAGAGTTGTAAACTCATCCTAATCAGGATATATCTTCCAGTGTTCCAAAGAAGTGACTCCTGTCAAGGCAACCAATGATTTCCATATTAGTAATTATAAATCTGGTGGCCAATCCCCAGTCCTCATCTTTTTTGTCTGTCAGCACATTTGACATATTCGATGATACTATTTTCCTTGATTCAATTCACTTTGTTTCCATTATACCGCTCTCTTTTGGTTTTCCTTATACCTCAAGGTTACCTCCTTCGTATCTGATGATTCTTTTCTCTAGACCTGTCATGTTAGGATTGAGCTCTTTTCATTCCTTGATCCTTTTTTTTTTCTATCTATGTTCATTCCATGCTGTCCTCTAGTACAAGCCCAGAGTTTCTAAGTCCAGACTTTCTTCTGAACTCTAGATTCGTATCTATACAACCTCCTACTAGACATCTTCATATTGGACATTTAAAAATCAGCATGTTAAAGATTGAACTACTAATTCCCTCCCCTCTACCCATAGCCTTTCCCATTTTGATTGATGGCAATTCTATCCTCATGCTTAGTTGCTTAAACAAGATTCTTGAAATTATCTTTGATTTCATTTTGCCTCCAGTAGCCTATGTCCATTAAGAAATCTTCTGGCTTTGTTTTCAAATATATTTAGTATCCGAAGTCCTTATAATCGTCTCTGAGTCCCTGGACACTCTGGCCCTTATTTCTGACCCACTCACCTACTATTTTCCCATCTACTACACGAAGAGAGACATGCTGGCTTATGTCCTTCCAACATGCACGGAATCTTTCCCGTAAGGGGCTTTTTTCAACTGTTCTCTTTCTCTAGAGTAGTCTTCTCCAAGATTTGCAGGTGGTTTAAGTTCTTGCTAAAACATCACCTTCCGGAAGAAGCCTACTTCAAGCACCTTGATCCCCAAACAACTCCTTATCTCCCTTAGCCTGCTATATACAGCTCAGATATAAGAACTTTTCCTTTAAAAAGCCTCTTCCTTTTTGATCTCTATTTCCAAAACCAAAGATTTGCAGAATATTTTAAGGGAATATGTTTACTCCCAAGTAATATGCACATATGTATTTTAGACTTTTATGAGGTCATTTAGCTGAAGCGGGATATATAATATACAATTCTGAAAGCTTTCTTGAAATGTAATAAAAGTATCAATTATGCAAATTCTTAGAGACTTAGGCCTTATGGTAGATACAGGGTAAGAATAGAGATGACTATTGTCCCAATAATGATAATTACAAGCATTTATAGGGAACTTTCAACATTTCAGCTACTGTGAATTGCTAATATTTACTGAGTGCACAGTAAATGTCAAGCATTGTTCTAAACACTTTACATACATGTTATTTAAGTCTCACAGTAATACCGAGAGGTAGGTACTAGTATATCTCCCCCTGGTGGCTTTGTGGAGAGAATTATGAAAGTGGAATGTAGGCAAACGCCGAAGCAAGGACACCCAGGCTTGGCAATTATCTTCCGTGCTCCTAATGTGACTTGAGAATCTGAAGGGGCTATGGTTCAAGAGAGAAAGGAAAGTAGCTAACAGAAGTGGTCAGTGTCAGGAGAAGCAGGCAACCTGAGGCAGAAACCACAGAAAAATTCAGAGAGGGTTTCAGCAGGGTTATGTTTAATGGCTGTTGTACCATCTTTTGCTTCTAGCAAATGTAAGTGTTCGCCACAAATACAGCTTTATAAGTGGAAATTTATACTAAAATTCTGGGAATAGGGAGAAAGGCCAGCACCCTGGAGCAGAACAGGAAGTAGAATGTACAAATCCTAGTCAGAGACTCATGAATGAACCAGGAATGCTGGAAGGAGGGAAAAATGAGGGTGAAAGGGTACAAAGGTCTGGGAACAAGCACAATTTGCCATGTGAATCTTCATTTTCTGCCCAACATGTGAAACCTTGCTACTATCAGTCCCTGAGCACAGGTGAGTAGACTGATAGCAACTTCAGTTTCATGCTCGTTACTGATTCTCCTCCTCCTTGGCCAAGGTAAATGAAGCGAATCAATGTTCGTATCCTTGACTCCCCTCTGTCAAGCTCCCCACATTCAGTCTATGAGGATGCAAAGAGCTCAGATGACAATGAAAAGACACTATCGCATCTTTTGATATCCAAAGGTGTGAGGTATTTCAATGTGTATTTCATCTTGATGCTCTTCTGCACTGTGGCTGCACTTCGTGGGAAGGACTAAGGCTCCAGGAATGATTAATCAGTAACTAACTCACCTATTAATTGGAATGTCAGCTCGGGTCTCAGAATGATACTGCAGGTTCAAGGCCCTTTGTTTATGAAGGGTTTTATTAATTTGAAAAATCTACTAGTTTCCACATAAACCTACAAGGTATATTATTGTCACTGTTGTTCTGAAGATGAGCAGGTGGAGATTGGATAACTCCTATGTCATAAGAGAAGTTATCTTAGTCACGATGAGAACTCACAGTACTTGTTTCACCATATTGCTGCCCTTTGAGTTACATAAATATAGTGACAAATGGAATGACAAAAGATAATGTGTACGAAGTGAGATAGGCATAGAATTTTGTTGATGCAAAAAGCTGGAAGACAAAAGGGGCCACTATTCATGCAACATAGTCTGTGCCATTTTTCATTGTTTTTTGGGCTGTCCTTATTGCCTGGATACTGTCGTTGCTTTTAGGCTTGTCAAGTGACTCCTGAATAGGGCTTCATGTTCCCATGATGTTTCATGTGTCCATATTTCAAACTCAGACGGCAAATGGTGAGTGGATAATTAAGCACATCAAATAGGATCAAAACACAGTAGTGGTTTTAACAATTTCATTCCGCCTCTCCTTTTTAGACTCTTATGAGATACATTGCTCTTTTGAGAGAGAAGGATATTGAGGGTGAGAACAAGGGAGACTAATCTATTATTTTACTTGATTTCCTGATGCGGTGGTTAACAAAGGGAGCTCTTTTTATGTTAGGTATGTGAATTGTAGGCGAAGCCTGAGGTGGGGTCAAAAGAAAAGTTCAGGCTTTATGATCCAGGGAAGGGAATTATTTTACTCAGATCTGATGTTGAAGTTTTAAAAGGAAGGTTGTTGTTGTTGTCACATTCCAACTGCCATCCCATCAGGATTGGTTGGAGTGAACAAAGACAAGGGTAGTGGTGAAAGCTCTGTAACAAAATAGACTAAAGGGCTGGCCTCTGAGTGCTGGCAGGGATCCTGCCTGTGGACAGACACAAGGCAGGACTAACCCATACAGAGCAACAGCCCTTTGGATGCATATGTGGGAGGATTGGGAAACATTTCTCACCTGTGCATGTCAAGAGTAAGTACAATAAGTAGGAAGAAGGGAAAATGCATAATAAGTGTGGAAAAAGCCTTGGAAATCCCATGCCAAGTCAAGATAGTACAAAGGAAAGTTGTCCAGCCTGCCCTCCTTTTTTGGGGGGAGAAAATAATCTATGAGACTATTTAATTATAGCAGATCACCATTGCTGAATTTTTCCTGCATGGTAGGACAATTAGCAACAAGATATTTGGGGGGAAGGAGAGAAAACTGGCTAGGTTAGTCCCCCTCCTTTATTTCCCATGGTGCCTTCCTTCTATGACCCATATAACTATGCCAGCAATATTTCAATAGTCTATTTTCTTATCTATACCCCCAACAGATGAAGGCTCTCTAAGGGTGGGACTCTTGTCTGCTTGTTCAGTGTGGTATCTTCAGTTTCTAGCACACTAAATGGTTTTTGGCTGTCCAAAGCTGAATGTTGGATCAAGAAAAGGGATTGTGCAGATAGGAGGAAAAGTCGTTTTATTTCCTAAATCTAATCCTGTGGTACTCGTTTAAGAGATATACAGTGTATAATTAAGATCCAGACCCCTACGTTCCAAATTCATTCTGTTATCTCTAAGCTGTGTCATCATGTCCTCATGGGACATTCCTTAGCCTTATCTGTGAATGGGGGCAATAATACATCAGTGGATATATCAGGGATATAATTTTGGCTGCATGTATAGAACACCTAAATAAAAATAGTTCAAATAAGGGTTTATCTTTACTACCTAATGAGAAGTTAATTGGACAAGAAGTAGTCCCAGATGTTGTAGGTCTACTCTGAAATCATGACCAAGGATCTTTCCACCCTTCCTTGTAGTCAGCCTTGAAGTGTGACTTTTACTATTGTGTGGATAAAATGAAAGTTCCCGTGGCCAGGATTTTCACCTGGCCCTGGTTGGCTAGCTCACTACACACATGTGGGCAATACACTGCTATTGACTCTATATAAGAAGCTCTGCCCAGTGCTCTGGGTGACACGGTGGCATGGCTGCAAGGCTGCTGGAGAGCAGAGAAGAGGCTGGAGTGGTGGCAGCACCAAGGACAGAGACTGGGATGGCTTTGTGGGCAGAGAGGCCCAGAGACAGAGACCGGCTTGCTGCATGCAGACTCGCTCTGAGTGAATGGGATTTTAGTGATTGACCTGCCACCGTGGAAATAAAGTTGGGTATAACCCTTTCATCTCAAGAACATTCTACTGTCACATTGAATCCACATTGAACTTGCCTGGGGCTGAAGCCCATTGGCAAGATATATGGTCACCCAGTGGCTGCTGGAGCTCCAACTGTTGCATATGCTCTTCAGGCACAAAAGAGGAGATTAATAAAAGCAAACTCCACATGACAGCAATTTGCCTCCCTTTAAAGGAGATTTCTCAGAAGTTTCAACCCAAATCTTTTATTTATAACTTACTGGGCAGAACTATGTCACATGAATCCCCCATCAGAATAGGGGTTTGGGAAATATGTTTTCTTTCTTTTAGTTGGGCACATTGCTACTCCCAAAATAAAAAGGATTATGTTGATAAGAAAGAAGTGGGAATTGGGTATTGGACAGATAACTAATAGTGTTGGAGCAGGAAATGACACACACAATAGGCACTCAGGAAATGTTGCTGTACTTGCATTTAAATTAGGCTGGCAGTTGTAAGTGAAAGTGTGTATTAATATATACAAAAATGTGGATATGTGAAGCTGAATTTTGGATTTATAGAATAAGCTTTTTGGGTGGCTTCCCAGCTCATGGTAATGATTAAGGTTGACATGGTGTTTACTCTGAATCTGGATCTTAAGATGCACTCGTTCATTTAACCCTTAACCACAACTCTGAGTAGTTAAGGCTATTGTTTCACTCTGTGGATGAGGAAACTGAGCATTAAGTATGATGCTACCACAACCTCGAGTGGTAGAGTTATGTAAGAATTAAACTCAGCTGTTCTGCTTTCAGAGTCAGTGCTCTTAATCACCAATATAAGTGAGAAAATGTCTTCCAATGTAAGCAAATTTGAAAAAACTCATTTCCTCTAAAAATTTCCCAGTTCCCTACATGCAATAAGTTAACTATCAATCTTATAAAATCATTTAAGCTTGTTGGGTCTCTGTGATACCATGTGCAAAATAAGGGGAATAAGTAGCAGATGGTGATATGTTAGAACATAAATCCAATAAGGGAAAAGAGTGCCGTTTTTCTGGCTGCATGAAGTGCCTAACTTAGTGTCTCAAAGATTATGCAAGTATTTGGCAAATCACATTTGTTAGTGAAGCCCACACTTTGACTTTCCCAGCTAGCAAGCCTCAACATATAAATATGCTGCAACTTAAGGGCTTCCTTTACAGATGGAACTGAAATTCTCATCTTTAGTCAAAATGAGAACATGCTGTTTATAAAGACATTTAAAGCTGAATGATCATAAATCAAACAGCTGAAAAGAAAAGGCACATATAATCAGATTTCATGCATATAGTATATACTTATGTTTATATTTTGCATGTATATATTATAAACACTCATGCTTATTAAAAAAATAGCCTGTTTTTAGAACATCTGTTGGGAGAAAAGGACATTACCAAGGCACCTTTCAAGGAAGACACAGATGGCAGGTAGTGATTATGAAGAAGTGTTGTTACCTACGCAAGGTCAGGTGAAACAAAGCTTTGAGCTCTTTCAGTGTTAGGCTGAAGGCAATTGAGATTCAAGTGTGAGAGGCAAGAAGGAGGTAGCAGTTACTGCAGCTGGACGCACTAGTGACCAAATCATTGGCAGTATTAACCCTGTCTGCAAAGCCTGCGGGAGGGGTGGTGGCCCTTACCTCCTTCTTACTTTTTCTTGCCAACCTCCCACGGAGGAGCAGCAGGGTGGGCGGCACCCGGGACCGCTTCTGGTCAGAAGGGGAATCAGTAGGTGGGTTCTCAGAAACAGGTTCATGAGCTGGGGACTAGAGGAGATTTTCACCATAATTAACCCTCGGGGTGCTGCTCTTCCCGTCGTCCTCCTCTGTATTTTGCTAGTTAATGCCAAAAATGTTGACTCTTAACTCTGCCCTCAAAGAAGCCCTTCTGCTAGGGCTGGTGGCTACCCGCCTCGGCCCTGCTCTCAGGAGTCAGTAAGTATTTCTCCGGCTGGTTTGCATCGTTTCCTGTGGGCTTTTGGATTGTGGTTGGTGTTTTTTCTTCGGGTGTGGACATCTACTGTCATGAAAGTGACCCTGAGGGCCCAGTGAAGGCTGCCGATTGTACGCAAGCCCTCTGTGAGGCTCGCTGACGGAGTCATAGGTCGCCACTGTTTTAAGGGCTGTGAGGGAGACATTCGCTGCTCTCGGGGAGGGGGAACCCCACAGGGCAGCAAGTCTCCACCAAGAGTATCACTGTAACATATTATTAATGTTCTTTTTATTATTGAAATTATTAGAGCAACAATCTTAGCAAGACAAAATCATGAAAGTATGGGAAATCAACTAACTGTCGTCTGATTTTAGTAGAGGAGAGAAGCTTTTTGATCTTGTTTTCTTGTTGCTTTGTAGTTTTTGAAAATGCGTGTAATATCCATGAAACTGTGTATTTCCCCATGGCTAGCAGAGAGGAATGAATTCAACAAGGGGCAGTGACACCTATTTATTTTTTCCTTTTAATAGTTTTACTTGGTGTGTTTTGTTAAAACTTAGTTAAGATATATACCGATGTTTGTAATTTTTCAAACATCTGTTTTTTAAGCTCCACAAAATGTATTTTCATAGCTGGGATTTTTGTGTAGCAAGACTACTCAAATGTATTTCTATGGAACAGGATAAAAAATATTCAGTAGGTTAGTTAAATATGATTATTAAAAAAAACAATCCTTATGTATTTTGGGGCATTTCAGTTCTTAGTGCCTTTTTGCCCTTTGGAAACACCAACACCTCGTTGATTTGGGTGATATTAGCTAGCAATCCGTCGGTTTTGGCTGGGTGAAAATTTTTCTATCCAGGGCTTAAATCAGTGATAGAGAATATAGGTTGAAATAACAGATTGTAGGAAAAATGTTTCAAAGAATAATGAGAATACATTGTTTTTTAACTATTCACTCATTGCCTACCCAGAAATAATTGGGAAGCATATTTTCATTCAAACAGTATGGGGGCTTCTAGGCTTTCCACTTTACCTCCTGATGAGTGACACTTCATTCAGCAAATACCTATTGAAAACCTATTTGTCCCAGGAACTGTGGTTGACTAGAGATCGAATGCATCCGATCTCCACTGCCAGGGAGCTCCAACTCCAGTGATGTGATAGATAGGAAATAAATCACAATAAAAGTAGTTAATGTTCTTGTATGTGTATGAACAAAACGTCGTATAGGTCACTGTTATAGGAGTCAAAATTTACTCAGAAGGTGAGGTTTAAGGGGCTGTGAAGGAGGAATGACAGGTTTTGGGGCAATGAAGTAACAAATAGTACAGGCGGCAGAAGGCATAAGGAGGGCAGAAGCCAGAGGGCCTGTGATGTAGGGACCTGGTGTGTCCTTGTGAAAGGTAACCAGAGTGTGTGTGGCTGTGACAAGGGCTCCTGTCCCTCAGGGCCTATGGCCCCTGCCCTCTGGCCTCAGGAACAGAGTTTGAGAAGCAGCAGGCCAGTGGAGAAGGCACCGAACATCATTTCTGGAGCTTTCTGATCTAGTTTGTGTAAAATGGTGTAATAGTACCTATCTCTCCATACTAATGGGAAAATAAATTTAGGAAAAACATGTAAAGTGCCTAGCAATTTACTTGGTACATTGTTGACTTCAGTACCTTCCTTTCCCTCTTAAAATGCTATTTACAGGAATCCTCCAGGAGCTGTTTCTGTAAGTGAACAAACCCCTTACTCGAGTCTTTCTGTTTGTTTGTTCTGTAAATATGTATTATGGATGGAATTATCCATAAATTGCAGTAACCTTCCAAATTCCTTTGATTATAGAAACATGAATAGACAGTCTATTAAAATCAAAAGACTTGGATCTTTAGGCTGAATTTGATTTATCTGATGCAGAATGGACTTAAACTCATGCAAAGATTTTGCAAAATTTCCTCCTCTTAGTCCTTTTTTCTCAAGAAGTAGAAATAACAGGTTTCCTATCTAGCTCCTATGGGGATCTTTGAGGGATAAATTAAATGTATGCAAAAGAGATCCATACAAAAATAATAACAGTATCACACAAAGCCCCTAATCAGGGTTAATGTGGATTAGGTTATTTTAATTCTTAATACTTGAGCACATTTCAATAATCTTTTGTTGGGATAGAAATCTTTAGATGAAAATGCAAGTGTGTTAAAGCTTTATTTCCATAAAGATGATAAACTCAGTTCTAAACCTAGTTCAGAGTTTATTCTTTTTCATTTGTTATAGTTAAGCTTTGTGGTGGAGCTAAATCAATACCTTTCATATTTACTTTATTAAACCCCAGCACTCTTTGCGTTTTGGCCAAGATTCATTGGTCAGTTACTATGTTAGCAGATAGTACATCTTTGAACTACTATTTTCAAAAGAGTCCTACATTCTTAGAGATTGTTAGTTTGTCATGTACATAAGGGCTACTTGCTTATTTGTAATTTTTAAAATTTTCTTTGTTATTTTATTTATTTTATTTTTTATTTTGGTATCACTAATATACACTTACACGAACAACATTGGGTTACTAGATTCTCCCCAGTATCAAGTCCCCACCACATACCCCATTACAGTCACTGTCCATCTGATTTGTAATCGTACCGTAATAATGATGGCATAAAGTTCACAGTTAAACTAAGAGGGAGCTTTCCCTCATGTTACACGTTTATGTGGGTTTTACTAGTTGCTCTACCTCAGTTGGTTTCATGTGCAGCAGCTGTTTTCTTTCTATTTGTGATTTTAGTAATGATTACTTTGTCCTTGATTGCTGCAGTACATCCATCTGTTAGCCTCAGGAAATCCTTGTGTTGCTGTAAATTAGGCCATAATCAGTGCATTTTAGGGTGTGAAGTGTAGTTCTGCCCAGTGATGAGTTTACAGAGGTTGTAATCACCCAGGTTTTTACTTGACGGCAGTATAAATAACTTGTATGGACAATTCTTTTTCTCCTCTCTTTTGTACTAGGCAGGGTATTTCAGTTGTGATGTTAGATGTTGCAGAAGACCTGTTGCCATTTTACTACATGGAAACAGTATCTTTTAGAATTTGCTTGAAACTTTTATAATACAGTAAATAGAATCATGGTTTATGTATTGCTTTAATTTCATTGCTATAACTGAGAGGTTTTAATATCTCCACAGGGAAACAATGCTTTTCAATTGAATGACAGTAACATTAGTATCAATTGTCATTGTTTTTGTAAAAAGAGTTCAGTGACAATTCCCTGGCGTCTAATTTAGCATTAGTTTGTTTTGACATAAAAGAGAAACTATGTGAAAAGCCTAAACAGTTTATATGGAATATATTTGTTTTATTATTCACCTCTAAGGTGTCTTGTAATTTGACCTTTGTGGTAGCTATACAATACTAAAAACAAAATCATAATGAGATATTTACCCATGACAATACATTCTTTTGGAATCAGTTTTAAAGTAAATATAATGGTGATGCCGGGGTTCTTGTTCACGAAGCCGAAGAATGAGCTTAGCAAACAGGCAAGGTAGGAGAGCAAGGTACAGACTTTTATTTAGAAATAAAGTGATAGGACAGAGCTCCCAGCTCACGCCAGGAGGGAACAAGAGAGTCCAGTGTGCTGCGTTGTCTAGGGGGTTTTGTAGGCAGATTGGGGTTTTTCAAGAACATGAAAAAAAAGGCTTAGGGGTGTGGACTTGTACCACTTGCCCTGCCCTCAAGGAGGGCTGGGTTGTTCTCTGCTTGCTAGGGTTGTTTACAGTAAAGTCACGGGTTATGCTGGGATACCTTTCTCTATTTGTGAAACCACTCAGTCATTCTAGGCCAAGTTGCTCTTGGCCTTTTGACTTTTAACTGACCTTACTGAAGATGTCTATATTCTTAGTCTGGTATCTTGTTCTTAGAGGATTAGTGTGACCTTGACTTTGCACAGAGTTTCAAAAGGGACTTCTTTGCCCACTGTTATATTGCTGACTGTAAATATCCCACCCTGCTTTTTCCGGAGGCCCTCACCCTACTCTGACTACACCCATGGTCCCTGTCTCAATGGTAAAAAGGAAAAATCTCCTTGTTACACTGATGACTTTAATTGGTAATTACAAGTCATTTTTATTCTTAGATGCTCATTAAATCATTGCTTTAACCTGCATTTTTCTACTTTATGTTCTAAAATGAAAAAAAAAGTCTCTTTAAGGGGTCTGTTCTGTCTCCATATGATGGTGATAGAATTTCCTAAAGGAACATGAAAATTTTCTCAAAGGATATTGATTGCTAAAATATATACCCAACAACACCAAGTACTTATTTCCTGGGTCTTTGACGAAGAATGAATGAACAAATATTTACCGAGTGTCTTCTATGGACCCAGCCCAGTTCTAGGCATGGACAATGCAGCAAGAAACCAAAGTTACTGCCTTTATGAGCTTATGTCCTATAACCCAGATCGGTCTCCTGCTCAATACTTTCCCAAAACCCAATCGACAGAAGAGCTATTTGGACTATAGTAACGATCATTGTTTTCACAAAGGGGGAAACTCTGACTAATGGTTGATTTCAAATTCCTGTATTTTTAATGACATGAAAGTTTCACTCGGAATTAGATCACAATCATGTGGTCATGTTGGGGAAGCTCCATGTGTCCCTATGGAATGAAAGTTTGCTCATCAAAACTCTAGATAGTGTAAGTCAGTGGCTCTTAAACTTTAGGACACATTTAAAACAACTTTAGAGCTTGTCAAATGCAGATTCCTGACCCCTCTTGGAGAAATTCAGGTTCTGTAGATTAGAAATGTGCTTGGGAATCTGCATGTTTAACAAACAACAGGGGTTCTGATGATGGTGGTACCTCAACCATATTTTGAGAAACACTTGTTTTTAGGTTTTATATATGTGGCATTTACTGATATTATAGACTTACTCTAATTATTACTAATTGCTACTAAAATTACATAATTATTGACAACCTTAGCTTTTCCCTGGTGTAGATAATGTGACCCATGTCTGAATTTCAGTTTAGCATGAGATGTTGGAAATGCTTACTTTGAATATTTTTATTCTAGTGGATAATGTCAAATGTGTAACCGGTCATGTTTTCCTTTCCATTTTGGCATACAGGCAGCTTTGCCTTAAATTAATAAGTGAACAATAGTTGTAAATTTGATCACCATACATATTCTAATTCACACCATCCTCTCCTCCCCATCACTGAAGTCTGTAATTATGTTTTCCAACTTAATATTTCTCTATGGTTCTGATGATGAATTTTTTTTTTCATATTTCATAATTGCAATCCTCTAAACAGCCCTAAATACTCTGTGGAATGAGCTAGTTTATGAGCAAAATACTTCATAATTCAGATTTTTATTAATACAGACAAATGTTTCTTCCAACTTAGTCTAATTTAGGTACCACTATGCTAAAGAGGACAGCTAGTTTCCTATTTTGCAGTAATCATATTTTTGAAATTTGTATTCAATTAGGAAATACTGAGAATGTGGTTAATAAATATTGTCATTTGTAATAACCGTCACCCCTGAGCATCCTTGGTTACGCAAATATGATATGAAAGAGGCAGTGTGCTGAGGTGGAGCGTCCTGGACCAAGAGTCAGGAGCCTGGGATTTAGTCCTAGTTCTATTTATAATCACCTACACATCTATGGGAAAATCACAACCTCTTTGAATTTCTGGTTTTCCCTCCATGAAATTACATGGTTTGGAGTAAATAATCTCTAGGGCTCTTTCAGCCTTATTTACATATTAATGTAATTTCCTTAAGATTTATATGATATTAACTCTTTTTTAGGTAAAAAACAGATAAATGCATATATCTAAATCGGGTATCTTTATTTAATTAGACAATCCAGCCTCAAGAACTGATCCTGACCTAAGAAATGGGCCAGTCTTAATCTCGTGTAAAGTGTTTCTTACCTATGAGACTAAAAGCACAGATAAGTGTTGGTGACACCTCCAGCCCCCATCTATTTCATAGTAGCTATACAAAAGAGGATATGGGAATGTGTGTATACTTTATCGAGAAAATTCAGTCACATTCAGACAAATGTAAAGTTTGTCTCAATGTCTTTCTCCCTAATTCTCCCATACCTGTTTTAGACTTCCACACACTTAATCCTGCTCATTCACTTGATTCTTCACAGTAGACCTGAAATGGAGATTACAAACTATTGTCATGGTGATTTTCTGATGTTAACTTCTGAGAAATTGAAGTCAGGCTGTAGAATGTTTCTCTCTCCTGCAATTGCTCACTTAGAAGACTAGGCTTATAAAAAACATTTTTTGATGACTCAAAAATACACTTCCAGCATGCAGTGTGATAGCCTTCATGAGAACATCAAAGTATTCAAGGCCTCTCAATTGAATTTGCTGAATATACGATGCAATCTTGTTGCCTAGAGAGGGGGATATAAAACATTTTCAGCATTTACAATGACTGAAACATCCTTTTGTTTGTTTTTACTATGACAAACCTTCAGAGGGAGTTGAAGCTGTCACAATACGCCCAGAAACAGCTTAGTTTTTAGACATCTGGTTAGTGAAAAGATCTCTAGTCCAAAGCATACAAATCAGAGACAGCACTAATTAATCCTTTTTTCCCCCCCTACCGCACGGGGACAGTAAGAATTGTCATCAAGAGGAATGGCCATCCAATATTTTATTAACGTGTGCATGTTCTTTTTCAAGCTTATAGTTCTTAAAAAAAATGTTTGTCTTCAATAGTGGAGTCCTAGGGACCACATTAGAGGAATATAAATAATTGCAGCTGAAATTTGTGCCCCATTTTTTGTTTCTATTTTGACATTCCATAAAAGATATTCACCAATGATTAGATGGCAAATTATTTCTTGAGGATTGTCAGGAGCAGGCTTTTAGCAGAGTAGCTGGGGCAACTGCAAACTTGTCATTCAAAAACTATTTTTGGGCCTATGTATCTCCCACTGCAGTGCGCACAGAGATTTGTTACACGTGGTCTCAAGCCCTTAGGGAACTGGGGAGACGAGGCATCAGCTTGTAACTGTGATTAATGTGAGAAAGAACTGCCATGGATTCAAGAAGTGCTGAGGGAATGACTTAGACAATAAATGCTGAATGTGCAGGATGAACAAATTATGTAGAGAGGAGCAATCAGGGAGGCTGTTATTGTGGAGTATGACCTTTTCAGCTGTTTGTAATTTTTATGGCTGGTGAGGAAGGGATGGGATGTTTCCCACAAGCAAATAGTGTGTGCAATATTAAAGTGAAGGGAAGGTGGAAATGCAAGGGCTAAATCAGACCTGCTTATAGAGTGGGGTTTAGTAAATGTAGAGGGATTCTGGGAGATGACAATGGAAAGATAGATTGATGCATACGATATATTGTTTAAAGGCTGGCTCAGTAGTTTGAGTTCTTTGCTATCTGTGATGGAGAAAATCAAGCAGGAGGAAAGCAATCATTTTGGAAAATCCCATTGTAAAATACAAGAAGACTAGAGCAGTGGTTCCCAAAGTGTGGTTCTGCAGACCCCTGGGCATCCCCCAGATCTTTTTAGGGATCTCTGAGGTCAAAACTTTTCATACTAACACTAAAACATTTTTTACCTTTTCACCATGTTGAGATTTGCACAGATGATGCAAAGCGGTGGTGGGTAAGACTACTAGCCTCTTCGTGTAAATCAAGGTAATGGCAGCAAACAGTGCCAGTAGTCATAAGAATCTTTATCACACTTGCAGTGCCATTTTTGCTTAATAATGTCCTTTTAAAGTAGTAAAAATGTTTCATTTTATTAAATCCCAACCCTTGTATGGGTAAAATTGTAACATTTCCAGACTATCTTCCTAGCTTTAGTACATCTGCATATCAATAGGCACTCAGTGGTGGAGAGAAGTATGGCTTTAGTGCACTTGCATCATTCCTCAGGGGTGGAGAGAAGTTTATCTCCATATCAGTGGGTAATTACCTGGGCAAGGAGGGCTTATCTGTACCTGAGAGAGGTGAGGGGGAGCGCCGGTTTTGCTTCTGCTGGAGCAGGAAGGAGAGAAGGGCCCGATCTGCAGTTTGTGAGCAATAAACAGATTTTAAACTTTATTTCTCTCTTTGACTGATTTCTGTTTTTAGAGGTATTCTGCCCCGGGATGTCCTCTCCCGGGACTTACACCTTGAACATGTATCTTTTCAGTGTTCTTTGTGACAAGATGGAAGTATGCATAAAGCATTCTGCCACATACTGAAATATGATGGTTTTTGTAAGGAAATGCACTTGTCTTGAGATAAACTGCCCTGGCCACTTAAAATTTTTTTTTTATGAATCACCATTTTTATTTGGGAGAAAGGCAAACTATGGTCATTTAGATTAGGTATTTGGTAGACAAGTTCTCAGAAATGAAGTGACTCTGGAGATCTTGTGCACAGCATGGTAACTATAGTTAATAATAATGTATTGTATACTTGAAAATTGCTGAGAGATCTCACGTGGTTTCAACAAACACGTGAAAAAGCTAAATATGTGAGGTGATGGATATGATTGGGGGAATGGTTTCTGTCTCATCTAAGGGTTTCAACCCTGGGCAAGTTCATTCTGGATTCAGTGAGATGGAATAACAACAGAATGTTGGGGGTATAAAGGGGCTCACACCAAGCTTTATTCTCAGGGTTGTAGGTTGAGCGCTAGAATCCCATTCACCTCCATCTCTGTCTCTAGCTCAGCCTCTGCCCTCGCCTCTCTCTTGCTCTCTTACTCTCTTCTCTAGGCTCTGCTGTTAGCCCTGGGGAATCTCTTTTTATAGCAATACCGGGCAGTGGCTTATCACCTATGGGTATACAAACATGTGCCTTTTACGTTTTACAACATTGCATGTATACAGTGGGTGAGATTAGGGTTAGATGAGAATCCTGGCCCTGGAACTTCCATTTTCCCTACAGTTTCACATTGTGTGCATATATCAAAACATCATGTTGTAGACCTTAAATATATACTATGTTTATTTGTCAATCACACCCCAGTAAAGCTGGAAAAAAGTCAAATTGGCTACTCAAAAACAAAGTGAGCTTGTCATTTCAAAGAAAGCAGCTGACAGTATTTGTTATTAATGACAAAATTTGAGCTTTCAGATGAAAATTTGAATTTTGGGAAATGTTCATCCACCACAGTTGTTGACAGCTCCCCAGTACATAGAAATATTCTGGATGAGATCAGTACTGATACTAACAAATGTGACTTTTTTTGTAGAATGAGATTTGTCAACATTTGGAAGATCTGTGTAATTCATTGAAGTGATAACTTTCTGAGTGACCAATGCATGATGTTAGACAATAATATGAAAAAAAGATTGCATTCCAATTTCAAGACAAACCAATGAAATTTAATGTATCCAAGTTCAAACAATTCTGTGATATGGTTTTATATTCCATATTGCAACCAAATTTTAAGAAATCACCACTTGTTGAGTTGTGCTGGCAATATTAAAGAAATATCCATGATTGTCCAAAAGGGTATTAAAGTACTACTCTTTTTTTCAACCACATATCTGTTTGAGGAGGGATTTTTATAAATATACTTCAACCACAACAGCATATTGTAACAGATTGAATGCAGGATACAACTCTCTTACCAAGTCATGGACTACATAGATTTGTAAAAATGTGAAACAATAGCATTTGCCTCACTACATTTAATTTTTGATTTGGAAATATAATTATTTTCATTAAAATGTGTCATTTGTGTTTATATTTAGTAGGTTTATTAATTTTCAAATGAATTTCTCAAAACTCTCATTTTAAAATGAAAAGTTTGTAAAACCCTCAATTTTAATTTCCAATTTAATAAATGTGAATAACTATGACCTAAATAATAGGACCTACCCCAAAGTGTTATTGTGAGGGTTAAATGAGCTAATACAAATAAAACCTTTAGAAAATGATGCTACATAGTAAATACTCATAAATGTTTTAAATTATTATGTTACCTTTTAATACTTGATAGTTCCTTAAGAAGTAGGTGATTTGTAGTGAAACTCGAGAGATTCATGTCTCTCAGAGAGCATGTACCTGAGCATTGGCATTGGAGCAAGACGGTTGCTTCTCTCTCTTTTATCTTGTAAATCGCACTTGAGTGCCTCTCACTGGTAGATTACAACCCAGAACCATGCCTGCAAGAGAATCTGGGCAATAGTGTTCCCTGGCTTTTGGCTCCTATTATACAGGAGAGCGGAGAAGTCTTTCCTCAACTAATGGGCATTGTATTTATTTAGTTATTATCTTTTAAATTAAAGTATCATTGATATACAATCTTATATTGGTTTCAGATGTACAACACAGTGGTTCAACAGTTACCCATATTATTAAATCTTCACCCCCTGTAGTGTGGTTACTATCAATGTAGAAAGATGTTACATAGTCATTGACTGTATTCTCCATGCTGTACCACTGTCCCAGTGACTAACTTATATTGCGACTGAGAATTATTGTGCCCCTTTATCCCTCTCTCCTTACCGTCTCCACCTGACTCAAACCCTCCCTACTGGTAATCACTAGTGACTTCTCAGTGTCTATTAGTCCACTGCTGTATTGTTCCTTCTGTTTTGCTTTGTTTCTGTATTCCACAAATAAGTGAAATCCTATGATATTTGTCATTCTCTACCTGGCTTATTTCACTGAGCACATTAGCCTCTAGATCCATCTCTGTTGTTGCAAATGGTGGGATTTCTTTTCTTTTAATGGCTGAATAGTATTCCATTGTATATATGTACCACATCTTCTTTATCCATTCATCTATTGATTGATACTTAGGTTGCTTCCATATCTTGGCTATTGCAGATAGTGTGGTGATAAACATAGGGGTGCATATACCTTTTTGAATAATGGATTTTGTTTTCTTGAGTAAATTCCTAAAAGTGAAATTACTAGATTGAATGGTATTTCTATTTTTGGCTTTTTGAGGAAACTTCTGTGGGTAAAATTGCAATATTTCCAGAATTTCTCTCCTGGCCTTAGTGTATCTCCATATCGATAGGTGTTTCCAATGGGTGGAGAGAAGTACTCCATCTCCATATCAATAGGTAGTTACAAGGTGAGTGGGGAGTGCATGCACTTGTACCAGAGAGGTTTGGTGTGGTCTTTTGAAACCAGGTCCCGAGAGACATGGGTGAACAGGAGCAGATGACTGCTTGTAAGCAGTAAATGGGTTTCTCCCACTTTATTTCTCCCTTTGATTTCAGCTTCAAAGGTTTATTTGCTGCATGCTGGGAACATGTTTTCTCCCATGGAGTTACACCTCCATACTGCTTTCTATAGTGGTTGCACCAATTTACATTCCCACCAACAGTGTAGGAGGGTTCTCATTTCCCTGCATCCTTGCCAACATTTTTTATTTCTTGTCTTTTGGATACTGGCTATTCTAACTAATGTGAGGTGATATCTCATTGTGGTTTTAATTTGCATTTTAATGATGATTAGCTATGTGGAGCATCTTTTCATATATACTTGTTGGCCATTTGTATTTCTTCTTTGGAGAAATGTCTCTTCAAGTCCTCTGCCCAACTAATGAGTATTTTGAAAATCCAAAGGAGATGAACTTAGGCTTTCCAAACACATCTGATGGAGATTTTTTCCTCTAGATCATTTATTTTCCATGGAACACTGGGGAAAGGAAGAGTATTGTTTCCTTTGAGCTCAGTAAGTTCTGGGCTCGATAAGGTATTGAGATGCACGTTGGCATTGATGGACTAGAGTCAGTAAGCATCAAATTTCACAGAATCAGTGCTTGAATTCTTGTGATGCGCTCACTCTTCTGGGAACACAGGACATTTCAATATTGGGAACCAATGGGGAACTGCTGATTTGTAAATAACTTCCCATTACCTGAAGTTTTCAACCCCAGTCCACCCTGTTCACCTTCAGTATATCATGGACATATTTTAGAACAAAGTAATAATATAATATAGATGCACATCAGAGTCAACTGGTGTAACCTTCATAAAATGATTCTGCAACTGTAATGTCATTCTGTAGTTGAATTTTGAACAGAGGTGGATTATCTAATTAATGAGTTTTCAGTATGAATCAGTTGTCACTATCCTTTTCATTTTTCATTCCTTATTTGATCCAATAAATACATACCTACATGTATGTATATGTGTGTGTATAGATAGATAGCAGGTAGATAGGTAGAGAGAGTGTTAGATGATATGCCTACTATCGGGTACCAGGCATGCTGCTAGACATGGAAACATAAAAATAGTAGAGAAGACTTATTCTTGCTCTCAAGGACTGTACATACAGTCAAGTTTAGTGAATTCCCTTTGTGGAGAAAATGGGAGTTTCTGACCAGAATTCCCACCTGGCCTTAATAGCATCCATTGTGTAGAGAATAAGAGCCTGTTTTCACATTTATGGGATGCTTACCAGCAACAGAACAGGAATACCGGCCCAGGGAAGGGATGGAGAGGAATCACCCATTCTGAACCTCCTCACACCACCCTCAGTTTCTGGTACGTAGTTGGTCTGGTGTCCACCGGTCACCAGAGACCCACCTGCAGATTTCCTGCTGGTGCTAGCGGTGGGGAAGTGTGTGGCTGGGGGGAGCTGCAAGGGAGGAGAGACTGAGACCAACTGCTGTGAAAATACCCCCCCTTTTAAGCCCCCAACTTCTTGCCCTTGCCTTAATTTGGTCTCATTGAATGTATAGGGAACTTGCCCCAGGCGGGGAACTTTCTCCTCCTGGAGCAACAACATTTTTTTCATACTCTGTCCATTTTGTGGTTTATTGAAAGCTTAGTGGTTGAACCACAGAAAGCTCAAAATATGACTAAAATAAACATTCCTTATAACTGTTTTTAAACAGTTTTATTGGAAAGATTAGCTCATTTTCATTAAAAAGAGGTAGAAGTCTGTAGGGAAAATGGAAATTTCATGGCCAGGATCCTCATCTGATTCTAGCATTTCCCATTGTATACATGTGATGAGGTAATACTTAGCCTGCTGCACAGGTGCCTGCTTGTATACCCTTGGCAGTAACCTGTTTACCGCTGATATTGTTTTAAGAAGAGCCACCCAGAGTGAACAGTCACAGAAGTATGGCCTGGGGCAGGGGTGGAGAGGAAACAAACAAGCGCCTAGAAATAATTGGTCATGGTGTCCGCCAGTCACTATAGAGACCCGCACAGAGTTCTGCCCTGTGCTAGGAACAGAGAAGGGCAGAGGGAAGCAGCAGAGAGGGAAACATAGAGTCTTATGCTGGGGAGCAGGAGGGAAAGGGACAGAGCCATGAGCAGAGGCAGCACCTGGGGAGCAGAGGCTAGAGCTTGGCCAGAGACTGTGACAGGTGGATGGGAGTCTAGGGCTTGACCCACTGCCTCGAGAGTAAAGCTTGGTATAAGCTCCTTTTTACCCCCAGTGTTCCATTGTCATTATTTAATCTCACAGAATTCATAGTGAACTTGCCTGGAGTGGGGAACCCCCTCTTCTTGGAGCTACAAAGTCCATAGAGTAGATGATAAAAAAAATTGGATTAAGTAATTTATTTAATGCTTATTTACTTTGCCATTTATCTATGTTCTTCTTATCTCCTGTTAACTGCTGACCCAAGCTTCATCTTCTAAAGAGTCAAACAAGTATAAATGAGGTCAAAGCTTTATTACTTTAAAATTACTGTCATTACTTTTGGTGTCATATCTGTAAACTTAACACCTCAGCCTCAGGAATTCTTTCTGCAACCATATACCCTAAGCACTATATGTGTACACATCTGTAATATTTTATATACTAATCAATGGGTGCTATGGATTGATTTTGTCCCCTCCCATTCATATGTTAAAGCTATAACCTCTAATGTGACTACATTTGGGGGTAAGGAAGTCATTGAGGTTAAATGAGGTCATAAGGGTGGGATCTGGATCTAATAGGATTAGCGGAGACACCAGAGAAGTTGCTCTCCCTTTCTCTGCCATGTTAGGATTCAATGAGATGGTCATTTGCCAACCAGGAAGAGAGATCTCACCAGACACTAAATCCCCTGGCATTTTGATCCTAGATTTCCTAGCTTCTAGAAATGAGAGCAATAAATATGTTTGTTTAAGCTACCCAGTCTGTGGTATTTTGTTATAGCAGCCTGATCTGACTGATACAGGGGCCAATGGGAAAAAGAAAAAAATTACCTTTCAAGGTTGAAAGCAAGGAAATTTGTAATCTTGCATTATTCTAAGAACTCATGCCAGTTTAAGGGAGATTATTATTTTTTTATTGTGGTACAAAACATCATGTTACATCTACCATCTTAACCATTTTTAAGGGTGCAGTTTTCACATTTTTAAGTGTACAGTGTATAGTCACATTGCTGTGCAACAGATCTCTAGAACTTTTCATCTTGCAAAGGTGGAACTCTATACCTACTACACACTAATTTTCTATCCCTTCTATCCTCAGCCCTTGACAATCTCCTCTCTACTTTCGTTTTTGTGATTTGACTCCTTCATACATTTCATATAAGTGGGATCGTACAGTATTTGTCCTTTTGTGACAGCCTTATCTTTCTCGGCATAATGTCCTCAAGGGTTTTCCATGTTTTATGGTGTGTCAGTATTTCTTTCTTTTTAAAGGCTGTATACTATTCTACCATGTGTGTATGTGTATATATAATCTTTTTTATCCATTCATTTGTTGATGGACATTTAGGTTGCTTCCACCTCTTGGCTATTGTGAATAGTGCAAAATGTAAAGGGGATTATTTGTCCATTTATACTATGAGATGATTACAGAGAGTGTATTATTTCTATGGGCAATGGATTCCTTCAAATTTTCGTATCAGTGTTACTGATGTATAATAAATACCTGCCAATACTATGATGATTAAATAGTTAGAGGTAAAAAAGAGGACTTAAAACAAATAACAGAAAAGAAATACAAAGAACTGTGTTTAACAGCATAATTGATATCATACAATTCACTTAAGCTTTTATAGCTGTTGTCATAGTTCCCAATGGTTTTCTGTGAGTGATAATCTGATTACTATAATGTATAAAGTCCACTGCTAGTTTTTCTTTGGAGACTTAATTGCAAATAAAAGACCAAAGTTCAAGTAAATAAAATCAAAGTTACTTGAATCCCTTTTGCACACTCTCTCTTCCTCTCATCTTTCTTTAATCTGTTACTCGCAAGTACGATTTTCTCATAGGGCTCCTTTTGAGATGATGGAGTACTCCAAACCCTAATATAACAGTCCTTGGATCTGTTCTCCATCTATACTTTCTCATCTAGTTCTGTGGCTTTAAATATCATTTACATGGTAATAACTTACATGTTCCATTCCTGCCTCTCTCATGGACACACAACCATGCAGTAAACCTCTATCTCTGCCTCAATTTCTGTACAACCCTCCTAACTGGTGTCGTGGCCCCACCCTGCAGCCAGGTTCTTTTTTTTTTTTTTTTTCTGAGGATATTAATTTTGTCTTTATTTCACTTCACATGTTAGGCACAAATAACTTTTAAAAAAAAAGTAGAGTTTATTTTTTAAAAAAGTTTTAGGTTCATAAAAAGACTGAGCAGAAGGTACAGACACATTCCATAGAGCTTCCGCTTCCACATATGTTCAGCAGCTCCATCCTTTTGACTCCTAAGTGGGACTGTGTCGTTTTCCTGTTTGGAATCTTCTGTATCATATAGAGAGCAGGGCTATTTCTCAACCACTCCAGTCCATCCATCCCTATTTTTGAATTTTGTATTTGCTGTTTTGTATAAAATGTTCATTTGCCAGGTCTTCACATGGTTCTCTACCTTATTTATTTAGGTAGCTACTCACTTATCATCTTGGAGAAGTTTTCTCTGGCAACCTTTTCTAAGTGAACAACCCTTACCATTTTCTATCCTCTTACCCATATTTGGTTTTCATCCTAGAACTCCAGAACTCTGACTACCTGACATTACAGTATATATTGCTTTGTTTGTGTTTATTGTCTGTTTCTCCTACTAGGATGTAAGCTTCATGAGAGCAGGGGAATTTCCAGTTTGTTTTCTACTGAATCTCCAGTTGCATAAAATAGTGCTTAGCATATAGTAGGTTCCTTAAGCCAACTTTTTGAGTAAATGAATATGGATGAATTTTATGCTTACTACTGTGTGAATGTTGATTCTGCCCGTGTTTTTATGCTCGACTGTTCTATGTCTTCATAATCTGCTCTCCCTTTTTACTCTTATAGCAAAAATATAGACATTAGACCATAGGACTTTGGTTCATTAGAATATTTCTTTGGAATTCAATGGCACAGGTAACAACAGTATTCTTTTAGTTTTTCTATCTACTTGCTCTTTCACTACCCATGGCCAATACTTCAACCTTTATATTTGTGGACTCCTCTAACCCATCCAACATGCTTCTCAGTTAGTATATTCTCTGACTTATCCGCTGAAAATATAGTGCTTCTTAGGTGTAAATCCCCCCATGTTCTCTTTTTCTAACCTCAAATTGTATTTAGTTCTTATTTAAACTTTCTTTTTCTCTGAAAGCAGAGGAAGAGGGATATAAATCCTTTTCCAAGCTTATGCTTTCTTAATCCTTCTTTTAACCCTCTTTCCTACCATCTCATCTCCACAGCTCTTTCCCTTGAGCTCAAATATATTTCCCAATCTTCCCTGTACCAACTCTTGTCTTGTTTTCTCTTAAGCCACTGCCCTAGCCCACCATCCTCATACCTATTACCATCCAGGCTCTTGAAGAGGTCAACGCTTCTTCTGTTTCTACACTTCTTCATTTCATATTTTTACATCCTCATTTTCCTTTCATTCTGTATAAAGATTTTATATCCATAATTCTTTTATATCAGAAGTTACCTCTTATCTTCTAATGATCAAATCTAATAAATTCTTCTTTGTCTTCATGCCATATAACTTTTGATATTTGACTTTGTTGATTCATCCTATACCTCACAACCCTATCTCATTTTAGTATCTCTCTTAAGCTTCTTAATTTCTCTTCCCACACATTTGACCATCTTATATAATTTATTGTATTGGTTCTTATTTTTCACGTGCAACCAAAAAAACGGTGCTGCCTGAAGTTTAGTGGCCAAAACCCAACTCAGACCAATCTAAGCAATAAGAGAAAATGTGGAGGGTAGATCTGATTCATAGGCCCTAATATTGTCATTCAAGTCTCTCTGTTTTGTACTCCTTCATTCCGTGGGCCCCCTGTGATGGCAAAATTAACCATTGACAAAGTCAGGCCTGTTATCCTTATAGCTAACAATCCTGGGGAAAAAAAGATTGTTCCCCTTTTGATAACTTTATAGAGATCTAAGATATACTTAACTGGCCTAGCTTTTGTTCTGCCTTCACCCCTGACTCCATCACTCTGGTCAAGAAGGGAGGACTTGGGATTACCTTATCATTCCTGGATCACCTACCCATTCCTGGAATTGGGATTTTGGTCATCTCTCTCTCTGAGCCCTGTGGCCTGAGGATGGGAGAGGGATGGGCTCCCAAGGAGGTACCGAGGATCTTCTCTTCCCATTCTTTACATTGTGCCCTCAGGATATTGTGTCCGCTGTTGTAACTTTTATCATCTGTGCCTTATACCTTGAACATCTCATGATACAGATGAGCCTAAGTCCACTGGAAAGCCATTGAAAAGTTAAATGGAGCTGGAATCACTGATTTAAACACTGATTTAATGGCTGGCCCTAATGAGGAAAACTCAAGGGACAGTGTTCAAAGAGAATGCCACACTCATGTGTGGTCTGTAAAGTATCGCTACCAGGATCCGGTAAATGAATTCAGTAGTGGAGTAGGTAGGGGTTGTTCAGCTTCAGGCAGACTTGCAGGACTTCTTTCCAGTCTCATTGGGAGGCCCACCTAAGGCAGGTATGAAGCAGGATCTTACCCTGCAACGGAGGGAGGGCTGGCCCAAACCAGGTAGGGTATCAGGGCCCTATTCAAGCAGGCTGGTTTTTAAGACCTTAGTGCTGTGAACAGATTAGAAAAGCACATAGTTTCATTGGAAAGTTCATGGAATGGTGGCGGGCAGGAATCCAGTATGGATGGGATCCATACAAGGAGAGGATGGGAACTCGAAAAGCAGGGGCTTATAGTTTATACCCAGGGCTTACTCTCGTATAACCAGTACATGTCTGGTCGGAAATAAAACTTTTCTGTAAGCTCAGACTATTGTGAATGCCCAGAGACAGGCTTTTGTGCACTTCTGTTCCTCACCAGTTGTGTTTGTGTTTTCCTCTTTGTAAGTAATGAATTACAAGTGAAACAACTAGGTTGAATTATCTCTAAGACACTTTCCCAATTAAATAAATCTACAATTTTAAGAGTATTCAAGAGTATGTAATTAATCACTTATGAAAAGGCAGAGATTTTGCCTGTTTTTTTTTTCTCCATTAATTCATTAACCTAGAGCAGCACTTTGCATAAAATAAGTATTTGTGGAATTTGAGAGAAGGTTGTACATGGAAAAATAAATAGTGGGCTTCTGCTTTAACTCTCTATCTTGGAATTAAAGAACCAGACTAAAAAAATTTTTCGCAGTATGTGACATGAAAAGGAGGTAACAGTTTGTATGGAAACCTGGCGAGTTCTTCATCGTTATAAGAAAACTGAGATATAGGCAGGTCAAAGTTATTCCTAATCCTTATTTTCAAATAGGAAAGCTTTCAATTTACTTGAATGACTCTTGGTCTTACATTAAAGGAAAAAAAAGGGAGGTAGATAGAGTCATAAGACAAAACATTTTTATGTTAATATTTGATTTTAATTAGCTTTAGTTGCAAAAAAAAAATCAGGCCTTCATCCAGTATCATTCTGTGGAAGACTTTTTACCAGATGATGGCATAATATGAGAAATTTCCTTAGAATCATTAAGTAGGAAACCAAGAATTTCAAGTTGTCTTTTTCAGAGTCGAAATCATTATATTTGTTGGTATTGTTAAGTTGTAAGACCAAATTATATCACTAGGTGGCATGAGTTGCAAGTTGAAAGGCAATAGTATTAGCAGATATAAAATAAAATATCTGACTTATACCTGTACCTTAGCTTACTTTTGTATGTACATATATTAATCTTGGAAACTCTCACTAGGTAAAATATGATTTTTGTTAGGATCAAGCTCTTAGTTTAAGAAAAATTAAAGAAAAAATAGTCAAAAAAAACTTTATTGACTGAAGTCATTGGCTGTTGAGTTAAAAAATTAGAGGGCAGGTACAGGGCATATGGGAATTTTTTTTCTTTTTCATTTATAGTCAGCAAACGAATTTCTCTCTTTCAGTTAAAATACTACCCAATGTACTAAATCTCTGATTTTTAAAAGCCTTGTAGAATGAGAGACAGGCTAACATGTCAATTTGAAATATGGTGATTAGGAAGTATTTTGAACGGTCTTGACACCTGCAGGTAAAACATTAAATTATACTACTATTCTTGTTTAGTTAAACTTTTTAATGTTTTAAAAAGCCCTTCATAATATTTTGGATACACAAATTCTTGGGCCTGATTTCAATTTGAGTCAAATTCCAACTAATAATGTTACACCCATTCTTAACAGCCCATAACATTAAAACGAAAACAGAATTCTTAAAAAAAAAAAAATTAGAGGGCAATAAGGGTAAGTAAAGTTAGCTCCAGGCAAAACTTCCGTGTGGGGGATTAATTCCTCTCTCTGGTATCCTGCAGGAATTAAAATAGACGGCTCTCTTCTTTCCTGCTCACTTTTGGAAAGTCCCTTCTCCCAGCTGTTGCTCTTCCTGCTCTCCCCAGCTGCTCCATGTCACCACTGTGGGTGCTCAGCACACTCATTTTACTTGTACATTCATCAAAACATGCCTAATCTGTGGCTCATCCTCTTAGAGTCATAAGTTTGAGTTCTTTCTCAAACAGGCTAATTAAGAAACCAACCCATTCACGAATGGAGACTAGTGTTTAATGGGAGAACTAGCTGAGCTTTGTTTATTTCTCTTAAAGTGCATTTTCGTAGAGGTTCTACTGGTCAAGATCTGAGCAGGAAACAGAAAGCATATGCAATGAGGTAAGTGTAGGGAACATCAACTAGTGGTAGGAAACAAACACCCGGGACTGTCAGCAGCAGGGAAACCATTACCACCCCTTTGCCATGGAGTGTTCGGCCTCCCATGGGGAACTGCAGACATTAGAAGAACAATGCCATCACTACAGACTTGAAGCTCCACACTGTTGGTGGTGGTGGTGGTGTGTGTGTGTTGTTAAAAGGTAAACTAAGGCACACTAAACATTTTAGGAGTTTATATAAGCAAAAATCAATTCAAATTGGGCAGCATCGAATTAGCCTATAGAAGGAGCTCCAAGGAGCTGTACAGAACGGAAGGCTTTTATTGACAGAAGGAAGCTGGACGAGGAAGTTATACTAGTTCAGAAAGCAGGCTGGCATGGCACAGTTACTTTTCTTTAGGGCATGGCAAGGGTCCACCAGGCAGACTACTGACTTGTACTGATCAGGCAATTCCTGACTGACTGGGTTAAGATCCCAATTCTGAGAAAGCCAAAACTAATTAAGTTTGGGTTTGGTACTGTGGAGCTTAGCATGAGTGAATCTATTTTGGGCCTTTTTTTTTTTTTAAACCTAACTTTTTGATCAGACTCTCATCCTGAGAGACCTGATCAAAAATGTAAGGCATTCCAGTATTTTCAGCTACTACTTTGGAATTCTTGCAGTTTTTCCTTTATCTCTGTGGTATTCACAGGTCATGACACTGGGTTCACATTCTTTAAATTGGTCATTCTCTTTGTTCCTTTTCTGATGTTCTGTTCTTGAGGAGACTGTTTGCTTGGTGATTAGTGACTGTGACCGTGCATTTAAAAGATTTGAGAGGATACAGAGCACCAGGAGGTCACTGTGATTATTACAAGCAGGATAATTCCCACTGTGTAGATGCACTTCAGAGCCATGGACCCCCCCGGACCTAAGCCAATCACTATGAAGTAAGTCAGAAAAAGACTGTTGAAGGCATCACTTTCATAAGCTAATGGGCTTGGTCAGTGATCTTATGTAGCTGAGTCTCAGCTTCCCCAGAAGTGTTAACCCAAATGCAGGAAGTGGATTTGCCCACAGCACAGACACCTCCTTGCGCCACTAAAAGATAAGCAAGGGAGAAGGCTGTGCTGGGCAGAACTACGGGATGACCAGCACTGTGGCAAATCCAGCAGTCATTTGGAGGTTGGATTACCACACCTTTAAAATGGCTTGAGATATATGAACAATGACAGTATCTTTTCAGGCCAGAGCAAGACAAAAGGTGAACAAGAGAGTCATAAAGGCCTTCATGGTATAAGAATTAGGAAAAAGATGGTCAGAGGAGGAAGGAGGAATGGAAAGAAGTGTTCTTGATCTGACAGTTTCTTGAATGACTCTTGATCTGACATTTACCTGAAGACACCCTCTACTTCGGGGCTGGCTGCTTCCCCCAGCATTTGCTCTGGTCTAGATGTCAGGTCGAGCCTTCTTTGATTTGAATGTCTTGTAATTTGGCAGCGGTGTCAGTGGTCCAGAGTACTTGCTGGGGCCCATGAATCTCACTTTTGCAAAGCATCAGAGTAAAAGAGTAACTATTTGTAAATGACAAAAGATTTTAAAATGTCCATGTTTAAAGATTTGATGAGAGTTTATTATAATGAAATTGATAAGGAAATTTATTTCTGTGACATACATTTTAAGGTAACTGGAATTATGACTGATAACATTTTACTAGGACACGTCAGGTTTTAGAAATTTCATAACATTTCTGGAACATTATGTTAATAACATGCATCCATAAAAATATAACCAAAGGAGGCTTATCACCACTTTTTGACCATGCTTCCCATGTAATTTAACATAGCAAGTAAATTTAATTAACTTAACATCTCTTACAAGGTGGGAGACAAATCCTTTGAGGTCAAAAAGACTCCATTTAACAATTTGATTTTGGGAAGTTGTCCAAACATCAAAAGATTTGAATATTTGACTAAATAGGATCACACATCATTATGAGATAATATTCCATTATCTATTTAACCAAAGTGACCATAGAAAATACAGAAGAAAAGGCAAATATAGAAGGTTACATAGTTGTGAACAAAATTTAGCTCTTTAAATATTGAGAAGACTGGGTTTTCTTAATTTGTTAAGGACCTGATGAAGACAATGTGAAGCACTATAAATTATTTTGGTAAGATACAATATTTGTGATTTACAGGTAAATTATGAAAAAGATTAAAACAAACCTTTCACAATCTCTTATCAAGAGCAGACTAATAGTTAAAGAAAATGTCCTTTTAACAGAGAGACTTCTAATTTTGCTCCAGTGTACTTTTGATACTAAAAACCATTTAAAATATAAATAAATCCATCCCAACCGTAGCCAGCTTGACCACACATAAGATTCCTTTCCCATGAGTTCTTTTCTACAAATCTTCTACAATGTTTTTTACATCTGTTTATATTTTGTCCAATTTTTGTCCCTTTTCTCATTCTGGAACAATCATTTTACTTTCCTTACCTACTTTTAGTACACAGTTGTTTCCTTTCACTGTTCTTATTTCTAAGTAGTTTTAATTACATATATAGATAAGAATTCCTTATCAGTAGAGTTCTTTATTTCTAGTTAAAACTAAGAAGTAAATAACTATGGGTTGTCTCTTACACTACATTGTATGGATTGATAAATTTATAAATACATTACATAATTTCTAGAATTATATTCTTTCTTACAGTAGAATTTTCAATGTAGCATAAGACATGTTTACTGATGGACCCAAATATCTTTAGTTCCTTTGTAATATGAACCCAGAAATAGATAAACTTGTGTGTAGTAATTAATGTTTCAATACTGAATCTTATTTGGAAATGAGCTAAATATTCAATGAATAGCCATCATTTAACTTACTTCAGTAAAATTTTAAGGTTTCAATTACCAAAAATATTTTGGAAGCTATTTTTAAGCAGTCATACTGTAAGGCATAATTATTGTTGAAAATTTCATTTATAACTTTTATCTTAGTTACATCTATTTAATTCACTTGTTCTTAAAAATTATGTTTAGGTATGCCATGAAAATTTTATGAGACATTAAACATAACTACCACCTTAGGTTATCTTTCTTACTGACAAAATCTGTAACAGAAATAACAGGAACTCGTTTGACATTTAATAAAGGTAGAATAAAAGTGTTATATTTAATGCCAATAACTCTAATGACATGCCTGCTTTAGTTAAACCAACAAACTTAAGCTTGCTTCTATTTACTGAAGATGATACTCTATCATGTGAACTTGAAAAATATTTGGGTTAGCTCTGATATTTCTGAGAGTACAACTGATTTATATAAATGTCTGTTTGCCTTTAAGCCATTTAAATAGAGCCTTTTACAAATTAATTTTGACAATACCATCTGAAGGTAGAAAAAAATACCACACATTTATAACATACATACAGAAACATACAGATAGATGCATTCAGGGATCTTATAGCTTTCATTTAAAAATTTTAGCCATGACAGAGGTATAATGCAAAACTTACTAGTTTATAACAGCACCGTTAGGCATATGGAACGAGTTAAATTTACCTGCTCAGATGGCAGATGGCTAGAACCTTTACTAATATTTGTGGAAGAGACCTCTAAGATTTCTCCTAAGCCTGGTTTTCAGAATAGCCTTTCCATTATTTTTCTCCTTCTGATAAGAATTACCTTGGTTCCTAGAGATGACTAGGTGAAATACATCTCTACAGGCACAGAGGAAGAATGCAGGTTCCACTGAAAAGGACTTTTGTTCCCTAAGTCCAGGTATTTTACAATATCTGCAAGCTTTTTGAATGAATGGGGCAGATTTTGGGGTGGGTAGGCTTTGAATTGTTCTTAGAACCACATTTCTGTTGTTGTAAAGACTAGGTTTATAAGACAAGTATAGTTTACAATTCCTCAAAATGGGTTGCTACTTGAATGCTATTAAGATGCTGACCCACTCATCCAACTACCTTATCATCAGTCTGCCTCTTTATATTAGGGAGGTCTTCAGGTAAGCTGGAAATCAAAAGATCTCTGTGTTCTAGTTTAGAGTTGTTTATATTTAGAATGGTTTAGTAAATCCTTCCACAAAAGGCTCCAGATGTTTTTCTTTCTCTCTGGGTACATAGCTTCATTTTAGCTTAGGAGAGAAGGCCTGAAAAAATTCAGGCTCTGAATATCAGCTTCCAATTTGGACAACTTTCGGCCATATAGCTACTGAAACAACAACAGCACAACGAAACAGTCTTTCAACTATTTTGTCAGGTTTCATTTGGGGCAAACGGTAAATATTCCTGGCAGCATTGAACAACTCCTTGGACCCAAGAGGTGTCCCCAAAGAGGGTGTAAAATATACTGATGCCAGGGTTCTTGTTCACGGAGTCGAAGAATGAACTTTGCAAACAGTCAAGGTAGGAGAGCCAGGCAGAGACTATTATTTAGAGAGAAAGCGAGAGGACAGAGCTCTTGGCTCAGGCCAGGAGGGGGCAAAAGAGCCCAGGGGCAGTGTGTTGTCTAGGGGTTTTATAGGCAGTTGAGAGACCAAGGGCTAGGGATGTACACCTGCTAAGTGGTCCCAAAATGTTTATCTTTGAAGAGAAATTAAGTTTCTTATTAGACTTTCTGGTGATTTACAAGAATTTTACTTCTCTGATGTCCTCCCAGGATAGCAGCTTCCTGGTCTGGGACCCTATCACTTAAGACTCCCTGCTTTGCTCCCAAGATAGGCTGAGTTATTGTCTGTTTTCTGAAGAGTATGTTAAGAAACTTACTTTTTAACTAATTGGGTTTTAAAATGCAATCTTATTTTCAAGATGGAATCCTTCCTGTTTTTACTACGTTGTTTTGGGCTTTGCTTGCTATGTTGTCCACGTTGCAAATCATTTGTTTAGGGCTGGAGGAAGAAAAGCAGCACCTGGGTAAAGTCAGAAAAATAAGCTGGGCCCCCCGGCAGGCCAAAGCAAATCCCACAATGAGTTATATTGCTTTGTTTTTTTCCAGAGGCCCTCACCCTACTCTGTCTAGGCCCATGCTCCCTGTCTCAATACCACCCTCCCAATATCCAGAGTTGCTCCCAAAGGTAACCAAAAGATAGACTTAGGCAATTCCCCTGAGAGCTGGCATCCGTGGTGGGATCCCAGATGCAAATGGAGTACAACCTATATTCTGTCCAGCCATATTTAACCACAAATGGGCACAATCCACATTTGTTGGTCATATTTTGGGGGCCCCCAACTTGACAGTAGCTAAGACAAGTTCTCAGGACACAAAGCAGGATGAACGAGAAGACAATAGTTGTCCCAGCCAGCAACCAGTGAGTACCCAAAAGCAATTAACAAGTCATGTTTCAAAGATCTAGTTGTTACAAATGTTTTTTCTTCTCTGCCAATCTGAATTTGGAAAGGAAGGGGCAGTGTGAAAGTTAGCCTTTCCCTCTTGGCCAAGCACTAGGGATAAAGATCTGGGAGCGTGGACTCTGGTGAGAATTCTCATCCTTTGCTGGCTTTAGCCAGTTTTCCCAGAATCTCATCTGCAGCCTTTGGAGTGAGCAGTATGTCACAGAGGGAAAATCATTTTCCCTCTGTCTTTTATGGTGAGTGCTTGGCTGAGAACCCTTTTTCTCTAGGGCACCTCATAAATGGATAAGCTTATCTAGGTTAAAAGGTCCCCACTATGGCTACTGTAATTCAAGCTTATTTTTATAAGGTTAACCAGCTTGTTCCGCCTTAAGACAAAATTTTATTCACCCAAAGCCTCACGCTGGCTCCAGTCCAGCTTATGCTGGGTCCAGTCTGACTCTGGCCAGTTTCTGGACCCAGACCAGAAAAAGAAATGCTCAAATAAAGTTTGAAAGGTCATAACACAAAAGCTTCATGGCTAGGATCTGAGAGGGGTGTACCCACTACCTCCAGAGAACAATTCTGCTCTCCTGGGTCTTAAATAAAAAAAATTAAAACACAAAGGAGGTGATCTTGTTTCTTCTTCCCTGGCACAGATTGTTCTTCTATGAGCAAAGATGAACATGTCCCCAGAGAACCTCGTAGTAAAGACTTAGAAATGCTTCCCCACCCCCAGACTGTTTACTAGTTTACTGAGGAGAAATTTTAGAACTAATTAGGATTTTGGTCACCCTCTGACTTAGGCCCTCGAATTCTCCTGGTACTTAACACCAGGTTGCTAAGCATCTGGGGTAAAACTGGGCCATCCTTGGGGCTCTTATTTTTTACTTAAACTTTCTTCAGGTAAATTTATGCAGGCGCACTGCCCCAGCTACCAGATAGACACATATGACCCTCAGTTAAAACATTCTCCTTTGATTCAAGCACAACTGCCTCATAACCTAGTTTTCTTATCTCCTTGTCAGATAATGCCACTACAACCTACCCGTGGGTAATCCTGCCTGCGCCATCTTCCGTGTATCTCAGTAAGTCATTAATTTCCATTTACATCTTCAAAACTGCTGGACCACGCCCTCTCCTCTCCATACTCTTTGTAACCGCCCTGGGTCAGGTAGCTTCCCCACACTGGCTGTGTGCTCCGGTCTTACTGAAGTACTTGCTTTTCTTGTTTTTGTGTTAGCCTCTCCATCTCGTCATTTTTCTTCTTTCATTAATTAGCTCAAGTGTCAATACCTTGTGATGTGAAGCCATGACTGATTCCCCAGGTAAACTCCAAACTTCTCTCTCTTTGTTCCTATAGTGCTTTGACCATATTTCTCATACATTCTAGCGATTATTATTGTATTATACTTGCTTATTTCTATATATGCCTCCTCATAATCTTGAAACTCTTTACGAGTTGGGACTTTGTCTTCATATCTAGGTATTTTAAACATTCAGAATCAGCACTGAATAAATGTGAATTATTAAATAAGTGATTATATGCATATAGGACCATCCCCCTTGGCATGGAAGTGAAACACTCATATTCCGGCGGTGAGATCTAATCAAAGGGTTTACCCAAGGGGAGGCTGGGAAATGTAGTCCAGCTGCAGTCCCATGTTTGGTGACTAGCTGGCTTGTGTACCATAGGAACTATGTTATCAGAAGATATGGAAATGTTAGCTACAACCTTTAAATAAAAATCTGTATTATTATGTATTGAATCCTGATCATTTTTGCCTTAATGTCTCTTTCTGTCTAATATTAATAAAGCTATACCAGATTTCCTTTGACTGATTTTTATCTGGAACTTGTTTTTTATTATTAAAAATTCTATATCTTTACACTAATTATTTAGATGTGTCTTGTAAAGAGCATATAGCTGAATTACCTTTTATAAATCCAACATGACAATCTTTCCTTATTGGTAAATTTAAACATTTAAGTTAGAATCTTAATGTAACTTATGACAATTTTGGATTTCATTCCTCCTTATTTTATAGTTCCCGTTTGTCTTTTCATATGATTCTTTTCCCTTCCTCTACCTTCTGAATAGATCAAGATTTAAAACTTTTAATTTTTTCCTTAAGAGTATGTGTATCATCACGTTCCTGGCTAATGCCAAACTTTTCCAAAATGCTTTACCAATTTATACTCCCAGCAGCAGTGTATGAGAATTTTCTTTGCTTTACATTCTCCACAGCACTTGATATTGTTTGGCTGCTATTATTTTTGACAATTTAGGAGGTGTGCAATGGTACCTTAGTGTTTTAATTTGCATTTATCTGTTTACTGGTGAGGTTGATCTTTTCATGTACTCAGTGGCCATTCATATCCTTCTTCTCCAAAGTGTTCATATATTTAGCCCCCACCCCTTATTTTTACTATTAGGTGGCTTGTTTCTTTCACATAAATTAGCAGAAGTTCTTTATGTTTTCTTTGTGCTCGTCCTTTGCCAATTGTATGGTTGCAAATGTTTTCTTCCACTTTGTTGCTCATTTCCTTTTCTTTCTATGGTGCCTTTCGATGAAGAGTCCTTTATTTTAACATACTTTAATTTATCATCCTTTTCTTTGTGCTTAGTAACTTTTGTATCAATTATCTTTCCTTCCCCTGAAATGTAAGGATATTTTTCTGTGTTATCTTCTGAAAGCTTAATGGTTTGCTTTTCCCATAGGTCTTCAATTTACTTTGAAGTGACATTAGTCTGTTGCATGAGACAGGGCTTTTCTTAAATGAAGATACCCAATTACTCTAGATCATTTATTTATAATTTGTGATAACACTACCTCTCCCCCAGTTTCTAATGACACCTCTGTCATATATCATATTTCCCTCAATTTGTAATAACTTCTGTCCCAATTTCTAATGATACCTCTGTCATGTATCACACATTCATATATGTATGTTAATTTCTGGGCACTTTTTGTTCCCTTGGTCTGTTTTTCTAGCACTGCAGCATTACTAAACAGTCATATTTACTCTAGCTTTATAATAAATGCTGCTATCTTATGGCAAATTTCTTTCTAATCCATCCATTATAGCCTTAAAATATAAGGCTCTAGGTCCCAGGAGTTAGTACCTGCCCTTAGGCAGGATTCATATCACACTGTATTCCTGGTTCTTTTTCATTTCACGGCTTCTGAGGATTTCCTTTACTTTTTGGATTATTAGCTATGTATTCAAATGAATATTTATTCCAAGTCATCTTGCATTGTTTTTTTTTTTTTTTTGTCTGGAAAGATGTTTGAGACTATCTTGTTCTCCATATTGCCAGAGGCCATGGCCTCTTCCACTTGGCAAGGAGAAACAACCTGGTTTAAAGAGTATTTCCAGATTTTAAGAGGAAATATTACCCTAAAAATTTTGCATGAGCATGAACATGGAGAGGAGGATGGGGAAGAGAAGTTTAGTTTTATGACTTATCTCTATTATCATGCAATCAATTATTCCCAGATCTAGATAGTCCCTATTAATTAAAATATTGCATCTAGCATGGAATATTTTCATAGAGATATTTAGTAGCTGACCATGACTTTTTTTCTATAACAAATACTTAGTAAATATTTTTTGGTTGAAATACTAACTGATGATACTATTTCAGAAGACAACTTGTTAAGGCAAAAATTTATATAATCCTTTCCATGTGCCAGACACTATTTCAAATATAAATATTAGCTCATTAATACTTGTGCAACTCGACGAAGTAGGTAGTATCATAACAGATGTATTAATGGAGACATGAAATAATTAAATTAGATTGCCTAACATCAAAGCTGATAAGTGGTGGAGCAGGGATTTGAATCCAGACGGCCCGGCTTCAGAGCCAGCATTTCTAATCACAATACTTTGCAAATTCAGCTTGTTTTTCCAGAATTTGTTGTCTCCCATAAGAGATAGAATTCTTAATGATAAAAAATGATAGTAAATTCTGAAAAGAGAAATAAGAAATCATGTAAAGTTATTTCTATAAAGCTATACTATTTGGCTTTTACAATCATATTCGTGTGCGATTCACATTAATTTGGCAGTGGGAAATGGACTATAGCATGCTTGTCTTCTATATTATTCATTCATAATTTTTGAGGACTGGTTATGTGGGAAGTATTTTGCTACATTCTGAGGTTAAAAATATGAATAACATAGGCCTTCCCTCCCATTCTCACTTCTAGAGTCTAGCAGAAAGTTTGCCAGAAAGGTAGAAGTGGGTTCTTTTGCATAGGGGTACATCTCTGTAGGAACTTACTTAAATCTGCACAGTTGGAGGTTGGAAGTGTAGGAGAAAAAAGTAAATATATATAAAAGAAGAAAAGCAGGAAGATGAATTGTTTGACTGTTTGCTGACTTCTTCCTGTTTCACCTGTGCTGGTGGCCTATTTCCATGTTTCTGGGATGGTGCCCAAGGATTTCTGTTTCCTCTGCTTTGAGCACTGCAGACAAGATGTGGATGTGATAGACAATTTGAGCATGTTAGTTTCAATGAGGAAAGAAAAAGCAGTTGATACATCTCAGAGCTCACTAATTATCATTTTCTTGGAATGTGAAAAAGGGAAAGCACAATGGCAGAATGTTCTAAGGTAATAAGGCAACAGATCATCTGCAATGTGAACATGGCTGTTAGGACTTTTCATTCCAGTTGTGCAATCAACTCGTATGTGACCTTGAACAATTAGTGCTTGGGCATTTTCACTACCTAATTCCCAGAACTGTAAAATAAGAGCAAAACCAAACTGAAGTCAATCAAAGTATCAAAATCCAGGGCTGATAATAAAGCATAGGTCCTCTGAGTTTTTAGGTTATTGGTTAGTAGCAAGTTGTGTATTTTTGTAGGTAAATACTTTCAGAAAAATCCACACAATATGCTTTTCATTATAGAGTTTACTCTTTTAGTCCATATTCAGTCATGTAGTTTCTTGGGTTCCTCTTCCAGGTACAGGGATAGTTCTATATTATTCTTTCCATTCATTCCCTTTTGCCTGGCTCCCTTTCCCTTTGTGATAAATACTGTGTAGAAGACTATAAGTGGTATTCTGGCGAGATAAAACACTTATATAAATTAATTTAATTAGAAGAACATTATTAGTGTATTGCTTTTTGTACTAAAGAAAATGTGTTTGTCATTGCACTTGTTATATATCATATTAGAGACCGCATGGAAAAATTTTAGGAAAATGGACAAAAAAATTAGGCCAAAGCTTGCAAAGAAATATATATTAAATTAACAATTCTTAAGGGGATATTAGTAACGTGATTATTGGTGAGATGAAACAAAAAGAGAGCAGGAGCATGTTAATAATCAGGAAAGCTAATGGAACTCAGGCTTGCATCATTTTAAAAGCTGTTCAAAGGGCTGGGAAGCCATCCCTCTTGGAGCTTTGTGCATGATTCTGAACCTTATATGACAGGAATGATAATGAACCATCACTAAAGAGAGCCATGGTGATGAAAGATCTTTAGGTCACAGCTCCTTGCGGAGACTAAAAAAATGAGGTCTGTGTTCACTCTTGAGAAGGGAAATGAAAGGTGAACATACTAATGCAGATAAAGTTTGGAGTAAAGGAAAGGCATATGAAAGGAACCTGCCCAAGGATATAATAGTTCACAAGCAAGAGGGCATGAAATAGAACAAAGAAGGGACTGAAGTTTATAGAATGTTATTAAAAGAGTGCAGTTCAGATGTGGAACTAATGACCAAAGGTGGCCATGGAATTTTCCATTTAGGAAGAAGGAATTTATTATATACTCAATTAAAATCATGGAACAAATTGGAGGATGTTGTAAGTGTTGTAACTATGACCTAGATGTTCTTTTATGAAGAACTTTTATGTCTTGGAGTATATCTTATAGTTTGTTCAGAAGTAATGGATCACATCTATTAGGCAGCTTGACAATATGTTATATGCTACATTTAGTTCATTGTTTATGGTCAATTGTATATATGAAATTATATTTTGAAGTTTTTATTTATAGGCACATTTATATGCTGGCATAGAGACCTGTCAGGAGAGAAAATTGTATTTTACTAACTATATAATGTATAAAAATACATACAGAGGGGATACTCAGGTAGATACTCTGGGAGGAGACCAGAGGTCAATTTACTCTGACTTTCTTGGTTAAATGAAAGTAAACTGCATGTACATGAAATGTGTTTCCCTGAGGTACACCAGCTTAAGGGTAAAAATGTACTTATATTAATTACAGTAAATTATGTTTTTTCCTGGATTTTTTACCACCTGCTATTCTGTATTCCCATTACCCCTCATATGTCTTCTATACCTTTCTGGGTTTCTATAGGGGATGTGTCTTGTGATCTCACAAATATGACTTTTTAACTATTGCAAGGTGTGGAAAGGCATTTTGCTAGCTGCTTCTGTGTCCACAGCCTCCTACTAGGCATACTGGGTACCACCACCAAGTGAAAATCCTGCCCTTGGATGTCCCAGGGCAGTATCATCTATGTGGCACCTTTTCTGAAATGGGGGCCCTCAGCCATTCTTTCCTGCGGAGGTGGGAGGGTGTCTCTTTCCCATGTTGGGTTTTGTTTGGCCATGTGGATACCAAACTGGTGCTTCCTTGGTCTAAGAACTTAAGAGGTTTTAATGAAAGATCTCATATATATATATAAAATGCTACATAATATATGTATGATGTTATGGAATAATGATAAAATATATATATGTTATGTAATATATATATTAATTTAATATAACTAGGATTATTTAGCATAACTAGGATTGAGTCAGTGGGTCAGGGAGATTGCCTATGATAAACACTTACCAAGGGGCTTCCTTCTCAGTCCTGAATGCAAATGGATTTCTATATTTTCTTCTTAAACCCCTTCCCCTAAGTCTGTCAGATAAATTTAGACATATCTGAAGCCCAGAAGTGAACTGCTCAGGTAAAACCTTGGAGATCAGGTTGAATGAAGAATCTTAAAAAAAAAATATTAAGGAGAAGAGGTAGAGGAGAAATAGAAGTTGAAGAAGAAAAAGACAAAAAAGAAAAAAATAAGAAGTAAAGATTCAAAGCAAACAGTAAGTCAGTCTCCCATTCTGTTTTCTCCCTTTCTCTATACTTGGTCTTTCATTAATACTGTAACTCTGACATTTCTTAGTGTAATATTCAACATTTGCTTCCTATTGGTATCAAAATCTGTTATTCCTTGTCAGATGGGATCAACTAGACCTCACCAAAATCTTTATATTTTACACTTTAGATAGTAGATGCAATTTCATGGTTTAAATGAAATTCACTTTTAATTAGTGACTACCAAACAGGCATTCAGCTTGATTCTCTTTTTATTTCTGAAAGAATGCCAGAAGTGTAGCCCTTTGGTTGCTGAAGAAAAAGAAATTCTCTTTATAGCTCTTTCCAGTTCTCTTGCTCCCTGCCTTATAATATTTTGTTGGTGGCTGTCTGCATCTTTATAATTCAGTTTTCTATGGTATAAAATTTTTTCTCTTGGAAGTGAGTTGCCATTTCAATTGAGCAGATCTTTTCCACAGACGTTTCAATGACATCAACAAAACTTGTGAGCCACCATACACTGGTAGGGCCTGACTGTGGACTTCGCTTCCTCTTATTTCTGGGAGGGAGGGCTGCACAACCTCACAGACAAGGCCAGGCAAGCCCCTAATGCCAGGACACTGGGCAATTTCTAAAGCTAGAATAGCTTTCTGTTCTCAAAGAGGAGAAGCATATCACGTTCATTTTCTGATGACCTTAGCTGCAGAGTCAACACTGACTGTAAATAGCAAAGTTAAGAAGGTTAGGGTGTTTCCTGGCATCATTAACACCTGCTGGAGAATTCAAGGGAGTCCAGTTTTAAAACTGAGCTAAATATAATTCGCATGCAGTTGTAATGAATAATACAAGCACAATCTCTTGTGCACTTTGACCGTTTTGCCCCAGTGGTAACAACTATAGTGTAATAACAGCCATGATGTAAGATACAAGATGAAAAAGCCCAGGGGTGCAGTTAAAGTGCCATTTGTTTTTCAGAATGGCTGATCATTTTACAGTCCTACCGCTATGTCCGAGTGATCCAGTGTCTGAACATAGCCTTGCCAGCCTGCGGTGGTGTCACTTTTTAATTTTTGCCATTAGGTGTATAGCTGACAGGAGTGTAGTGATATTACATTGCAGTTTTAGTTTATATTTCCTTAATGGCTAATGGTATTGAACGTCTTTCCATGTGCTCATTTGCCCTCTGTATATCCTCTTCCTATGGGTTTTCACAGAGCAAAATTTTAAATTTTGATGAGGCCCAACTTATCAGTTTTCCTTTTTATGAGCTGGGCTTTGGTGCCAGTTCTAAGAACTCCGCCTAACCCCAGATGCCAAAGAATTTCTCTTGTGTATTTTCCCCCTAAAAGTTTTATAGTTACAGGTTTTATATTTAAGTCTGTGATCCATTTTGAGTTAATTTTTGTATAAGCTGTAAGATTTAAATCAAGGTGTATTTATGTTTTGCCTATAGATGTCCAATTGCTGCATAATTTGTTGAAAAGATTATCCCTCCTGCATTGAATTGCTTTTATAGCATACTTGTGTTGGTCCATTTTGGGGTCCTCTATTATGTTTCATCGATCTATGCATTTATGACAAAGGTAGTCTATTTTTCTTATCTAACCGAATGAGTGAACACACTCTAAATGAGTTCGCTATGACGTTTTTTGAGGGGTGTCTTAAACACATAAGGGTTTATTTTGACATGGCTGCACTATGACTTATTTTTAAGATCAGTAGTTTTATGGCCATTCTAGATATTCTTGTTTTTAAAAACTAAACTGGCAAGTCTAAAACCAATATAACAAAAATAACTAAAATGTATTGGGGGTTGTTATTTGCCAGGTACTATTCTAAGTGTTTTCTTTTGTATCATTTACTTTGCACAATGATCCTGAGCAGTAGGTGCATCCTTATTATTATTATTTAAAAATTTTTTTTTATTAAGGTATTATTGATATACACTCTTATGAAGATTTCACATGAAAAAACAATATGGTTACTACATTTACCCATATTATCAAGTCCCCACCGATACCCCAGTGCAGTCACTGTCCTTCAGTGTAGTAAGATGCCACAGATTCACTGTTTGCCTTCTCTGTGCTACACTGTTTTCCCTGTGATCCCCCACACCATGTGTACTAAACATAATACCCCACAATCCCCTTCTCCCTCCCTCCCCACCCACCCTCCCACACCCCTCCCCTTTGGTAACCACTAGTCCCTTCTTGGAGTCTGTGAGCCTGCTGCTATTTTGTTCCTTCAATTTTGCTTCATTGTTATACTCCACAAATCAGGGAAATCATTTGGCACTTGTCTTTCTGCACCTGGCTTATTTCACTGAGCATAATATCCTCCAGCTCCATCCATGTTGTTGCGAATGGTAGGATTTGTTTCTTTCTTAAGGCTGAATAGTATTCCATTGTGTTTATATACCACATCTTCTTTATCCATTTATCTACTGATGGACACTTAGGTTGCTTCTATATCTTGGCTATTATAAATAGTGCTGCAATAAACATAGGGGTGAATATGTTTTTTTGAATCTGAGAAGTTGTATTCTTTGGGTAAATTCCAAGGAGTGGGATTCCTGGGTCAAATGGTATTTCTATTTTTAGTTTTCTGAGGAACCTCCATATTGCTTTCCACAATGGTTGAATTAGCTTACATTCCCACCAGCAGTGTAGGAGAGTTTCCCTTTCTCCGCATCCTTGTCAGCATTTGTTGTTCTTAGTCTTTTGGATGGTGGCTATCCTTACTGGTGTGAGGTGCTATCTCATTGTGGTTTTAATTTGCATTTCCCTGATGATTAGTGATGTGGAGCATCTTTTCATGTGTCTGTTGGCCATCTGAATTTCTTCTTTGGAGAAGTGTCTCTTCATATCCTCTGCCCATTTTTTAATCAGGTTATTTCCTTTTTGGGCGTTGAGGTGTGTGAGTTCTTTATATATTTTGGATGTTAACCCCTTGTCGGATATGCCATTTACAAATATATTCTCTCATACTGTAGGATGCCTTTTTGTTCTGTTGATGGTATCGTTTGCTGTACAGAAACTTTTTAGTTTGATGTAGTCCCATGTGTTCATTTTTGCTTTTGTTTTCCTTGCTCGAGGAGATGCGTTCAGGAAGAAGTTGCTCATGCTTATAGTCAGGAGATTTTTGCCTATGTTGTCTTCTAAGAGTTTTATGGTTTCATGACTTAGGTGCTCTCCTTATTTTATTTTAAGAAACTGAAGCACAGAAGCTTAAAGGTTATACAGCTCTTAAGTCAGGATGTGCTCTATGACTTTGGAAATAGGACTATTATTCACAGTGCTAGACAAATTCTTATAGAAGAGTACATGTTTATACTATGTAGAAGCCCAGGTAATACTGCTCATGAAATCTATCTTTTAAAGCCATTATGAAAGTTTGCATCTCCGTTTGCTGAGTCGCTTATCCACTATAAAAATAAATTTGTAATTTAGAAATAAAAAGGGCACAGAATTTTTTGAAAGACATTTTTGAATGATAATTATACAACTTCATTTCCCCTTGCTACTTGATGACCTTTACTTCGAAAATATTCACCTTATTTTTGTATTAATTATAATCAAAAGCATGAAAGGGAAAGGTGATTATCTTTAGGACCCTAGACACTGTGTGTTGACCTGCTATTTCTTCATGGCTTTATTTAAATTATACTTTGTATACATAGGAATTGTTGCATTAATCCTTTTATAAAGGAGCTGAGATTTTTTTTTCTTTTAGTAGTGAAAATAAAAATGACTTTTCCATGAAGCCTTTCCCACTTGGATGTTTAATGAAAAATTTATGCAGCTCTTTAAATGTATTTAATGAAAATGTTTTTAATGAAAAGCCCTGTCAATATTATGAAAGCATTGTTTTTCTTTTAAGGACTTTAAATGATTACTTTTGTTGCATAAGTTATTTTCTCATTACTACTACTACTGTGGCATTTTCTTTCACTTTCATGATGGTATTGACATTTGGCATTTTTCTGTTATTATATTTTAGTAGTTGTGGTAGGCTGATAATGGCCCCATCAAAGGTATCCGTGTCCTAATCCCTGGAACTTGTGAGCATTACCTTCTATGGCAAAAAGGACTTTGCAGATGTGATTAAGTTAGGGATTCAGAGATGGGAAGATTTTCCTGGGTTGTTTGGGTTAAGCCCTAAATGTAATCACAACAGACTTCATTAAAGGAGGGTTGGAGTATTTTTGTGAAGAAATAGTGGTGATGGCAGCAAGAGATTGAAGCAGTGCAGGAAAGGAGTTGTGAGCCAAGGAAGGCAGATGGCTTCCAGAAACCGGGAGAAGAACAGAGAATGGATTTTCCCCAGAGGCTCCAAAAGAAATCAGCCCTATCCACACCTTGATTTTTCCCAATAAAACTGACTTCATACTTCTAGTCTCCAGAACTAGAAGAAATAGAGAGAATAAATTTAGGTTGTTTTAAAGACTTCAAGTTTGTGGTTACAGCAACTGTAGGAAACTAGTTACGGTAGTCTTCTAATGGAAATATGGAAGTACAGTCTGATTTGAAACATATTGAAGCCAGAAATTCCTGAAATTTAGTTTAAGGTGGTTGACTACACAGTTATTTCCCTTTTGACATGGATATCTTTGAAACGGTGGCCTGCCGCACCTTTGGGGTCAGGGGACCTAGGGAGAGGAGAGCCTGTGGGGAGGTTCCAATGGAGGGGCAGGACAAGCCATACGGGTCAGGGGAAGAGTTCTTATTTGACAAGTCAAAGTTTTAAGGAAAAAGAAAGCTAAAGGGCAATGTGAAGAGACAGTAGAGAAACAGGAAAAGTGTAGCAGAGGGTTGGTGGAAGGAGAGGCTGAGCTAGGCAAGGCTGTACAAGTTGGCGTCAGTTAAAGCCTCCCCAGATGGTGGACTGTAAATGGCTGGAGGTTACTTTCACTTCGGTTGCCTGGCAAACTGTAAATTATGTCCATCAGAAAAGCCCACAAATGAATGTCTGCAGTCACCTGATGCCTCCCTTGTTCCTTAAGGAGCTGCCACGTAGGTCCTGTGATCGGTGCTGATGATCAACCACCCGTTCAGAGGAGACGGGAAACCTCAGGCCCTCCTCCACCCTTTAAACATGAGTCTAGGAGCGGGGACTCGGCATGGCAGTGGCCCACTTCCTGCAGGTGAGGGCATTCCTACCTTGCCTCAGCCACTAGGGTATGAATACACGACATACCGGCAGCAAATCTCTTCCTAAGAAATCATTTTGATAAAAGATGGGCCTATTGCAGACCTGGACATGATCTACCACAGAAGGGTCTCCAAGTGTTAAAGAATAATATTTAATAAAAACTCCATTTCACATTCCCATTTTCTTAGTAATTGAGTTTATGCTGAAGGAGTTTTCTTCCTTTATTTCCCCAATAAACAGAAAAGGATTCACTCACTTCTGAATTTGTAGTTCTTTTCAGATAAAAAGGGAAAGTAGAAAATCCTCTGTTACTGGGTTGGGAGGGAGAAGAAGAGAGAGCAAGGGGTAAAACAAGAGCGTCTCGTGTCTGCCTCCCCAGGGCGTATCCAGTAAACTCAGAAGCCCCTTCTCACTGTACGCATATGGCGCCCACATGACATGGCCTGGTCGTAGTGGGAGGGGAGACTTGGTGGGGCGGGTGTTGTAGGCCTGAGGGCGGAACCCCCTCAAGGGTGATACTGAGACAGCCACCTGGCATCAGAGGCCCTCCTCTGGGGATAGGGAAGTCTGCCGTAGCCTGGGGGAGCTCGGTGGCTGGGGCAAGGAGGATGCAGAGTACAGGGGCTTGGCGTTGCTCAGGATGCTGTAGACAACCAGTCACACCTCAGCAGAAGCCAGGGCGGCAGACACGGGATCATGTGAAATGAGGGACATTTTCACGGAGGTGATAAAGATCTGAAAAGCAGGGACAAGGGTACATTAGCCGTCCCTTACACTGGTGCCACCATGATAAGGAAGCTCCCCAAGATTTAGGTCAAGCAGAAAAGGCGGAATCTAAGTAAGTGCCCCCTGAGATCACAACCCGAAGACTAGTCTGAAAGAGCCCGAGTTAGTCTTAAAGAAATACCTGAGATACCTTCAGTAGATGAATGAAAAGTTTTTCTTTTGTTTTGTTTGGCTCCTGTATAGGAAAGGGTGGGGGTGCTCAAAACAGGATGAAGATGGTTATAAAAAGAAATGTACACTTAAATATTTTTTTGTACATTTGAGTAAGAGGGTGCAAATTTTGGCCCTCATCACCCAAGGTTAATCCTTTTGCTTTTGTTCTAAAATATTCTTTCTGTCTGCTCTAAGACTGTATGCGTTACTCTCTGTCTTCTTTCCCACACACTCTTCCTAAGTGCCTCTTATTATCTCAAAGATTATTATTATCTCAAGGATTGATCATCACTGATTTCGTACTTGCCACACCTGATGACTGTCTGCAGTCCTTATTCAATATGATTTCTGTGCTGGTTCTGGGACCGCGTGCTCCGATTCCTCTTGATTCATATACTGCTCTGGATGGGGGGCTGGGGTCTGAACCCTGTAGCTTGTTTCCTGGTCCTCCATATGACTTGCTCATGCCTGGGTTGAGTCAAGGGGAAGAAATGGCTAAAGAATATAAGGGGAGCTTTCTGTTAGCTCCAATACGTGAATCATCTCTGAGTCTGCTTTGATTGCTTTCTTTATTCGCTTGATTTTTAGACACATTTCAAAGGTCTATACACTTTGATTCTCGTGTTATGTCACAGTGGACTGTTCGCTGTCTTCCCCATTCCCATCCTAAAGCATCAGTAAGTTTCTTCGTGGTTGTGCAGCACGTGACTTACAGAGCGCAGACTACAGATGTGTGCTAGCCAAATGAATGGGTAGAAGTACGGAGTCAGGTAACAGAGAAACCCCTCCTGAGGGAATTAGCAGAGTGGATTTTTTTGCCAAGATTCTGATATCCTTCACAGAATCACTCTCTGTAAGTGTTACTCATGAAAGTGTCTCTTATCCACAGGTATTACTATCATGCGGAAAAAAGGTGAGGAACTTTGTTCTGTGGAGAAGAGAACTTCCTCTACAGATAAGCTTCTTAACTCATTGGAAAGTAACAGAACTAGACTAAAAATTAAAGTAGATCCAAATATAGTACAAGTATGGAGACAGTGCTTCTCAGGCTTTTCTTCCCGTGAACCCATCAGGGCACAGGAAGGTAGATGTGTACATCTGGACCTGAGCTGGAGGTTACAGCAGTGTGGATTAGAAGCCAATCTGCCTTAAACAGAGTTTACCTCTAGAATTGATTGAAATGTAAATTCTCCTCTGCTGTGTGTTTTGATAGGAAAGTCTTCTTCTTTGAATCAAGTTGACTTTCTCAATGCATGGCTTGAGTTTTACTCTGAGACTGTGTCCACTGGCATCTGCTCCCCATTCTCCATACTTTGTCTTTGAAATGTACAGCACTAGGGTACAAATACACATGCCAGTAGCAGATCTCTTCCTAAGAGAACATTTTGATAAAAGAAGAGAACTGGAGGCCATCAGGTGCATGTAATGGGGGACAGGAGAGAAGAGTTTGTCATGGAGATGGGAGAGGCCACTGAAAGGTTAGATTGGATTCCCTTTGGCTTTTTCCTCTGGCAGGTCCTGATGTCTTAGGATTTTTGAGTAGCATTGATTTTGATTAATACAGGACATATTCTCATATTTCCCTTGAACAATTCTAAATGGCTCCACCTTCCTGTTATGACGGTCAGTAAAAGAAAATCTGATCTTGCTAGATAACCTGTGTGTCCTGCCCTGAACCACAATCACCATCTGCTTAAACGGTGTTGCCATGATCCCAGAGGACAAAAAGTCACATACCTATTTTTTCTAGTGAGGCTGACATTCCTTGCAGTGCACTTTACCTTTATTCTTACCAGATATGTACAATCTCATTTAGAAATGCTGAGATGGGGGGAAATAGAAGCCTTGAACACACTATAAATCTGATATGCAAATTTTATCACAGTTGCATTATTTGTTGAAGTTCATTTTGAGGCACTCTGGGATGTGATTAATTTTAAGGGCAATACGGAATGTTGCCTACTGAATGTAGAGGCCCTGGGGGATAAATGAGCCTGCCTGTTATTGTATTACCAAAGGGACTTTTAATATAAAATGGAAGCATAACAGTTAGAGTAGAACCTTATAGTATCTTATTTTTACTGAGGCATAAACTATACTAAGAGATGAGCTATAGGATAGATGGACCTATTACAGCATAGATCAAACTAATAAAATAAAAATGTGTTAAATTCTGTCTATTTGTATCCTGTGCAGCAGAAGAGTGCCTTGTATCTCTTGGAGATAAGGTTCTATTCTATCTATCAATCTATCAATCAATCATCTGTCTTTTCAAACTATTACAGATTTCTCTAGCCATAATGTACCACTTCCTTATCAAAACTTATATTCCATAAACTCTGCAACAATCACTTAGTAATTAGTCCTGTGCTATTTTAAAATAGATATCTGGAATCTGTACTATTGCACAGCTAGTCTCTTTTCTTCCGAACTGGATTATAAACCTTCAGAGAACAGGAATTTTGTACTACCCAAAGTTCCTAATGTTCTCAATGAATATTTTATTGTTTCAATTATATAAGCACTTTTTAAACCAAAAAAAGAAAGTGGAGTTTCAAAATATTTAGCAGTCACTCAAGAATCAGATGAATGCAGTCAGATTATTTTCCTTTCATGGGTAACACCCATGCCAATTCATGTCACGAACATTGTTGAGAATTTCGTTTTTAAGGCACTGTTAATTCATGGTAGCAGGGAAAGCCATAAGTTCTTTTTTTTTTTTAGGTCCTAAAACATTTATTTTTCTCCTGGGCACACGGGAAGATGTATATTTCCCAGTATTGCATTGCTCTTGGTCGGGCTGTGTCACTGAACTCCTGCAGTGGAAGGAGAGTAGAAGTAACATACACCACTTCCAGGCCTGGCCATTAGAAAGTCCCTGTGCCATCTTCCTCACACTTTCCCCCAACCCCACAGCAGTAAAGGAAGGCTTTTGAGATGGCACATGAAATGGAAGTATCCTCAATTCTGAATTGATCACCTGGAAGAGCTGCCCACCTGGGAAATCTCCTGGCCAGGAACTTCAGCTCTAGATTTTGTATGAGCAAGAATATTGTATTATTCTATTCAGTTGCTGACATACAGGGGTTGGCTGTCACAAATTAATGTTAAATAATACATGTGGAAAAATCAGTAAGAGGGTTTGAAGGGTTAAGAGCTGCAATTAGAGAAAACCAAATGAGAGGAGAGAGGGAGGGAGACTGGAGCCAAGTCGCATGGTCTTTGGCTGGACTCCATGGACGGGCTGATCAGAAGCAAGATGTTGTTTGAGGCATTAAAAAGCCGTAGGAACTTGAAGAGCAGAGGTGCCAACTACTTAGTTAAAATGTTTTTAGAACATAGTACTTGATACATATGAAAGGATAGTTATGTTAAATTTTAGAAACTGGATGAAGAAAAGCAAGCCTCAGATGATTATATACTATTTGATAACATTTTTTATGAAGCTCAGAAAAAACAAAAAAATAACAAAACGTTTAGGGATACCCACATGCTTAGTTTTTCAGTTGCTATGCTGTGCTTTTTTTTTTTAAGGTATCACTGATATGCAATCTTATGAAGGTTTCACATGAGCAACATTGTGGTTACTACATTCCTCCTATTATCAAGTTCCCCCCACATACCCCATTACAGTTACTATCCATCTATGCTGTGCTTTTTCACCCTAAACCTTCAGTAAAAACTTTTTTGAATTTTGTTGGCATGCTGGAAGGATAAGTTCTGAGATTTTTTTTTTCTTTGACAATTTAATCCGTTTTTATCACAAAGAAATTAAAGTCTTAAAAAAGCCAGAACAGTCCAATTTAGAAGCCCAGTTCTTTTCTCAAGGAAACCTCAATTTTAATATGTTTCTCTGAAAACTGAATAGACCCTAAGTTTTAGTATAATCTGTACTGGATAGGTGACAACAACCTGAGATCGGTTTTTAGAGTTACATCCTTTGCCCAGCCCCTTTTCCTGATGTCACTACCTGCTTCATCAGTTACCACCACATGTCCTAACGTTTAATGGCCATATGCTGCCTTATACTTGGCCAACAATAAAAGCCTGCGTTTGAGTTTTCTTGTTGGAAACTAAGCCTGCCCACCCTCCTGTAACATCTGCCTATGGTGGTCCCTGGAGATGGTAAAGAATAGCCCCCTTGCCCAAGTTGTCCTGCTTTTTCCCTCTTTAAGAAATGACACGACTTCCTTCTTAGTCACCACTCGTTCCTTCCCTTCTTTCTCTTGGCCTTTTTTTTTTTTTTAACAATTTATTTTGGGATCATTGACCTACAATTACATGAGCAATATTATGGTGATTAAACTCCCCCCTTCATCAGGTCCCCCCCACCAACCCCATTACACTCTCTGTCCATCAGTGTAGTGAGATGCTATAGAATCACTACTTGTCTTCTCTGAGTTGTACAGCCCTCCCCGTGCCCCCCCACCATATGTCTGTTAATCGTAAAGCCCCTTTTACCCTCTTATACCTCCCTTCCCGCCCTTCTTCCCCAGTCCCTTTCCCTTTGGTAACTATTAGTCCGTTCTTGGGTTCGGTGAGTCTGCTGCTGTTTTGTTCCTTCAGTTTTTTTTTTTTTTCTTTGTTCTTATATTGCACATATGAGCGAGATCATTTGATACTTGTCTTTTTCGGCTTGGCTTATTTCACTGAGGATAATACCCTCTAGTTCCATCCTTGTTGTTGCAAATGGTAAGATTTGTTTTTTTTCTTATGGCTGAATAATATTCCATTGTGTATATGTACCACATCTTCTTAATCCATTCATCTACTGATGGACACTTAGGTTGCTTCCATTTCTTGGCTATTGTAAATAGTGCTACAATAAACATAGGGGTGCATCTGTCTTTTTGAAACTGGGCTGCTGCATTCTTAGGGTAAATTCCTAGGAGTGGGATTCCTGGGTCGAATGGTATTTCTATTTTGAGTTTTTTAAGGAACCTCCATACTGCTTTCCACAATGGTTGAACTAATTTGCATTCCCACCAGCAGTGTAGGAGGGTTCCGTTTTCTCCACATCCTCGCCAACATTTGTTGTTGTTTGTGTTTTGGATGTTGGCCATCCTCACTGGTGTGAGGTGATATCTCATTGTGGTTTTAATCTGCATTTCTCTGATGATCAGCGATGTGGAGTATCTTTTCATGTGCCTGTTGGCTATCTGAATTTCTTCTTTAGAGAAGTGTCTATTCATGTCCTCTGCCCATTTATTAATTGGATTATTTGTTTTTTGTTTGTTAAGGTGCATGAGTTCTTTGTATATTTTGGATGTCAACCCCTTATCAGATACATCATTTATGAATATATTTTCCCATATTGTAGGATGTCTTTTTGTTCTACTAATGGTGTCCTTTGCTGTACAGAAGCTTTTCAACTTGATATAGTTCCATTTGTTCATTTTTGCTTTTGTTTCCCTTGCCCGGGGGGATATGTTCATGAAGAAGTCGCTCATGTTTATGTCCGAGAGATTTTTGCCTATGTTTTTTTCTAAGAGTTTTATGGTTTCATGATTTACATTCAGGTCTTTGATCCACCTTGAGTTTACCTTTGTGTATGGGGTTAGACAGTAGTCCAGTTTCATTCTCTTACATATAGCTGTCCAGTTTTTCCAACACCAGCTGCTGAAGAGGCTGTCATCTCCCCATTGTATATCCAAGGCTCCTTTATCAAATACTAATTAACTGTAGGTGTTTGGGTTAATGTTTGAATTTTCTATTCTGTTCCACTGGTCTGTGGGTCTGTTTTTGTGCCAGTACCAAATTGTCTTGATTACTGTGGCTTTGTAGTAGAGCTTGAAGTCAGGGAGTGTAATTCGCCCTGTTTGATTCCTCCTTCTCAGGATTGTTTTGGCTATTCGGGGTCTTTTCTGGTTCCATATGAATTTTAGAATTATTTGTTCCAGTTCATTGAAGAAAGCTGTTGGTAGTTTGATAGGGATTGCATTGAATCTGTAGATTGCTTTAGGTAGTATTTCCATTTTGACAATATTTATTCTTCCTAGCCAAGAGCATGGGATGCATTTCCATTTGTTAGTGTCTTCCTTAATTTCTCCTAGGAGTGTCTTGTAGTTTTCAGAGTACAGGTCTTTCACTTCCTTCGTTAAGTTTATTCCTAGGTATTTTATTCTTTTCGATGCAATTGTGAATGAAATTGTTTTTATGATTTCTCTTTCTGTTAGTTCATCATTAGTGTATAGGAAAGCAACAGATTTCTGTGTGTTAATTTTATATCCTGCAACTTTGCTGAATTCAGATATTAGTTCTAGTAGTTTTGGAGTGGAGTCTTTAGGGTTTTTTATATACAGTATCATGTCATCTGCAAATAGTGACAACTTGACGTCTTCTTTACCAGTCTGGATGCCTTGTATGTCGTTGCTTTGTCTGATTGCCGTGGCTAGGACCTCCAGTACTATGTTGAATAACAGTGGAGAGAGTGGGCACCCCTGTCTTGTTCCCGATCTTAGATGAAAAACTTTCAGCTTCTCGCTATTAAGTATGATGTTAGCTGTGGGTTTGTCATATATAGCCTTTATGATGTTGAGGTACATGCCATCTATACCCATTCTGTTGAAAGTTTTAGTCATGAATGAATGCTGAATTTTGTCAAATGCTTTTTCATCATCTATGGAGATGATCATGTGGTTTTTGTTCTTTTTATTGATGTGATGGATGATGTTGATGGATTTTCGAATGTTGTACCATCCTTGCATCCCTGGGATGAATCCCACTTGATCATGGTGTATGAACCTCTTGATGTATTTTTGAATTCGGTTTGCTAACATTTTGTTGAGTATTTTTGCATCTATGTTCATCAGGGATATTGGTCTGTAATTTTCTTTTCTAGTGAGGTCTTTGCCCGGTTTTGGTATTAGAGTGATGCTGGCTTCATAGAAAGAGTTTGGAAGTATTCCCTCCTCTTCTATTTTTTGGAAAACTTTAAGGAGAATGGGTATCATTTCTTCTCTATATGTCTGGTAGAATTCAGAGGTGAATCCATCAGGTCCAGGGATTTTGTTCTTGGGGAGTTTTTTGATTACCGATTCAATTTCGTTGCTGGTGATTGGTCTGTTTAGTTTTTCTGTTTCCTGCTTGGTGAGTCTTGGAAGGCTGTATTTTTCTAAGAAGTTGTCCATTTCTTCTAGGTTTTGGAGCTTGTTGGCATATAGATGCTCGTAATATTCTCTTATAATTCTTTGTATTTCTGTGGGGTCCGTCGTTATTTTTCCTTTCTCATTTATGATTCTGTTTGTGTGTAGATTCTCTTTTTCTCTTAATGAGTCTGGCTAGGGGTTTATCTATTTTGTTTATTTTTTCAAAGAACCAGCTTTTGGTTTCATTGATTTTTTTCTATTGTTTTATTCTTCTCAATTTTATTTATTTCTTCTCTGATCTTTATTATGTCTCTCCTTCTGGTGACTTTGGCCCTCTTTTGTTGTTCTTTTTCCAATTTCAATAATTGTGTCTTTAGACTGTTCATTTGGGAATGTTCTTCCTTCTTTAAATAGGCCTGGATTGCTATATACTTTCCTCTTAAAACTGCCTTTGCTCTGTCCCACAGAAGTTGTGGCTTTGTGTTGTTGTTGTCATTAGTCTCCATATATTCTTTCATTTCTGTTTTGATTTGGTCATTAACGCATTGACTCATTAGGAGAATGTTGTTAAGTCTACATGTATTTGTGAGCTTTTTTGATTTCTTCCTAAAATTCATTTCTAGTTTTATACCTTTGTGATCTGAGAAGTTGGTTGGTAGGATTTCAACATTTTTGAATTTACTGATGTTCTTTTTGTGGCCTAGAATGTGGTCTATTCTGGAAAATGTTCCATGTGCACTTGAGAAGAATGTGTATCCTGCCGCTTTTGGGTGCAGAGTTCTGTAGATATCTGTTAGGTCCATCTGTTCTAGTGTGTTGTTCAGTGCCTCTGTGTCTTTATTTATCCTCTGCCTGGTTGATCTATCCTTTGGAGTGAGTGGTGTGTTAAAGTCTCCTAAAATAATTGCATTGGTGTCTATTTCCTCCTTCACTTCTGTTAGTATTTGTTTCACATTTGCTGACGCTCCTGTGTTGGGTGCATATATATTTATAATGGTCATATCTTCTTGTTGGACTGACCCCTTTATCATTATGTAATGTCCGTCTTTATCTCTTGCTACTTTCTTCATTTTGAAATCTATTTTATCTGATACAAGTACTGCAACCCCTCCTTTTTTCTCTTTGGTGTTTGCTTGAAATATTTTTTCCATCCCTTCTCTTTTAGTCTGTGTATATCTTTGGGTTTGAGGTGAGTCTCTTGTAAGCAGCATATAGATGGGTCTTGCTTTTTTATCCACTCTGTTACTCTGTGTCTTTTGATTGGTGCATTCAGTCCATTTACATTTAGGGTGATTATTGATAGATATGTACTTATTGCCATTGCAGGCTTTAGATTCGTGGTTACCAAAGGTTCAAGGGTTGCTTCTTTACTATCTAAGAATCTAACTTAACTTTCCTGTTCTGATGTTTCTTTATCTCTCCTTTCCTATTCTTCCTCCTCCTTTCTTTATATATTAGGTGTTTTATTCTTTGCCTTTAGTTAGTATTTGGATGGTCTGCTTTCTTTGCTATGATTTTATTTTCTCTGGTGACATATTTTTAGCCTTAGGGTTGTTTCCCTCTAGAGCAGTCCGTTTAAGATATCCTGTAGTGGTGGTTTATGGGAGACAAACTCTCTCAACTTTCTTTTGTCTTGAAATTGTTTAATCCCTCCGTCATATTTAAATGATAACCGTGCTGGATACAATATTCTTGGTTCGAGGCCCTTCTGTTTCATTATGTTAAATATATCATGCCATTCTCTTCTGGCCTGCAAGGTTTCTGTTGAGAAGTCTGATGACAGTCTGATGGGTTTTCCTTTGTAGGTGATCTTTTTTCTCTCTCTAGCTGCCTTTAATACTCTGTCTTTATCTTTGATCTTTGCCATCCTGATTATTATGTGTCTTGGTGTTATCTTCCTTGGGTCCCTTGTGTTGGGAGATCTGTGGGCTTCCGTGGACTGTGAGAGTATTTCCTTCCCCAGCGTGGGGAAGTTTTCAGCAATTATTTCTTCAAAGACACTTTCTATCCCTTTTTCTCTCTCTTCTTTCTCTGGTACTCCTATAATGCGAATATTGCTCCTTTTCGATTGGTCACAGAGTTCTCTTAATATTCTTTCATTCTTAGAGATCCTTTTATCTCTCTCTGCCTCAGCTTCTTTGTGTTCCTGTTCCTTGTCTTATATTTCCTTGATTGTGTCTTGAACTGATTCAATCTGCTGTTGAGCCCATCAATGGCTTGTGTCATTTCTGCATTGTCTTTCCTCACTTCCCTCAGTTCCTCCCTCAGGTCTTGCACATTTTTCTGTAGATCCGTCAGCGTGGCTATGACTTTTATTCTGAATTCTTTTTCAGGATGACTGTGCATATCCATTCCTTCAACTTCTTTCTCTGGGGTGGTGTGTGTTTGAAGCTTTGTCTGTATCATATTCTTCTGTCTTCTCATGACTATAGAATTGGTTGTTGGTAGCAAGGAGAGAGAAGAAAGGAGAGAAAAGAAAAAAAAATTCCACTAATAATAAAAAAAGTAAAAGCAGAGAGAGAAGGAAAAGAAAGGAAAGAAAAAGAAAAAACAGCAACACCTAAAAGAAAAGAAAAGAAAAGAAAAAAACAAACAAAAAAAACACCCACCGGGGGTGGTTTCTGTGTGAATGCTGTAGGTGGCGCTGTTGCTCCACTATTCTAGAGCCGTGGTCGCGTCGCTCCGCCCGGCCCTTTAAAGCTGTGGCTGGGGTGAGAATGAATGGAGGTTCTCTGCTGCACTCCCGTCTCTTTAAGACCGCTGAAAAACAAAGCGTGCGCTTTTCTCCTTTTTTTCCTTCTCTATTCTCCTTCCCTGAGCCAGCCACGAGCAAGCAGGCATTTCAGACCGCCGCCACCCGCTGCCGAGTCCTCTCAGGTGTTTCTGCATTGTGTGCGCTTTCCTGTTTGTTCTGGTCTCTCTTTTTTGGGAACAGTTGCATTTGCTGTGTTTTCGTGGGTAAATATAATGTTGGGAGGAAAATCTGTCGTTCCGTTCATGCTGCCATCTTCCCGGAAGTCTCTTGTTGTGAGATTTAATGAAGGGGAGAGAGATATATAAACATCTGACGATAGCCTACTTCTTAAAGATTATTCCATGGACCAAGAGCCTTTAGATACTGCTGAATCTTGTTAGAAATGCAGAATCTCAGCGCTAATGAGACCTATTGAATCAGAACCTGCATTTTAACAAGGTTCTAGGTGCTCTGTATGCACATTAAAGTCTGAAAAGCACTGGACTGTAGCACACTCTCTAGATCGCTGTTCTTTTCCTGTGTTGCTTCCATATACAGTGTACATTAGAGAGCTCCGCAGGGGGACAAGAGAAAGGGGTGGGGAATGAATGTCTACTGAGCTCCCATCTGGAGATACAGACATATCTAGGGTTCTCCATCTTGTCACGTCTCCCATTCCCTGATTCTCTGTTATAATCAGGCTCATGGTGGCAGGAGCCACTGACTCATATTAAGTCCCTAAATCACTGTTTAGCTGTATGTCAGTAGCATGCTGACTTCCAGGGAAGTATCAGTTGAAGAGCCTGGTATTGTTTATGCTCCCACTTAAGGCTAGGCTACTGAAGAGGATCATGCGTCACAGCTGGGCTGTGGTGTGCAGGAGGCACTGGGATGAAGCACCAGTGTGTTGCTTTCTCAAGTGGTGCCTCTGTCTGTTGGAAATGCTTGGTGTATTTCACATGCTAATGAATGACCTTGCTGGCTGCTAATGCATGCCAGAAAGCGTTAATTTAATCCAGTTTTTACTGTGCACTGATGGATCCTGTCAGGAATAGGGCTAAAAGATGAGATAAGACATTTTTTTTTAAACTAGATTTTAAAAAATGGACAGTCTCTTTGGTTTTGTAAAATGAGTTGACATGTGGCATTAAATTCATTGCTGTTATCTGTCTTAGGCTTTTCTGGGAAGAATAATGAATGCTAAACTTATAAGAAATATGGCTCAATCTTAATATCACAAACGTGTTGGTAGACCAGAAGGAATGTAATTGTTTTATCAGAACGACTTTGGTTGCTGGAAGTATAATTAACAGAAGAGATAGCTTATGCCATCAGAATTTTCCATTTAGATTTTGAAAATCTAACAAAAACCTAACAAGGAAATAGATGAAATATAAATCATACTTCAGAATACAAAAGAGATTAAAGAATAAATGATGCAACTTTTTATTAAGCGTGATGGATAGCATATATGCATTCACTACCAACTCCACTGAAAGCTCCCTAAAGTGACAGTATAGAGATTAAAAAAAAAAGGTTTTAATACCCAAGAACAAAAAGACCAGGAGAGGGGAAAAACACAAATATAAGTTGGAAGAGGAAAGCAGATTGTTCTGGTTGTCTACGGCTGCAGAATTAACTATCTCAAAAATCAATGGATTAAAACAACAACTATCTTATCATACTCCTCACTTTTTATGGTCAAAAATTTGGGCAAAGTTCTATTGGGTGATTCTTCTATTTCATATAGTATGGATTGTGGTCTCTTGGGGTTATCTATCTGGCAGCGGGGCTGATCTGAAGTATCCAAGATGGCTTTACTCAGCCCCTTAGCAGAGTCAGCGGGAGTCTGAGCTCAGCTGACTCTTTCTTGCTCTCTGTGTAGGCTCTGTCGGGGCCCAAACATGCTGCCTCTCCTGCCTGGTGGTTAGATTGTTTACCTGGCAGCTCAGGGGACCTTTGGTGAGTTTCCAAGAGACGGAAAATGGAGGCTGTCACTCTGGTAAGGCCTGGGTCTCACAAGTAACACAGATCCGTTTCTGCCATATTTATTAGTCAGAGGAGTAGTCTCAGTAGAAAAACGGGTCAAAAAATGTACGGCCATCTTTAATATATTACTAGATATATGAACAGTACTTAGGAGACAAGAGGAATCTGAAACCCAAGCCAGCAGTGAGGGAAACACAGAGGTCAGCCATGCCTGCCACAGTCCCGGACAGGCTTAGGGATTGAAGGTGGTGGGGTGGACCTGTAAGGATTGGTCGACAGTCTGTGTAAGAACACTTAGATCCCTTGGCCTTCCCTAAGCTGCTGAACGCCTTCTCCATGCCGACAGAAGACTAGAGCCCTCATTTACAGTGAGGCTGAGCCAGACAGATTCTAGAGTTGCACAACTGAAAAGGTGGGAAACATACAGAAAACAAAAGTGCTGAGTTAAAATCTACATATGGTACCATGAAGCCCTTTTTCCTTCATTTCCTAAATCAGTTCTGGTAATACTGGCAGACCCTTAGGTAGGAATTGAAGAGCTCCTCTTTGGCAAAATTCATCAGTCCAAGAGAAAATGTGTGCAGACGTTGACAGCTGGGGCTTCAGTGAAGGGCACCTGAGACCACAGCGCAGGAGCAGTCGGTGCGCCTCATCCTTACGTCCAGTGTCCGGGCAGCTTTCTAGGGCCTCACTCTTAAAAGGAGAAGGCAATCGAGGATCAATAGACATTTGAGGTAGCTTCATAACATGCAGAAGCCAAACCAAATAAATAAAATAAAGAACACAGGGTAAATAAAATATGTAGAGACCAAAGTAAAATAAGAAAACTGTAATCAGTAACCCTAAACAGTTGAGAAAATATATTCCCTAAATGAGACTAAGTAGAACTTTGAGTAAACAAACTAGAATTCTTGGAAATGAAAACCATGAGACCAGAAAGTAAAAATTCAATAGAATCTCTGAAAGATATTTGAGGAAATTCTATGAATCAAACAACCAAAGAGATGAAAAATAGTTGATAAATTATAAGAAAATTAGAAAGTAAGTTCAAGAGGTCCCCTATTCTATCCAGATAATAGAATAAACAGAGGGAACTGAGCAGACAGAGGGGAATGAACAACTGGGGAGATACAAAAGGAAAAGATATCATATCTGAATTGACAGACTGATAGGGACCACAGAAGGAGCACAGAAAGGATGAGAAAAGGATCTGTGCTATGGTAGGTCATCACAAAATGTCAGAAAACTGGTGAGAGGAGCTCCCCAAAGTTTCAGAGGAGGAAACAAACTGATCAGGATTTAAAATTGCACACATCTTCTCATGAGCAACACTGGATGCTAAAAGATTCATGGTATGACATATTCCGAATTCTGATTGAAATGATTTCCAATTTGGAATTCTATGCTCAGCTAAGCTATCAATCAAGTGGGTTTACAAAAGGCATACTGCTTTTTGCTGGTTAAAATGTGATAGAATGTATTTGGGATCTTTAAAAGTTGTGAATGATCACTTCTCTTTATTATGCATTCCATCCTCAATTAGCCTCTACGGTTCCCTAGGGATATGATTTTAATTTTTAATTTGTCCTACATGGCATCTGCATAAGGTAGGGATTTATAAATGGTGTTTATGAATAAATGGGCCCTGTCCTACTTGAAGTCATGATTATTTGAAGTGCTGAATATAATAGCATTGCTTTGATATAGAAAAGCAACTTATTTGCTTAGGTGCAATTACTTGACACCATATTTATTATTTATTTCCAGATGCTTTCCATGATCTGTCTTTATTTGCATAAAAAGGGATCTTTTGTCTTATTTTCTCCTTTGGTCCAATAGTTTAAATGGTTTTGTTGCCTGAATGTTTAGGAAGAAGAGTAGGTAAGATACTCACAGTTGTCATATCAAATACTTTCAGAGTCACTTGTGGGGATCTTGACCTGATAATTAGTACTGAGTACCAGATAAATTAAAGACAAAATTTGAATGTTCCCCATAGTAACTACTATCCAGACCAGTAATCAGGTGCTTAATTATTCCCAGGATTACTCTCGGTAATGAAGTGTTTACTGCCGCCAGTGAGTAGGAATTGCAGTGGATAAGAGAACAAGAAGATTGCTTTGTACAGTGGAGGAAGATGGCTCTGGACCCCAGAATAATGGCTCAAGGAGAACCTAGGGATCTGCATGAGGGTCTGGAAATCAGAAGACACGTCAGCCACAATTGTAAAAAAAAAAAAATCCAGAGATCAAGGACAGGAAGAGAAAGTCAGGTTGGATCAGATGCAGAAATATTTTGGGTTCTGAGAGAATGTAGACTTCAGAACAATAGGAAGAACTGATCTCAGGTGGCTGAGCAGAAATATTTAAATCAAAGAGTATAGGAGGCCACTCACTAACCAGTGCACACCTATTTGTTTTTATTCTGTGAAAAGGTAATTGTGTGTAATTTCTGCTGCTTATAGCACACCCATTTATTTTTTTATTTTTTATTCTTTTAAAAATTTTTATTAAGGTATTATTGATATACACTCTTATGAAGGTTTCACATGAAAAAACAATGTGGTGACTACTTTTACCCATATTATCAAGTCCCCACCCATACCCCAATGCAGTCACTGTCCATCAGTGTAGTAAGATGACACAGATTCACTGTTTGCCTTCTCTGTGCTACACTGTTTTCCCTGTGACCCATCACACGATGTGTACTAAACATAATACCCCTCAATGCCCTTCTCCCTCCCTCCCCACCCGCCTTCCCACACCCCTCCCCTTTGGTAACCACTAGTCCCTTCTTGGAGTCTGTGAATCTGCTGCTATTTTGTTCCTTCAGTTTTGCTTCATTGTTACACTCCGCAAATGAGGGAAATCATTTGCTATTTGTCTTTCTCAACCTGGCTTATTTCACTAAGCATAATATCCTCCAGCTCCATCCATGTTGTTGCAAATGGTAGGATTTGTTTCTTTCTTAAGGCTGAATAGTATTCCATTGTGTGTATGTACCACATTTTCTTTATCCATTTATCTACAGATGGACACTTAGGTTGCTTCCATATCTTGGCTATTGTAAATAGTGCTGTGATAAACATAGGGGTGCATATGTTTGTTTGAATCTGAGAAGTTGTATTCTTTGGGTAAATTCCAAGGAGTGGGATTCCCTGGTCAAATGGTATTTGTATTTTTAGTTTTTTGAGGAACCTTCATATTGCTTTCCACAATGGTTGAACCAGCTTACATTCCCACCAGCAGTGTAGGAGGGTTCCCCATTCTCTTCATGCTCACCAGCATTTGTTGTTCTTAGTCTTTTGGATGGTGGCCATCCTTACTGGTGTGAGGTGATATCTCATTGTGGTTTTACTTTGCATTTCCCTGATGATTAGTGATGTAGAGCATCTTTTCATGTGTCTGTTGACCATCTGAATTTCTTCTTTGGAGATCTGTCTCTTCATATCCTCTGCCCAATTTTTAATTAGGTTATTTGCTTTTTGGGTTTTGAGGCATGTGAGTTCTTTATATATTTTGGATGTTAACCCCTTGTCGGATATGTCATTTACAAATATATTCTCCCATACTGTAGGATGCCTTTTTGTTCTGTTGATGGTGTGTCCTTTGCTGTACAAAAGCTTTTTAGTTTGATGTAGTCCCATGAGTTCATTTTTGCTTTTGTTTCCCTGGCTTGAGGAGATGTGTTCAGGAAGAAGTTGCTCATGCTTATAGTCAGGAGATTTTTGCCTTCTAAGAGTTGTCTTCTAAGAGTTTTATGGTTTCATGACTTACATTCAGGTCTTTGATCCATTTCGAGTTTACTTTTGTGTATGGGGTTAAACAATAATCCAGTTTCATTCATTTGCATGTAGCTGTCCAGTTTTGCCAACACCAGTTGTTGAAGAGGCTGACATTTCCCCATTGTATGTCCATGGGTCCTTTATCATATATTAATTGACCATATATGGTTTGGTTTATATCAGGGTTCTCCAGTCTCTTCCATTGGTCTGTGGGTCGGTTCTTGTGCTGGTACCAAATTGTCTTGATTACTGTGGCTCTTTAGTTAAGCTTGAATTGGGGAGCGTAATATCCCAGCTTTATTCCTCCTTCTTAGGATTGCTTTGGCAATTTGGGGTCTTTTGTGGTACCATATGAAGTTTAGAATGATTCGCTCTAGTTCATTGAAGAATGCTGTTGGTATTTTGATAGGAATTGCATTGAATCTGTAGATTGCTTTAGGCAGGATGGCCATTTTGACAATATTAATTCTTCCTATCCATGGGCATGGGATGTGTTTCCATTTATTGGTATCTTCTTTCATTTCTCTCATAAGTGTCTTGTAGTTTTCAGAGTATAGGTCTTTCACTTCCCTGGTTAGGTATATTCCTAGGTATTTTATTCTTTTTGATGCAGCTGTGAATGGAATAGTTTTCCTGATTTCTCTCTCTGCTAGTTCATTGTTAGTGTATAGGAATGCCACAGATTTCTGCATATTAATTTTGTATCCTGCAAGTTTGCTGAATTCAGATATTAGATCTGGTAGTTTTGGAGTGGATTCTTTAGGGTTTTTTATGTACAATATCATGTCATCTGCAAACAGGGACAGTTTAACTTCTTCCTTGCCAATCTGGATGCCTTTTATTTCTTTGTGTTGTCTGATTGCCATGGCTAGGACCTCCAGTACTATGTTGAATAGAAGTGGGGAGAGTGGGCATCCTTGTCTTGTTCCCGATCTTAAATGAAAAGCTTTCTGCTTCTCGCTGTTAAGTATAATGTTGGCTGTGGGTTTGTTATATATGGCCTTTATTATGATGAGGTACTTGCCCTCTATGCCCATTTTGTTGAGAGTTTTTATCATGAATGGATGTTGAATTTTTTCAAATCCTTTTTCAGCATCTATGGAGATGATCATGTGGTTTTTGTCCTTCTTTTTGCTGATGTGGTGGATGATGTTGATGGATTTTCGAATGTTGTACCATCCTTGCATCCCTGGAATAAATCCTACTTGATCATGATGGATGCTCTTTTTGATGTATTTTTGAATTCGGTTTGCTAATATATTTTTTTTTTTTTAGTTTTTTTTATTAAGGTATTATTGATATACACTCTTTTGAAGGTTTCACATGAAAAAACAATCTGCTTACTACAATTACCCATATTATCAGGTCCCCAATCATATACCAATTCAGTCTCAGTGATTCCCCACACCATGTGTACTAAACATAATACCCTACAATCCCCTTCTCCCTCCTTCCCTTCCACCCTCCCACAACCCTCCCCTTTGGTAACCAGTAGTTCCTTCTTGGAGTCTCTGAGTCTGCTACTATTTAGTTCCTTCATTTTTGCTTTGTTGTTATACTCCACAAATGAGGGAAATCATTTGGCACTTGTCTTTTTCCACCTGGCTTATTTCACTGAGCATAATATACTCCAGCTCCATCCATGTTGTTGCAAATGGCAGGATTTGTTTCTTTCTTATGGCTGAATAGTATTCCATTGTGTATATGTACCACCTCTTCTTTATCCATTCATCTACTGATGGACACTTAGGTTGCTTCCATATCTTGGCTATTGTAAAAAGTGCTGCAATAAACATAGGGGTGCATACCTCTTTTTGAATCTGAGAAGTTGTATTCTTTGGGTAAGTTCCAAGGAGTGGGATTCCCTGGTCAAATTGTATTTGTATTTTTAGTTTTTTGAGGAACCTCCAAATTGCTTTCCACAATGGTTGAACTACCTTACATTCCCACCAGCAGTGTAGGGGGGTTCCCCTTTTTCCACATCATTGCTAGCATTTGTTGTTCTTAGTCTTTTGGATGGTGGCCATCCTTACCTGTGTGAGGTGATATCTCATTGTGGTTTTAATTTGCATTTCCCTGATGATTAGTGATGTGGAGCATCTTTTCATGTGTCTGTTGGCCATCTGAATTTCTTCTTTGGAGAAGTGTCTATTCATATCCTCTGCCCATTTTTTAATTGGGTTATTTGCTTTTTGGGTGTAGAGGCATGTAAGTTCTTTATATATTTTGGATGTTAACCCCTATCGGATATGTCATTTACAAATCTATTCTCCCATACCGTTGGATGCCTTTTTGTTCTGTTGATGGGGTCCTTTGCTATACAGAAACTTTTTAGTTTGATGTAGTCCCATGAGTTTATTTTTGCTTTTGTTTCCCTTGCTCAAGGAGATGCGTGCAGGAAGAAGTCATTCATCCTCATATTCAGGAGACTTTTGCCTATGTTGTCTTCTAAAATTTATATGGTTTCATGACTTACATTCAGGTCTTTGATCTATTTTGAGTTTACTTTTGTGTATGGGGTTAAACAATAATCCAGTTTCATTCTCTTGCAGGTAGCTGTCCAGTTTTCCCAACACCAGCTGCTGAAGAGGCTGTCATTTCCCCATTGTGTGTCAATGGCTACTTTATCATACATTAATTGACCATATATGGTTGGGTTTATATCAGGGCTCTCTAGTCTGTTTCATTGGTCTATGGGTCTGTTCTTGTGCCAGTACCAAATTGTCTTGAGTACTGTGGCATTGTAGTAAAGCTTGAAGTTGGGGAGCATAATCCCCCAGCTTTATTCTTCCTTCTCAGGATTGCTTTGGCTATTCGGGGTCTATTTTGGTTCCACATAAATTTTAGAATGTTTGTCTCTAGTTCATTGAAGAATGGTATTGGTATTTTGATAGGAATTGCATTGAATCTGTATATTGCTTTAGGCAGGATGGCCATTTTGACAATATTAATTCTTCGTATCCATGAGCACGAGATGTGTTTCCATTTATTGGTATCTTCTTTAATTTCTCTCAAGAGTGTCTTGTAGTTTTCAGAGTATAGGTCTTTCACTTCCTTGGTGTATTCCTAGGTATTTTATTCTTTTTGATGCAACTGTTAATGGAATTGTTTTCCATATTTCTCTCTCTGCTAGTTCATTGTTAGTGTATAGGAATGCCACAGATTTCTTTGCATTAATTTTGTATCCCACAACTTTGCTGAATTCAGATATTAGATCTAGTAGTTTTGGAATAGATTCTTTAGGGTTTTTTATGTACAATATCATGTCATCTGCAAACATGAACAGTTTAACTTCTTCCTTGCCAATCTGGATGCCTTTTATTTCTTTATGTTGTCCGATTGCTGTGGCAAGGACCTCCAGTACTATGTTGAATAGAAGTGGGGAGAGTGGGCATCCTTGTCTTGTTCCCAATCTTAAAGGAAAAGCTTTCTGCTTCTTGCTGTTAAGTATAATGTTGGCTGTGGGTTTGTCATATATAGCTTTTATTATGTTGAGGTACTTGCCCTCTATACCCATTTTGTTGAGAATTTTTATCATGAATGGATGCTGAGTTTTGTCAAATGCTTTTTCAGCATCTATGGAGATGATTATGTAGTTTTTTGTCCTTTTATTTATGTGGTGGATGATGTTGATGGATTTCGAATGTTGAACCATCCTTGCATCCCTGGAATAAATCGTACTTGATCATGATGGATGATCCTTTTGATGTACTTTTGAATTTGGTTTGCTAATATTTTGTTGAATATTTTTGCATCTATGTTCATCAGGGATATTGGTCTGTAGTTTTCTTTTTTTGTGGTGTCTTTGCCTGGTTTTGGTATTAGAGTAATGCTGGCCTCATAGAATGAGTTTGGAAGTATTCCCTCTTCTTCTACTCCTTCGAAAACTTTAAGGAGGATGGGTATTAGGTCTTCACTAAATGTTTGATAAAATTCAGCAGTGAAGCCATCTGGTTCAGGCGTTTTGTTCTTAGGTAGGTTTTTGATTACCAGTTCAATTTCATTGCTGGTAATTGGTCTGTTGAGATTTTCTGTTTCTTTCTGCGTCAGCCTTCGAAGGTTGTATTTTTCTAGAAAGTTGTCCATTTCTTCTAGGCTATCCAGTTTGTTAGCATGTAATTTTTCATAGTATTCTCTAGTAGTTCTTTGTATTTCTGTGCTGTCCGTAGTGATGTTTCCTTTCTTTTTTTTGTTTCTGTTTATGTGAGTAGACTCTCTTTTTCTTGATAAGTCTGACTAGGGGTTTATCTATTTTGTTTATTTTCTCGAAGAACCAGCTCTTGTTCTCGTTGACCCTTTCTATTGTTTTATTCTTCTCGATTTTATTTATTTCTGCTCCAATCTTTATTATGTCCCTCCTTCTACTGATTTTGAGTCTCATTCGTTCTTCTTTTTTTAGTTTCGTTAATTGTGAGTTTAAACTGCTCATATGGGAATGTTCTTCTTTCCTGAGGTAGGGCTGTTTTGCAATTACTTTTCTCTTCGCATGGCCTTCGCTGCGTTCCCACAGATTTTGCAGTGTTGAATTATTGTTGACATTTGTCTCCATATATTGCTTGATCTCTGTTTTTATTTGGTCACTGATCCATTGGTTATTTAGGAGCATGTTGTGAAGCCTCCATGTGTTTGTTGGATTTTTCATTTTCTTGGCATAATTTATTTTTAGTTTCATATCTTTGTGGTCTGAGAAACTGGTTGGTAAAATTTCAATCTTTTTGAATTTACCAAGGCTCTTTTTGTTGCCTAATATATGATCTATTCTTGCAAATGTTCCATGAGCAATTGAGAAAAATGTGTATTCTGCTACTTTTGAGTGTAGAGTTCTGTAGATGTCTGTTAGGTCCATCTGTTCTGTTGTATTGTTCAGTGTCTCTGTCTCCTTACTTGTTTTATGTCTGGTTGATCTGTCCTTCAGAGTGAGTGGTGTGTTGAAGTCTCCTAGAATGAATGTGTTTCATTCTATTTCCCCTTTAATTCTGTTAGTATTTTTTTACATATGTAGGTGCTCTTTTGTTGGGTGCATAGATATTTATAATGGTTATATCTTCTTTTTGGATTGACCCTTTTATCATTATGTAAAGTCCTTCTTTGTCTCTTACGACTTTCTTTGGTTTGAAGTCTATTTTGTCTGATACAAGTACTGCACCTCCTGCTTTTTTCTCCCCATTAGTTGTATGAAATGTCTTTTTCCATCTGTTCGCTTTTAGTCTGTGTATGCCTTTGGGTTTAAAGTGAGTCTCTTCTCGGCAGCATATAGATGGGTCTTCCTTTTTATCCATTCAGTGACTTTATGTCTTTTAATTGGTGTATTCAGTCCATTTCCATTTAGGGTGAATATGGATATGTATGTACTTATTGGAATTGCAGGCTTTAGATTCGTGGTTACCAAAGGTTCAAGGTTAACTTTCTTACTATCTAAGGGTCTAACTTAACTTACTTAATATGCTATTACAAATACAATCTAAAAGTTCTTTTTTTTTCTCCATTTTTTTCCTCCTCCATTCTTTATATATTAGGTATCATATTCTGTACTGTTTATCCCTTGATTGACTTTGGGGATAGTTAATTTAATTTTACATTTGCTTAGTAATTATCTGTTCTACTTTTTTTTACTGTGGTTTTATTACCTCTGGTGACAGGTATTAAACCTTAGAAACACTTCTATCTATAGCAGTCCCTCCAAAATACACTGTAGAGATGGTTTGCGGGAGGTAAATTCTCTCAGCTTTTGCTTATCTGAAAATTGTTTAGTCCCTCCTTCAATTTTAAATGATAATCTTACCGGATAAAGTATTCTTGGTTCAAGGCCCTTCTGCTTCATTGCGTTAAATACATCATGCCACTCCCTTCTGGCCTGTAAGGTTTCTGTTGTGAAGTCCGATGATGGCCTGATGGGCTTTCCTTTGTAGGTGATCTTATTTCTCTCTCTGTCTGCTTTTAATAGTCTGTCCTTATCCTTGGTCTTTGCCTTTTAATTACTATATGTCTTGGTGTTGTCTTCCTTGGGTCCCTTGTGTTGGGAGATCTGTGCATATCCATGGCCTGAGAGACTATCTCCTTCCCCAGATTGGGGGAGTTTTCCGCCATTACCTCCTCAAAGATACTTTCTATCCCTTTTTCTGTCTCTTCTTCTTCTGGTACCCCTATAATGAGAATATTGTTCCGTTTGGATTGGTCACACAGTTCTCTCAATATTCTTTCATTCTTTGAGGTCCTTTTTCTCTCTGTGCATCAGCTTCTTTGTATTCCTCTTCTCTAGTTTCTATGTCATTTATCGTCTCCTCCACCGTATCCAATCTGCTTTTAGTACTGTCCATTGTGCTCTTCAATGATTGGATCTCCAACCGTAATTCATTCCTGAGTTCTTGAATATCTTTCCGTATCTCCATGAGCATGTTAATGATTTTTATTTTGAACTCCCTTCAGGGACAGTCATGAGGTCGATATCATTTAAATCTTTCTCAGGAGTTGTATTAATGATTTTACTTTGGACCAGGTTCCTTTGGTGTTTCATATTTGCGTATAGTGCCCTCTAGTGCCCAGAAGCTCTACTCTCTGGAGCTGCTCAGTCCCTTAAACAATGTTGGGGTTCGCAGGGGAGTGGTATTGGTGCCTGCGGTGAGGAAAGATCTGTTCCCTGCTTCCCGGCTGCTATGCGTGTCTCCACTCCTGAACCAGTGAGTCGAGCACACAGGTATAAGCCTCTATGCTTTGCGTTTGTAGTTGCTGTAGAGAGATCTTCCCTCTTGCTGGCCTAATACCAGGGTAGGGTTTGCCAGTTTGTGAGCCAGGTGGGGCTGACCAGGAGAAAGGCACAATAGGCTGCCTATCACGGAGGGGGTTCTTGGAGCTCTGCAGGTACCCAGGGAGCTGGTGCACCTGAAGATTGTGAAAGCTCCTAATCTGCTGGGCAGAGTTCACAGAGACAATTTTGTCTACCTGTCCTTTCTCCTGAGAAGTAAGCTCTGTGCAATCCTTGTCCCTTTAGCAGCCCTCTTGCTAAGGGCTTCCTTGTTAGGAAGTCTCTCAGACTGCCCGCCTTTCTTTTGTCCCACAGCAGCTGGATATGGATCCCTGCTTTCCACAAGCAGCTGGAATCTCAGTCTCTCCAGGAATCCTGCCTGTCTTAGCTTTCTAACCCTCTTAATTACGAGAGTATCATACAAGCACCATGAAATGTAGGTTTGTGCTCCCAGAGAAGATCTCCGGTGTTAGGTATTTAGCAGTCCTAGGTCTCCACTCCCTCCCTGCTCCATTTCTCTTCCTCCCACTGGTGAGCTGGGGTGGGGGAAGGGCTTGGGTCCCGCCGGGCCACAGCTTTAATATGTTACCCTGTTCTGTGAGGTCTGCTCTTGTCTCCAGGTTTATGTAGTTTGGCGCAGTCCTCTTTCTTGTTGCTCTTTCAGGAGTAGTTTATCAGTTATGTTTTTGTATTATATGCAGTTTTAGGAGGAAGACCCTTTCACCTCTCATGCCGCCATGTTTAATCTCCTCTTTCCAACGGTTCTACCTTCTTTTCTGTGGTTTTATTACCCATGGTGACAGCTATTAAAGGTTAGGAACACTTCCATCTATATCAGTCCCTCCAAAATACACTGAGAGACGGTTTGTGGGAGGTAAATTCTCTCAGCTTTTGCTTATGTGGAGTTTGTTTAATCCCTCCTTCAAATTTAAATGATAATATTGCCGGATAAAGTATTCTTGGTTCAAGGCCCTTCTGCTTCGTTGCATTAAATACATCATTCCACTCCCTTCTGGTCTGTGAGGTTTCTGCTGAGAAGTCTGATCATATCCTGACAGGCTTTCCTTTGTATGTAATCTTATTTCTCTCTCTGGCTGCTTTTAATAGTCTGTCCTTATCCTTGATCTTTGCCATTTTAATTACTATATGTCTTGGTGTTGTCTTCCTTGGTTCCCTTGTGTTGGGAGATCTGTGCACCTCCATAGCCTGAGGTACTATCTCCTCCCCAGATTGGGGAAGTTTTCAGTAATTACCTCCTCAAAGAAATTTTCTATCCCTTTTTCTCTCTCTTCTTCTTCTGGTACCTTTATAATGTGAATATTGTTCCATTTGGATTGGTCACACAGTTCTCTCAATATTCTTTCATTCTTAGAGATTCTTTTTTCTCTCTATGCCTCAGCTTCTTTGTATTCCTCTTGTCTAATTTCTATTTCATTTATCATCTCCTCCACCACATCTAATCTACTTTTAAAACTTTCCATTGTATGTTTCATTTCTGATACTGTGTTCCATAATGATTGGATCTCTGACTGGAATTCCTCCCTGAGTTCTTGAATATTTTTCCGAACCTCCATGAGCATGTTAATGATTTTTATTTTGAAAGCCCTTTCAGGCAGATTCATGAGGTCAATTTCATTTGAATATTTGTCAGGGGTTGTATTCCTAATTTTACTTTGAACCAGATTCCTTTGGTGTTTCATATTTGTATATGGCACCCTCTAGTGCCCAGAAACTCTACTCTCTGGAGATGCTCAGTCCCTGAAGCAATGTCGGGGGTCTCAGGGGACTGGTTTTGGTGCGTGGGGGAGGAAAGAGCTGTTTCCTGCTTCCTGGCTGCTATGCCTGCCTCCACTGCTTGAACCAGTGGGCTGAGCACACAGGTATAAGCCTCTGTGCTTTGCATTTGTAGTTGCTATAGACGGGGCTTCCCTCTGGTTGGCCTAATGTCAGGGTAGGGTTTGCCGGTTTGTGAGCAGGTAGGGCTGGCCGGGAGAAAGGCTCAGTAGGCTGCATATCACGGAGGGGGTCCTTGCAGCTGTGTAGCCACCCGGGGATCTGGAGCTCCTGAAGGTTGTGAAAGTTCCCTACCTGCTGGGCAGAGTGCACCTGGACAATTTTGTCTACCTGTCCTTTCTCCTGAGCAGTAAGCTCTGTGCAATCCTTCCCCCTTTAGCAGCCCTCTTGCTGTTAGGAAGTCTCTTAGACTGCCTGCCTTTCTTTTGTCCCATAGCAGTTGTATATGGATCCCTGCTTTCCACAAGTGGCTGGAATCTCAGTCTCTCCAGGTATTCTGCCTGTCTTTGCTTTCCAACCCCGTAATCATGAGATTACCATAAAAACACCATGAAATGTACGTTTGTGCTCCCATATCAGATCTCCAGAGTTAGGTATTTAGCAGTTCCAGGCCTACACTCCCTCCTTGCTCTGTTTGTCTTCCTCTGCTGGTGAGGTGGGGTGGGAGATGCGCTTTGGTCCCTCCAGTGCATGACTTTGGTACGTTACCCTGTTCCGTGAGGTTTATTCTTTTCTCCAGGTGTATGCAGTTTGGTGCAGTCCTCTTTCCTGTTGCTCTTTCAGGATTAGTTGTATTAATTAATTATATATATGTGGTTTTAGGAGGAAGCCTGTCTCATCTCACGCTGCCATCTTTAATCCACCAGCAAAGCCATTTATTTTTTCTTTGTTGCTTTTAAGAAGACTGACTTGGGAATGTAGGATTTTTGACTTCCCATTAAGATAATTATAGGGATGTGGCAAGGATTTCATACCATGGGCAAAAGTCCAGAAGGGAGCCTTCTGTGACCTCATACATCCTAATTAACATGCAGTGACATGATAGAGGTGTTTTATTACTTATATTGCCCAGGCAATGCCAGTGCTAATTGCTACCACTGTGTATTCACCCGACTCCTCACTGAGACATGCTGTGGTGTGTTGGGAGCTGTGTAAGGGCAAAGACTGGGACATGTTGTTCTTGAGGAGTGAGTGGCTTTGTGGCAGAGATGCCAATCATTCCTTCTCTCCATACCACCTTCCCTTAGGGAATCTCCCTCCCTTTAATCCCCACAAGGGATGGCCTTATGTATCACATGACTTCATCCTCCATGCAATGGCTGACTGATCGTAGATGGATGTGTGACCCAAGCTAAGTCTGGAATTTGGAGTTAGGATAGTGAGAGCTTATTTCAAATGAACAGTGGTAGGCACTGGACCCAGGAAACCATGCCAACTTGGGACTTGTGGTCTTGTTAGCCACATGCAATCATGGGTGAGGGAAGAAATAAAGGAAAGAAATAAAGACTATGCTAATGCTGATGGGACCGCTGCCTGACAGAGTGTGATAGTGACTGGCTTTTCAAGTCCAGTTCTTGTTCACAGGAGCCCTGACTTGACTTAATACTTTGCAGATGTAAACTTAAAATACCGCCCACCTCCCATATCTTGAGCGGGGTTTTTCTATCTCAGTGATAAGGTTGACAAGGCTGACCTACCTGCAGACTCATTAAGATACCACAGAGTCACAGAATGCCCAGTCTATTGCAGTCACAATTTTACAATTACTTGGCTTTTATCTGTTTCCTTTAAAAGATAGTGAGCAACCTGAATTTTTAAAAAAGGAACCTACTCCAGTTCATTTCACATAATACGTGGCCAATTGATTTTTGAAGTTGGGTATTGCCTCATCTGTAGCAAATGTGGCTTATGAGAAACATGTTTGGCTTGATGCTCTTAAGAGACCAGTATTTGTAGTACTACTGACATATGTTTTCAAACAATTCCCTTTAAAGTTCTGTTTATATGAAAAACACAGAATTAATGTGTATGTGTATTACAACATGAGCATTCTCTGACCCAGACTATGGACTGTTTTAAGGGTATCAGAGCCTTTGTGACTCATGGAGGAATTAGTCCTGGGTCATCAGCCCACCTGTCAACACGAGGGGTGAAGAGGTCAGCCTGACAGTGCGGCCAGCAGCCTTTGGTTGTTATGATTCCCAAATAGTCTTTCTGATTCCACATGGTCCATAGGGCAGATGGTAGGCGCTTCGGCTGTAAGAACACTTGGATGAGCATGTATCACTGTAAATTTAATTATCTGGCAATTGTTGAGTAAAATCATCTTGGGAGAATAAGCTGTCAGTAGAGTCAGTTTTCACATTTAAAATAAAAAAAAATACTGCCTAGACAGTAACACAAGTGTAATATCATTTAATTAGGTTGCCTATTTATTGACTTTCTCAAGAGAATTCTTTCTTGTTTTTCCTGTAATACCTTATAATATTACCATAATGGGAATTATTTCTTATTTTCCACATGCATTGCTCTGATAATTGCAAAAAGAAAATTCAGCAATTGAAATGAGTGACCTTTACATTTGGAAAACTCATTTTATTTAACATAAATATAGGAACTCTTATCATTCTTAAAACACAGAATTAATGATCAATTTAGTTTTTTATTAATGAAAATTGTTTACTTGAACTATGCATATCATATGTTTAATTTCCTTTCTGTTACTTATTCTACTCTTTTCCTCTTCCCTACCAAATTTAATAAGTTTTTGATACTTTTACATTTGAGAATGTAAAGATTTTAGATAGAACCAGTAATCAATGTCAGGAAAATTAGCAGCAAGTAGGTCATAACAACTTAGACTGGAGAAAGTTCATGATTTACTTACCTTCCCAGGTTCCTCCCAGAATTTCTTTTTGAAAACTGTGTTTGGCTTTACAAGGCCTTTTTTTAAAAAAATTGCAAATTATATAGCTTTGTACTTCTGGAAAGTAACAGTGCCCTGAAACTTATTCCTAAGTATTTATTTACCTTTATTTTAGTATCTCAGGCCCTACATTATGGCCTTATTTAGTTTTCAGCCTAGATTTTGGTCCTTTTGATGAGGGGAAAAAAACATTTATGTACAAAAGAACAGGCCTCCAGCTGTGGGCGGATCCACGGAGTGCTCTGGGAAGTCATCGTCTCTTCCTGTGGACAAGAGCCGAGGCTCCAGGATCCCCAGGACCAGTTCTGTCTAGCCTGCTTACCTTAAGTTTTATCACGAAAGGATGAAGCCTCCCAGATTACCCATCATTTCAAAAACAGTTCTCTTATTCCTCAGGACATACCCCAGTCTGATGCAATCTCCTACCTCTCCCTATCCATCCAACCTCTCCCACTCTGCCCTCAAGAACCCAGGGTCTGTTACCTGTCAACTGCTCAGCACCCTCCATCTCCCCTCGGACTGTTCCCATCACATTGGTGTTCAAGGGACACCAGCCTTTACTGGCACCTCTTGCTCTGCAGTCCCTCCAGAGGCAGCTGTGTTCTCGCTCACACTCCAATAGGGCTTCAGGGCCTGGAGGGGAACAGATGGCCTCTTATCCCTCACTGCCTACAAAGCTTCCTTCCCTTCTTTTAAACTCCTAGTTCTTTTTAGCTCATGATTTCAGATGTTACCATTACATCTCACAATGCCATCTACCCTCCTTCCAGCTGCTTCCTCTTCCTCCTGGGTGACTGTCACCGCGGCTCACTCCTTTCTCTCTTCTACTTCCCTTGTTGCTATGCTCGACTCTCAGTTGCTTGACCTTCTAGTTCCAGGAATCTCCTCTTCCTCTTCACCTTCCTGACTCATGTGTGTAGTTACAGTCGTCCCCCCTTATCCTCAGGGCATATGTTCCAAGACCCCCTATGGATGCCTGGAACTGTGGATAGTACAGAACCCTGTAGATACTGCATTTTCTCCTATATATACATACCTGTGATAAAGTTTAATTTATGATTGAGGCACAGTAAGAGATTCACAAGAATAACTACTAATAAAATAGAACAATTATAACAAAATTCTGTGATGAAAGCTATGTGAATGTGGTCTCTTCCCTCTCTCTCTCTCTCAGAATATCCCATTGTATTGTACTCATCCTTCTTCCTCTTGTGATGATGTGAGTTGACAAAATGCCTCTGGGAAGAGAGGAGGTGAGGATAAGGGGTACTATCGTATATCCAGGCTTGGCATCACCTATAAGTACACCACCTCCAACATCCTGTTTTCCTCCCTGACTTTGTCTCCCAGCCTGCTAACTCCTGACTCTTGTCCTCTTACTTTGGTAATTTTACCTCTTAAAGACCTCTGATCAACTGACCCTTCCATACTTTTGCTATTTGCAACCCCTGAATGTCTTCCCTCCCCTTTTAGTCAACTTCGATTCCATGTTTTGCCACTATAACCATTTCCTCGCTAACATCTTGGACTCTCTTGACTCCTTCCCCTGCATTGTAGGCACCTGACCAAAACTCAGTTCTTGCCTCCAGTTATCTGCATCGCCAGGCCCTGCAGCAGAGCAACTGATCGCTGCTGAGTAACAGCCACACTCTGAAGCTGACCAGCCTCACTTTAGATGTATGACCCCAGATCTCAAAGCACTGAACACTGTTGGAAAAGCCTGTTTCACTCTTTAGTAAATTCACCTTCATCCACCCTAGATGACTGTTTCACGCCTTCTCTTCTCTCTTCCAACCTCAAAACTGTTTCTTCTTTGTTATATTCACACGATTACTTGACTTTATACTGCTTAGAAAAAATAAATGCAATCAATAAGAAATGCCTCATTTTTCTACTACCTGCCTTTATCTTTAGTCACATACTTTGTCTTTCCTCCTCTATTGCTCCTGGCTTGTGTTTTCAATGAATTTGGTTTCTCAGGTTGTTCTTAGGTTTGCCAGCTCCATTTCTTTATGCATCTCTAAATGTTGAGTGCCCCAGAGTTTACTTTTTCAGCCCTCTAATCTTTTCTAGCTACATTTTCCTCAGGAGAGCTGTTTAGTCTCATGGCTTTAAGCACCATCTGTGTGCTGATGGCTACCAAATTTTCATCTCCACCTTGAACTCTGTCCTGAGCATCAGAGTCTTACATCCGACTTTTTACTCAACATTGTCACTTGGGTGTCTTTTTGGCTCCTGTAACCTAACATGGTCAAGACAGAGCTCTTAAGTTTTCTCAAAAAGAAAAAAAAATCCACCCTCTCTCAGTACCTCCTTATATCAGTAAATGGTACTATCACCTACCCAGTGGTTGTTTAGGCCAAACACATGGAAATTATTGTTGAATCCTTTCACTCACTGCCTGCATTGAATCTACCAGCAAGTCCAGTTGCCTGTGTTTCCAAATTACATCTCAAATCTGACCACATCTCATCATTTTCAGTGCTACAAAACTAGACCAAATTGTCCCTGTGTTTTATTCTATGCACTTAAAAAGTTCTTGAAATTACAGTAATTACTTTTTCTGTGTTTACTTTTGCTTCCCTGCATTAGAATGTAAACTCTTTGAGGGCAGGGATTTTATCCTGTTTGCCCTTGTGTCCCTAGCACCTGTGCTTGGCGCATAGTAAGGAAGCAGTAAGTATTCCTCCTGACTGGTACTTCAGTCTATGGGATCTGTCTACCAGAGTAATCACTGAGCTACATAGAATTCATTAAATGTTTATATTCCTGAAATTTCAATAAATTGTCAAGTCTCAGTGTCTCAAATTTTAAAAAGATAATCAATCATGCCAGTGCCTAGCTTGCAGCTATAAACTATTCATAGGACATGACTCTAAAGAGATCACTGAAAAGTATATATATTTCTGTGTGTGTGTGTATATATATATATATATATATAAAACATATAGTGTATATGTACACAAAATATGTATACATCTGTATGCATATATATGTGTGTATATATATACACATATGATAGACAAGCTTACTATTTTACATAAAGTCATATTATAGATCCGTTTTTCCCTTTCTTATTTTTTATTTGCCTCTCCCTTCCCTACTTGTCCCTTACCCTCTACCATGTAGTTTTCCTAACCCCGAAATAACAATCTGCCGTGTTTTCTTCTGAATGAAAACATGTAATGCATAAACGTACACGTATTCAGCAGTAGACTCATAGACACTGAGAAGAGACTGGTGGTTACCATGGGGGGAAGGATTGGTATGGGGGATAAAGGTGATCAAAAATTCTCAATCATAATGTAGGTTGGTCACGGAGATGGTAGCACAGCATGGAGAATACTGCCAATGTTTCTGTAATGTCTTCTTATGCTGACAGGTAGTAGCTGTACTAGAGGGGGAGAGGATGTATTAATATGGGTAACCGTTGAAGCACTGTGTTATATACTGAAACTAAAATAAGACTGTATATATATATATATCAAAAGAGGTGGGTTCCTCTAAAAAAATGTTACATGCATTTAAATATATAGGGATAGAAGTATACTTTGTGATAGTTTCACAAAAATGGGATCACATTATGTTTAGTAATGTGCATTTTACTATTTAAAAGGTTACTTTTAGCAATTTATCTCAAATGCTTCCTCTACAAACTTCAGGTTCCTGTTTTTGTTATAAAAAACATAAGAATCCCTTAGAATACTCCTGTGATGCTTGTGCAGTATAAGTGAGAAGAGAGGACCAAAGAATTGTGTTACACTTGCATAGCCCTCAATCAGCGGTCTAACTAAGAAGAACTCAAGGTACAGTAATGCGATCAGTATGGACTTTTGGAACAATGAGGGAAAGGCATCCTGAAGAGACCTGCATGTATACAAGGGTAGGGCTCTGCAGTACGGTGGTAGTAAAAGCCTTAGCTTGGCAGTAAAATGGCCTAGATTTTAACTCATAATCTGCAGCTGATGTGGTAGTTAGCCTTCAGCGATTCATTTCATGTCTCTGAGGCATCCTAATTTCTGGATAGGAGGAGATTTGAGTTCAAGTTTATTTCCAGGATTGTGATCCTAACCTATGAAGATCTTAAGTTCTCTAACCTGTCAGCTAGATATAATAATATTTGTCCTAACAACCCCATAGATTATTATTTTGGATTCTAGGAGATAAAATATGACAACATACCTTGGACTGCACTGTGATTTAGAAATGATAGTTGTCATTATTTGTTTTTTCACACCCTAATTGAAAGCTGTAATAGACATTTGAGCAATAGTTCAGCTCTGCAGGATCCAGTTGTGGTAGCTACCAGTCACATGTGGCTATTAAGCACTTGAAATGTGGCTTGTCCAAATTGGTCTGGCCTATTAAGTGTAAATACACAGAGGATTTTAAAACGTAGTATGAAAAAAATGTAAAACATAGTATGAAAAAAAATGTTAACTATCTCACTAATATTTTAATATGAATTGTACATCTAAATGATACTTTTTGGATGTATGAAGTTAAAAATATTATTAAAATTAAAAATAATGTCACCCATTTGTTTTTCTTTTTCATTTAAACTTGTGCATGTGTCAGGAGCCACTCACTCAGCTGAAGGTCTGACCTTTGTGGGTATGTTTGTACCAGGTGACTCTGTTTGCTTTCAGCTGACACATGCGGGGACTTTGAGGTCCTACAGAATCCTCATCCTCTCAGAGCTCCTGTAAGGTCATATCCAGCATAGGATCAACTTCCTATTTCAGGTAAATTACAGGAACATTTGGGATAATAAAGAGCCAGCAGCCTGAAAATGCTCTGCTGTTTTTCTTAATTAGTTTTGATGGATTAGATTCCCTAACACCTGGTTGTTTCTGTCACGGATTTCAGGATGGCTCACACATTCCCTTTGGTTTTTCCTTTGATCATCCCGCTCAGGCTTCAGCTCTGATTCCTATCCAACTTTACATTTCTGCTTTCATCTTTTTAATCTCTCTTGTAATAACCTCTTAAATCCTGCATTAACTGTGTCCTCCAAGCCCACCTCCTCATTGACTGTGCAATGTCCCATGCCTGATGGCTGTAAGTTCAGAGCCAGTGGTCTGACTTCACCTCTTGAGTTGAATTCAAATGCGAACAGCCTTTGTTGTCACTGAGGCTGGGCTCTAACAAGGACTTTGTCTTTCATTTATTCATTTGTTACTTACCTAGTATTAGACTTTTAAGTTAGTATATAGTTTTGTGTCTCTTAATAATGCCACAGCAGTCGACAGGCATATCAGTTAATGAGGCATATGTGTTAACTTGAGGAACTTTAAGGCAAACATTCAAAAGCACAAATCTTGTGTTAACTAACCTTATTGTAGTAATCATTTTACAATATATGTACATAAAATATATACATCAACTTACCATGTTGTATGCCTTCAACTTACACAATTATATCAATTATAACATATCGATTATATCTCAACAAAGCTGGAAAAAAACACAGAAGCACAAATCTTTAGAGGCTATATAGGTATTCTAACTACATTGCCATTACTCAAAGCATTACTTTGTAGTCACACTTTGTAAGGTTTTATTTTTATGACATCTGCATCTTGTTTCTGCTGTTCAAAGAAATGAAAACGTAGTGCATAAGTAAAATGTACCCTGTGAGAATATGAAAAGCATACCTATGTATGTTCCAACTCTAAGGTGGAGCATATACAGCTGGATGGCAGGACCTCCTCCCAGAGAATGAGGGCAGGCTAGGAGGAGGGGCCAAGTCAAACACGATTAAACTCAACTGGGTTAGTTTTAAGGTTGCAACCAGTGTCCAAAAGATTACCTGAAATAAAAGGTGGGGAAAACATGGTATTGCAATATCATAAGAGAAAAAGTGTACGAACGACTGGTCCTGAACTAAATTATTAATATGAGATTTCAATGCCAGGGGGATGTGACTTACTTTGCTGTCTCTGAATATACATAACTTTATTTTTTATTTTTTAATTGAAGTATAGTTGATGTACAATATTCTTTTATTTTTATTTTTATTTATTTATTTATTTTTTACAATTTATTTTGGTATCATTAACCTACAGTTACATGTGCAATATTATGGTTATTAAACTACCCCCTTCATCAGGCCCCCCCCCAACCAACCCCATTACAGTCACTGTCCATCAGCGTAGTGAGATGCTATAGAGTCACTACTTGTCTTCTCTGACTTGTACAGCCCTCCCCATGCCCCTGCTACCTTACATCTACTAATCATAATACCCCTTTTACCATCTTATCCCTCCCTTCCCACCCATCTTCCCCAGTCCCTTTCCCTTTGGTAACTTTTAGTCCATTCTTGGATTCTGTGAGTCTGCCGCTGTTTTGTTCCTTCAGTTTTTTTCTTTGTTTTTATACTCCACATATGAGTGAAATCATTTGATACTTGTCTTTTTAGGCTTGACTTATTTCACTGAGCATAATACCATCTAACTCTATCCATGTTGTTGCAAATGGTAGGATTTGTTTTCTTCTTATGGCTGAATAATATTCCATTGTGTATATGTACCACATCTTCTTAATCCATTCATCTACTGATGGACACGTAGGCTGCTTCCATTTCTTGGCTATTGTAAATAGTGCTGCAATAAACATAGGGGTGCATTTGTCTTTTTGAAACTGGGCTGCTGAATTCTTAGGTTAAATTCCTAGGAGTGGGATTCCTGGGTCGAATGGTATTTCTATTTTGAGTTTTT
>JAQQAC010002594.1:22000174-22016054 GCA_029783875.1 Phataginus tricuspis | reverse complement strand
AGGGCTTCCAGGTTTGCAAGCCCGGTGGGGCTGGCCAGGCGAAAGGTGCACTAGTCTGCCTGTCACAGAAGGGGTTCCTGGAGCCGTGCAGGCAGCCAGGGAGCTGGCACACCTGAACTTCAGAAAATCCCCAATCTGCTGGGCAGGGTACACCCGGACAGTCCTGTCCACCTGTCCTTTATCCCGAGCAGCAAGCTCCGTGCAGTCCTTGCCCCCTCAGCAGGCCTCCTTCCAAGGTCCTCCCTGCCAGGAAGTCTCTCAGACTGCGTGCCCCTCCCCCGTCCTGGAGAAGCTGGGTATGGATCCCTGATCTCACAGGCAGCCGGGATCTTAGTCTCTCCAGGAACTCCGCCTGTCTTAGCTTTCCAAACTCCTAATTACAAGAGCATCATGCAAGCACCATGAAATGTAGGTTTGTGCTCCCAGAGTAGATCTCCAGAGTTAGGTATTCAGCAGTTCCAGTTCTCCACTCCCTCTCTGCTCTGTTCCTGTTCCTCCTGCCGGGAGCTGGGGTGGGGGAAGGGCTTGGATCCCGCAGGACCACAGCTTTAGTACATTACCATTTTGTGAGGGCTGCTCTTGTCTCCAGGTGTATGCAGTTTATTGTAGTTCTCTTTCCTGTTGCTCTTTCAAGAGTAGTTGTAGTAGCTTTATTTTCATATTATATGCGGTTTTAGGATGACGCCTGTGTCTCACCTCTCATGCCGCCATCTTTAATCTTCTACAATATTCTTTTAAATAAAAGAATTTATTTTTTCTTGTTTTTTAAAATTGAAGTATAGTTGACATACATTATATTGGTTTCAAGTATACAACATAGTAATTTGACAGTTATATACATTATTAAATGTTCACCCCAACTAGTGTAGTTACTATCTGTGAACATAGAAAGGTATTACAGAACTACTGACTATATTCTCTATGCTGCACTTTCATCCCTGTGACTAATTTATATTATGACTGAAATTTTGTGCCTCTTTATTCCTTCACCAATTTTACCTACTCACCCCAACCCCTCACCTATGGGAACCACCAGTCACTTCTCAGTGTCTGTGAGTCTACTGCTGTTCTGTTCATTTTGTTTTGTTTTTAGATTCCATGTACAAGTGCAGTCATATGTCTTTCTTCCCCTGGCTTATTTCACTGAGCATAATGCTCACTAGGTCGGGTCCGTCCATGTTTTCACAAATGGCAGGATTTTTTTTTATGGCTGAATAATATTCCATTGTATATATTTGTACCACATCTTCTTTATCCATTCCTCTATTGACGTACACTTTGGCTGCCTCTATATCTTGGCCAATGTAAATGATGCAGCAATAAACATGGGGGCCACTTAGTTTTTGAATCAGAGATTTTGTTTTCTTCAGATAGATTCCTAGAAATGAAATTACTGGGTTATATCTGTTAGTGTTTTGAGAAACCTCTGTACTGCTTTCCACAGTGGCTGCACCAATTTATATTCCCACTACCAGTGTAGAAGGATTTTCTCCACATCCTTGCCAACACTTTTATTTGTTGTCTGGATAGTGGCCATTCTAACTGGTATGAGGTGATATCTCACTGTGGTTTTGATTTTCATTTCCCTGATGATCAGTGATGTGGAACATCTTTTATTGTGCCTATTGGGCATCTGTATGTCTTCTTTGGAAAAATGTCTATTCAAGTCCTCTGCCCATTTTTGAATTGGGTTGTTTGTTTTCTTGGTGTTTCATATGAGTTCTTTATATATTTTATATGTTAACCGCTTATCAGATATATCCTTTACAAATATATTCTCCCATACTGCAGGTTGCCTTTTTGTTTTGTTGATGGTTTCCTTGCTGTACAGAAGCTTTTGAGTTTGATGTAGTCAAACTTGTTCATTTTTGCTTTTGTTTCTCTTGCCTGGGGAGATGTGTTCAGAAAAAAATTACTCATGCTCATGTTCAAGAGATTTTTGCCTTTGTTTTCTTGTAAGAGTTTTATAGTTTAATGTCTTAAAAATTTAATCCATTTCAAGTTTACTTTTGTATGTGGAGTTAGTAATCCAGTTTCATTTTCTTGCATGTAGCTGTCTAGTTTTTCCAACACCATTTATTGAAGAGACTGTCTTTTCCCCAAATATATTCTTGCCTCCTTTGTCATATATTAATTGGCCATATATGCAGGCTTTATTTCTGGGCTCTCTATTCTGTTCCATTGATCTGTGGGTCTTTTCTTATGTCAGTACCATGCTGTTTTGATTATTGTAGCTTTGTAATATAGCTTGAAGTCAGAGAGCATAATCCCCCCAGGTGTATTCCTCTCTCTCAAGATTGGTTTGGCTATTCAGGGTCTTCTGTGGTTCCATATATATTTTAGGATTATTTTCTCTAGCTCATTGAAAAATGCCATTGGCATTTTGAGAGGGATAAATTGCTTTGAGTAGGATGACCACTTTGACAATATTAATTCTTCCTATCCATGAGCATGGGAGAGATTTCCATTTATTTCTGTCTCTTTAATTTCTTTCATCAGTGTCTTATAGTTTTCAGAGTACAGGTCTTTCACCTCCTCGGTTGGGTTTATTCCTAGGTATTTAATTCTGTTTAATTCAATTGTAAATGAAATTGTTTTCTTGATTTCTCATTCTCCTGGTTCATTGTTAATATATAGGAATGCAGCATATTTTTGTGTATTAATTTTTTATCCTGCAGCCTTACTAAATCCAGCTGTTAGTTATAATAGTTGTTTTGGTGGAGTGTTTAGAATTTTCTGTATATAGTATCAGGTCATCTGCAAATAGTGACAGTTTTACTTCTTCCTTACCAATATGGATGCCTTTTATCTCTTTGTCTTATCTGATTGCCATGGCTAGGACCTCCAGTACTGTGTTGAATGAAAGTGGTGAGAGTGTACGTCCTTGTCTTGTTCCTGATCTTACTCACCATCTTTTCACTGACCCTTTGAACATACATAATTTTAACCACATTGTTATCTTAGTTGTTCTTATCTTAGTGGTTTTGGAGTAGGAGTCAGAAAGACGGAAAGCCAGATGTGTTTTACTTTATATATGTTTGTTAATAAAGTGAAAATTTTCTTGTAACATTTGCAGTTTAGGGAAAGACTAAGAATAAATAAATAATAAGATAATTGACTAATTCACAGATTCCTCATCTATTTGGTAGTTCATGACTTTATCTAGTTATATTTCAGAGTTCCTATGGTGACTACACTCAGCTTGACCTGTGCCCATGCACTTAGGCTAACAGGTGGTGTCAGACAATGTGGGTGGCAGGAGTACAGCCCTTGGTTGACTCCAGTGACAATGGTGGTGTTTCACTATGAGGTGGAGACCGACAGCTCAGAGATGGATTTATGCCTCTGCCCATGTGGGCATGACTTCTTCATCACCAAGGAAGTTTTGAGGAATGGGGAAGATATGGCAGTGTCGTATATCCTCTCTCATTATAAAAGAGTTTTATGATGAAGATCAGTTTATATATGGAGAAAAAATCCAGCCCATCCCACCAACAAAGATTTAGTTAAGTCTGAAGAAGATTGTAGGAGTCCAAATCCTGAACAGTGGGAAATGGGCCAAGGTGAAAAAGTAGATGCAAAGATATTGGCTTCTGCACTGGGACAGCCATTTTGTGGTTTGCTGCTCTGGTTCAGTGTGAATCCTTTCCATGGACTGCTGGGTTCCTCTGCAGTCAGAGAAGTGAGTCCATGGCAGGATGGGTGAACCTGGATTAGAACTTCTGTGTTTAGGACTTCGAATTGGAAATGTCTTAAATTTTCCATCTAAATTGAAAGGGAGATAATTTCAAATTATTGATTAGTTCATTATCTGATAAGGGCATAATCTATCTCAAAGCCATTGAGGATTCCTTAATAAAGAGGGATTTTACTATTTAAAAAATTTAAAAAATTTTTTATTAAGATATTTTTGATATACACTATTATGAACGTTTCACATGAAAAAACAATGTGGTGACTACTTTTACCCATATTATCAAGTACACACCCATACCCCAATGCAGTCACTGTCCATCAGTGTAGTAAGATACCACAGATTCACTGTTTGCCTTCTCTGTGCTACACTGTTTTCCCCGTGATACCCCACAACATGTGTACTAAACATAATACCTTTCAATCCCCTTCTCCCTCCCGCCCCACCCGCCTTCCCACATCCCTCCACTTTGGTAAACACTAGTCCCTTCTTGGTTTCTGTGAGTCCACTGCTGTTTTGTCCCTTCAGTTTTTTCTTTGTTCTTATACTCCACAGATGAGTGAAATCATTTGGTACTTATCTTTCTCCACCTGGCTTATTTCACTGATCATTAATACCCTCTAGCTCCATCTATGTTGTTGCAAATGGTAGGATTTGTTTTCTTCTTATGACTGAATAATATTCCATGGTGTATATGTACCACCTCTTCTTTATCCATTCATCTACTGATGGACACTTAGGTTGCTTCCATATCTTGGCTATTGTAAATAGTGCTACAATAAACATAGGGGTGCATATGTCTTTTTGAATCTCAGAAGTTTTATTCTTTGGGTAAATTCCAAGGAGTGGGATTCCCGGATCAAATAGTATTTCTATTTTTAGTTTTTTTGAGGAACCTCCATATTGCTTTCCACAATGGTTGAACTAGCTTACATTCCCACCAGCAGTGTAGGAGGGTTCCCCTTTCTCCACATTCTTGCCAGCATTTGTTGTTCTTAGTCTTTTGGATGGTGTTTTACTGTTTTTTTAAAAGACTACTGAAAATGCAGGTACTGTGACCAGAAATAGACTTAAAAAACTTTGCATTTATATAATTATGAATTTATGGGGAATTTATTTTTATTTTTTATTGACGTATAGTTGATATGCAATACTATATTGGTTTCAGGTTTACAACATAGTGATTCAACAATTATATTCACTATGAAATGCTCACTATGATAAATGTAGTTACTGTCATTGTACAAAGATGTTCCAGTATTATTGACTACATCCCCTATGCGGTACCTTTTATCATATGGGCAATTTATGGTTAGTTTCTTTCGTGCTTGGTGCTTCAGAGAAACCAAAATGATCATGCTATTGTTGCATGTATTTACATTCTGAGATTGTTTCTGATGCTCCTTCCCTAACAAAGAAAGAAAGAAACAAACTCAGCTTTAGGGTGGGCCTCCCCCATCCCCTCTTCTGATGGACTTCTTAGGTGGTTTTACACTGAACCTTCTGGAAATTCTGAGATTTGACAGCATCCTTTCCAACCCACCAATTTTTGTATTTGTGTTTTTGAAGATGGCATATTTCAAGCCCACAGCTCAGTGAAAGTGTTCTGTATTGAAGAAAAGTGAGTGATGAAGACATGTTCTACGACTTGCACACAGAGCAAGACAAATGTTGGTTTGCTTTCTTTGTTTTACCTAAAAACTTGCCTTTGACAACCCTTCCATCTCTCATATTCCTCCTTGGAGGCCAACACACCTGTGCCCCTGTCCTGTGCACTGGCCCTTTAACTTGCACCGTGCTAGTCTTTCAGTCCAGCAGAATAGATGGCTTTTGTATCAGAGAAGATTTCTTATCTGGGGGCAGGGAGGAGTATAGGGCCTTCAAAAAAAAAAAAGTTTTCTTCATCTATAACTGGAGACATTTACCTCCATAAAAATAATAATGCTCTTAGGTTTTAATTTTTCAGTGTTTGGATACCTCTATTGGAGGATTTTGAAGGCAGAAGGCACAAATCTTAATTAGTCACTTGTTTAAAAGTTATTGTGGAAGAAGAAGAATAGAGAATCAGCTAGCAAATAAGTGACTCCTCAGGGCTTCTGAGTTACCTGGTTAGGGAAACTGCATTCAAAGAATGTCACAAAGGTGTGCTAGGGAGCCTTTTGATTGTAGGCAATCTCTTCACCTAAGTTTCTTCAAGAACTGTTGATAATTGTTGACTTATTAGAAGGCATATAGCTTATTTAAAGTGAAACTATATCTTAAGCTAATTTCTCAATATATATATACACACACACACACACACAAACACAGGTTTCATTTTTGACTGATAAATATATTTGCAATAGATATAGCTTTGAAAATAATTTATCACATTTAATTATATTTATTAAAAAATAACTCAAGGGCACTTTTTCCTTTGTTTGTTTATGTCATCACTGTTTTCTTCCCACACAGGCTCAGAGTGTCATCACTCTCAGGGTCCCTAGACTTCATCTGGCTCAAGATGAGGCATAAGGGCTGGGTATCCAAGTTTGAGAAGGGAAGAGATGATGATGCATTGAGTAATCATGGCATGGCCTCTAGGTGTTCTGTTTGTTGCCTTCTGTCCAACTTTACCTGCCATCACCCACCTTAGAGTGATTGAGAGATTGTATCTCAACATGCAATTTGGCATCTTCTCTATCTATATTTGTATAATTTTTTTCAAGTGCCTTTCCAGTTAGTTGGTCCTTTTCTCAGGCTGACCCTCATTACCTGGCCAGCCAGAGCACATACTCAATCACCGATTCTGGTAACCTCTTCTTTAACTCTCCTATCTGACCTCCGAAATGGTTAAAGGAGCTCATCACTCTTGCTGCAGTGATTGCTGGACTTGATCTCACTAATCCCAGCCTTGTTATTTCTTGATGACTAATAATAACTTTTTATATCTAAGTAGAATAAGCTTCAAGAAACACCTAGATCTCTTGGCCAGTCATTCTCTAGGGAACAACTTAACAGCAATTACAAAAAAAAAAAAAAAAAAAATTCCAGTAGTGTGTGTCCTTTCTTACATTTAAAATATGATCCCGACCCAGGATTATTTAATAAGGAGGCTGCTCTAATTGGCAATCCAGCCAGAAGAAAAGTTAGATCCCTTCCTCACATCATGTACTAATGGATCAAATTAAAAAAAAGAAAACAGTAAAGAAAATAGGAACATGGCAAAAAAAACAAACAAACACAAACCTAGGGGCATTAAGGAAGAAGCTGATATAATTCATCATACTAAAATAACAAATTAATAGGTCAAAAGACTCTATAAGTGAAATCAAAACCCAAATGATAGAAAGAGCAATAATAGAAATCCTAAATCAAATGTTATATCCTAATATCAAAAGATTCTTGTAAATTGTTGTATGTGCAAGTGCTCTCCTGCAACCGTGCAGTTAACATGTGCAGGCACTTGGGAAGTTTTCAAGTCCTTGTTAAACTAGCTCAACTGTACAAGCAGAGCCTCCTCTAGGCAAAATACCACTCAGGCTGGTACGTTTTTCACAACAAAATGAATAGTTGCCCTCCTTAAATCTGATATTTAAAGCATATGTTTTGGGCCTCAGCTAGCACCACAGCCTACATAAAATACAAACGAAGTAGGAGAAAATTTCTGCTCCCTACAAAGCTGCCTTGCATAAAGTTCCCTTAAGATACCTGATTTTTGAGAATAAGTTCTTTCCATTCTTTGGTGAAATCATCAGAAACAGCATTTCCAGGCCATGGGATTTCCTCCTAGTATTCTTTTATGTTTGGCTCTGTCTTTATTGAAAGGGTTTATAATTGAAGCCTGCATTTCAGTGATATTTCCATGCCCTTTATAAAGCCATAATCGATTAAATGACAACATTTTACAATGTTAGCCAGATTCTCTGCTATAGACAGGAGATGAATTAATTACTATTAAAATTTATTTCCAGGAATAAGGTTGCTTTTGCAGATGAATTTTTCTTCATTTAAAATAATTATTCTCCCTGAGGAACTTAAATACAATGTCCCAATCTAGCAATTAGTTTCTTTCAGAAATCTTGAAGAGCTAAACCCATTTTTGTTTTTAGATGGTCACCCTCTGCTTTAATGATTTTAAAACTAGAATTCTCAAGTTTTATAATGTTTTTAGTTTATAAGTCATACAAGTCTTTTTGGAGGCAGGAAGTAAAAATCCCTCATCTTATAAGTAGTGAAACTGAGGCGCAGAATACTAATCGGCTGGTCTAGTCTCATGTCAATGTACTGTTGAACTGGGTGTAGAGAGCAATCCATTGACTGTCAGTATAGAACTCATCCCACATTACTTTCTAAATTTCTGGACGAGTTTTTATGAAATATTATTCTTCCAGAATTAGGCCAATTATAGTTTCTAAAGTTTGATAGCAAATCTCAATTTCTAGGTGGGTCTTTGGAATTAATTGACTTTTAAGGCAGTCTCTTACAGTGGTTTAATGCCTTTTGAAAGGTGTATATTAAGAGGAAGCAGAAATATATTTAGATTTCTAATTATATTCTTACTATTTAGTGATGGTCTGGCCCTCTATCTGTATGGCTTTGACTTTGAAGAACCTAAACATAAATATAGGTTATAAATTATATATAGAATGTCACACAGTATTTCTCCCAAAATAACTCCTTAACCTTATTTTGTAAATATTCCTATCCCCCCAAAACACCACTTCATATATAACCTGAGGAATAAACAACTTTTTTCCTTGTGACTTCATTTCCTGTTTGGTAGCCTAAGATTTCTTGAATCTGGTAGGTGTTCTCCAGATTTTCATAATACTTGATTCATAGCCAATTTCCTATGATTTCCTTTTTAATGGTATAACATACCATATTATCTATTGCCTGATATCTGGGATACTAGTCTCCCAAAGGCTCTTTGCAGCAATATAGAGCATTCAAGTATTTGCCAAAGAAAAAATGTGTTTTCATCCTGCGGGCTGCCCAAAAAGAAGCCCTGCCTTATCCAAAGTTGCCAAACTGGCCGACCGTTTCTTCACTATACCCTCTGTTGCAGAATGTGAACAGGTGCACTGGTGGTTTCCCTAAAGAAAACAAGCCTTTTCAACTACAGCACATTGCTAGTCATGCAAAAAAGAAACATTCTTGGAAAAACAGAAGCCGAATTATTAGGGTATCTTTTCCTTCATATTGATTCCTTTGAAAGTCACTAGAAACTGTGCAGAAGAATGGGTGGGGGTGGGCGGGGATGCAACAATCTCATAATCACCACCACCAAGTGCTTCCTAGAGCTTCCCCCAAGCCTGGATGGCACCCTGGTGGTTGCTATGGACTTACAGTCTTGAGTTTCAGCCTGTTGTGCAGGCTCATGGATGACAGCAGGTCGCGGGTTTGTGGCAGTGGGAGCGGCTGCCTCCGCAGTCCCGGCCCCAGCACAGGTGCAGCAGCTTTTCAGCTGTGAGATAAGTAAGAAAGGCAGTCGTTAAGTCTTTCCTTTTTATTTCTTCACTGTTTTAAAATGTAGAAGCTATATGTGCTTCTCCTTGATATTTTAAAATTTAGGTTAATTAGTAGATATAAGAAAAGTTGGCCACAACAAATCATTAGAGATATTCACAGGCAAGATTGCAGAATTTGGCAAATAGCAGTAATAATAATAATAAAAAAAAGCTTTCCTGATTCTAGGTAGGCAGGTTTCATCTGGAGGTCTCAGAGGTGAGCAATATTTAGGCATGTTAACAAGGTCAAGGCAATGGCCATCCAGACATGGTGGCACTATGTATTTCTAACTGAATCATACCAGAAGGCTCATTATGTCTGTTCATTTCTTTTTGTGATAATTGATCAGTGGGTTCAGATGTTGTCAGTTGATCCATTCATTATAACTTCCCCAACTGCCCTTCATCTAATTTTAACAAACACTGATGATTAATGCCTAAATTGATTATTCCATTAGGGTTTCAAAAAGGTTGTACTCTAATTCTGTTGCTGGGGTTCTTGTTCGTGGAGTCGAAGAATGAACGTCGCAAACAGTCAAGGTAGGAGAGCCAGGCAGAGGCTTTTATTTAGAGAGAAAGCGAGAGGACAGAGCTCCTGGCTCAGGCCAGGAGGGGGCAGTGTGTTGTCTAGGGGTTTTATAGGCAGTTGAGAGACCAAGGGCTAGGGATGTACACCTGCTAAGTGGTCCCAAAATGTTTATCTTTGAAGAGACATTAAGTTTCTTATTAGTCTTTCTGGTTATTTACAAGAATTTTACTTCTCTGATTTCCTCCCAGGATAGCAGCAGCTTCCTGGTCTGGGAGCATATCACTCAAGACTGCCTACTTTGCTCCCAAGATGGGCTGAGTTATTGTCTGTTTGTTGAAGAGTATGTTAAGAAACTTACTTTTTAACTAATTGGGTTTTAAAATGCAATCTTATTTTCAAGATGGAATCCTTCCTGTTTTTTATTACATTGTTTTGGGCTTTGCTTGCTACGTTGTCCAGGTTGCACATCATTTGTTTAGGGCTGGAGGAAGAAAAGCAGCACCTGGGTAAAGTCAGAAAAGTAAGCTGGCCCCCCCAGCAGGCCAAAGCAAATCCCACAGTGGGTTATCTTGCTTTGTTTTTTCCAGAGGCCCTCACCCTACTCTGTCTAAACCCATGGTCCCTGTCTCAATTCTATTATTCCATCTGTATTTATTAGCTGAAATTTACCCACAAAAGAAGAATGTTATTCTTTTGTGGATAAATTTGAGAATCTGGAAAATGGTTTGTAAAGTAAAGGTAAGGCAACTATTTGCTTTTTTCTTTTTTCATTTTATTGATTCATTATCATTTTGAGGCAATTATTAGTCATTCATTCTGACTATATATCATAAGAAGGTACACACAAACCACAGAAGTGACATAATGCAATGGGAAATGTGGAGATCTAGACACATAACTAAGGGGCTTCATCTTGCCATTATACAGTGTGCACATTTGGTTTCTATGTGTGACACTGATGATACAAGCAACTCCTCTAGGCTAAAGAAATGTCTTTAATTGTAAAGTTAAAATTCTACAAAGAAATTTAATTTTCTTATTCCCATAATATCTGGGATCATCAGGAACTTTGCTACCATTATTCATACATACATTCTTAGTTCTGATAAATATATTTGTAATCCCACTTGCTGCTCATTCTAAATCCTGTCAGTTCTGTTGTTCATCATGGAAGAATTTACTGAGTATCTGGTTCCATTTTATGTAAATAAATCTCCTATTTTTTTGGTCTTTTATCTTGCCCTCCAACTTAACCAACCAGTGAAACTGTCTTCATTCAGTTTCCAAGCTTAGTCCTGGCAGAATAAATTATGTATTTATTAAGTTTTTCACTTTGATTCTGCTTCCTATTAATTATGAGAACTTGGGCAACTAATCTTACTCCACTAGCCTCAGTTCTCTCATCAGTAAAACTGACATCAATAAATCCAACTCCTGGGGTGTTCTATAGATTAACAAAGGTAACTTACGTGAAAGCATCACTCATAGACCCATTCTTACATTCATTTGTCCTCCTGAGTACTTACTTAGCTCTTGTGGTATTTTCTGTGCTAAGTTCTAAGGATATGCCACCTAAAACAGAAATGGGTTTTGCTCTCAGAGTTTCATCTAATGGTGAATACCAGCATTAAAAGTATAATAGCATTTAGTCCATGGATGTTCTGCAAATGATTGCAAAGTTTGACTATTTTGTTCAACTGTCGATTTATTTCTTATTTCCTCCAACTTATTAGAAACTCTTTAGTTTTGACTCACTGCTGTTTTCATGGGACCTGTGTTATCTTGGTTTTCCAAAAGATAGTGAAATACTGAGTCTTATTATAGACATTTCTAAGTATTAAATATGTAAATGAATCATTGTGGGAAGCATAGAATTTTCATTTCATTCATTCACTCACCCATTTATCAAACATTCAGTGAAACTAAAATACATAAGATAATTTCAGAAAATACAGAGATGCTCAGACCAATTGTTTTTTAAGGCAACAGAGATGAGTTAATCAGATTTAGACAATGTCTTGTCAGAGTTTGGCCATTATTCACTGCAAATTGGATCAAATATTTGGATGAAAGATTTGGGTCAATATGCCTGACTTAATATACAAACGAGACAATAATAATTTGAGACAGACTGATCATACTTTTAAAAAGTAATTTGCTTCCAAAAATAGGCATGAGATAAGGAAATGAATAGGGAATGTCACCTGCCAGAACTGAATCAAGACTTCCTGGTCTATGACTTGAGGAGCAAAGTTGTGTAGTTTTTTTCTTTATCATTGTCCCAACCCTCACTGTTCTATTTCTTTCTTTTTTCACTTCTGTTAATTGGCAAGCATATCTTGGCTTTGTTGTTTTGTGCACTCAGTGATATATTCTCTGTGTTGACCTGACTTATTCTGTAACCTATAGTTTAAAATACCTATGTGTGCGTGTTCTATGATACCCATTGAGATGATTCAGAAATCTAACTTCTGTTCAAGTGTGCAAGTTGGATTTAGGTCATATAATTAGATTCTTAGTTTTATTACATTTTTTTGTGGTGATCAAAGAAAGTATATTATCTCATTGATATTTTGGTTCTTATTCTCTTTTCACAACTTGGTAACAATTTATTTTAACTTTGTCATAACTTTCTCTTAACCCTTAACTTTCAGTTTTCAAGAGTGGGGGTGTGGTGATGTGGTGAAATATAATCTTTTTCTCAGTTATTTTTTCCCCTTTCTGTTTGAAGGTTATACTTCTTGACCTCATTGATACCATATTTGGGGAATTTACTTGCTGAGCCATTGGACTGTGAGTGGAAGTAATAATTGAGTCATCATGTAGTTCTACGATTATTCTTTTTCGTCTGCTATGAGAGCGAAGTAAGAGCTGCCTCTTCAGCCTGGGTACAGGATGAAGGCACTCAGTGGTGACTGAGGCTAATGCAGACAAAAATGACATCATTATTGTAAAAAAGCTCAGGTTTGTTACTGTAGCATGCAACTAAGCTAATACACAGGAACATAGTAATTTCATTAGTGTTAAGAGGCATGGGGATGGACTGTTAGTGTGACATAGAAAAAAGGGTATAAGTTTTGGAATTAGAGAGGTATGTTTGACCCAGGTTTGAGCTTTATTAGTTTTGAGTGCTTGGACTAGTTATTTAAGTATCTGAACCTCAATTCTTTCATCTATAAAATGGGTATAAATCTGCTTAAATTTACTAACTTTGCTGTGAAGATTAAATAACTATATGTTATTTAACTAAATGTTCCATTGAATGCCTAACTGAATAAATATGCCTCTCTTGATTTTATAAAATATTATGACTGAGCAAGTGTTGTACCATTTTGTAAGGCATATGGTAAAATATGAGGAAGATTAAATAACTACATTAATGTAATGCTTACTGCTGTAACCAATCATCAAAGGGAAACTGCATGAGGACTCAAAATTTATAGAACTTATTTCTTACATAAACTGCAAAATGTATGATCCTGATTGTCAGATGTTCTTTCTCCAAGCGATGGTTCAGGGTTGCAGTCTCCTTACTTCCATTTTGTGACTCTGATATCTGCAATACATGGTGTCCAAGGCTGGCTAGGAACCATATCTATTCCAGTTATCAGAAGGGTAGAGGAACATGGAGGAATCTCATGGGCTAGGCAGGGAAGTGGCACATACTGCCTCTGCTCACATTCCAGTGGTTAGAGTCCAGTTGCATGCTCACACCCAAGTACATTGTAGGGTGGAAATGTGGTCCACCCTGCTTAAGAAGAAAAGGAAATAGGTTTGAAGAACAGTTAGCAATTGGAGACTCAGTGACATACACGAGGGGCGTAGACTACTAAGGAGAACCTGGCAGATGCTTAATAAACATTCTTTCCGGTTTGCTTCTCTAGGCCCCTTTACGCCTTACACAAATATCAAAAGGAGTTTTTTCCAACTGGGGATCAGGTATATGACCTTTAAAATGGAATATATAATCTTGCTACCACAAAAAACTTCTTAGTTCAGGGGTCTTTCTTGGCTGATAATCTTGATATTCACACAGCAACTTGCTTTGCACAAAGATCCTGTTTATTGACTTTCAGAACTAAACATAGTGTTAGAGACATTGACTAAATCTTTCATTGAATGCCTAACTGAATATGCCTCTCTCGACTTTATAAAATATCATGACTGAGCAAGTGTGCCCTTTTGTAAGGCACATGGTAAAATATGAGGAATGAAATTTGCCTTCTAGACATTATTGCTTTGCCATGCAAGAACTGGTATTTCACTTTTATTTATTATGGGAAATGTTTGTTTTTCTACCATGAGCTTAAAAGAATTCACACAGATTTTCAATTTTATTTTAATTGTTATTGAATAATTCCTATGGATTTTCACTTTCATGAGGCTGGACACATGTAAAAGCTACTGATAATTTCTGCTGTTTGAATCAGGATTTTAAGAGTTTTGGCAAACATACTGAAATGGACTTGAATCTCAATCTTCTGTTTACCTCTTCTGAGGTGGTTGACCTTGTCCAACTTACATTACATATATATGCCTCAATTATTTGATCCATAACACAAGATGAGGGTAAACCTAGGTTATATATTTGTAGTGAGTCTTAAATGAAGTCCAATATGTAAAACAATGAATACATTTTCTGTTACATAGTAAATGCTTAGGTAATGACAACTTCTCTATTCATATTAATAACGATGAAGATACTAGTAATAACAGGAATAATAATAATAATTTTAGTAGAATAAACTATTACCATGGGAGGGTATATTTTTCTCAGAGGTACACCATAGCTCTGTGAGATAGGAATGATCTTTAAACACTTTTTCCCTTTAAAAGCCATCACCCTTAGAGAAAATGTAGAATGAGTTTGCAATACATTTCCTGTAATGCCCAGAGCAAGCTTTTGTTCTCACCTGAGTTTTTGACATTGCGTAACTGCATAGTAAACAAATTATGTCACATGCTTGGCTTGTACTTCTTAATAATTTAAAAAAACCACTAGAGGGTGCTACTTTGTTAGGAAAATAAAAGCACCTCCCGACAGTAGCATTCAGTCGACAGCGGCGACGTCTGATGTTAGGGGCCAGAACTGAGCTCTCTGCTGTGAGTATCGGGATACAATTTATTCATTTGTTGTTTCTGTGGGAAGTAAATAGCAATAGTTTAGGTAAGCCACAAAAGTTGACTCAAATAAAATCCTAGTCTTCTCTTTAAGCAAAGGCTTATACCAGTTTTGTTATGGAAAAGCCGTATTTCTTACCAAACAAAATTGTGAGGCTATTTGACTTTCTTAGGAGAGATAAGCTGGCTTTAATATGTGTGTTGTGTTTCAACCAGATATCTGTTGCTTTAAGTTTGGTGTAGTGATTTTCTGTATTTGGTATTTTTACTATAAAGATTGGAGGAAATGAAGCTCTTCTTGTATTATTTTTGCCCTCTGAAAAATAGCATTTCAGTGATCCAGAGGTCATAAATACATTCAGGTGGGTGAGGTGCAGATAAACTAAGTATGCAACCTTCATTTATGTTACTCTGGGTTTAAAGTTAATGTTATGTTGGTGAGAGGTTGTATGAAGTGTCAGCCTCAATTATGACGAGCAGCCTTTAGTCTGTAGTTCATATTCAGTGGCAATTTTTGCATCTTTGTGGAGCCAATCATCTAAGGACAAAACACAGCATGAGGTTTGTCAAAAGATTTGTATAGATAACTATTGTCTTTTCAGCCGACCATGGGGCAATGATAGGGATAGACGCAGACTGTCAGTAAATGGATGAAAGGAAGAAATAAGTGGGGAGATCCAAAAGAATCCTTATTCTCCAGTAGACGCAAACTATACAAAAATTAGGGGTTCGTAGTGGGTATATTTTTGATTCCTGATAGAGGAATTAGCTTCCTGAGGGAGTTTTTCCTACTATGTATTACTTCTGAAATATGAGTGGGGGAGAGGGTTTTTTCATTTGACTTGTGTAAGTGAAAGGGACAACTGAAAAGTTTCAGACAAAATTATCTGGACAAGTGTAGCTCCTTGAGTCTTCTGAGACTCCCATAGCCAATGTAACTCATCAGTAGCCCGGGTTGGATTTGATGGTTAAACATAATGACTGGCTCTGGCTCATGGTGTGTGTGTGTGTGTGTGTGTGTGTGTGTGTGTGTGTGTGTGTGTG
>JAQQAC010002594.1:21964506-21988904 GCA_029783875.1 Phataginus tricuspis | reverse complement strand
AATTGTGAATGGAATTGTTTTTCTGATTTCTCTTTCTGTTAGCTCATCATTAGTGTATAGGAAAGCAACAGATTTCTGTATGTTAATTTTATATCCTGCAACTTTGCTGAATTCAGATATTAGTTCTAGTAGTTTTGGAGTGGAGTCTTTAGGGTTTTTTATATACAGTATCATGTCATCTGCAAATAGTGACAATTTGACTTCTTCTTTACCAATCTGGATGCCTTGTATGTCTTTGTTTTGTCTGATTGCCGTGGCTAGGACCTCCAGTACTATGTTGAATAACAGTGGAGAGAGTGGGCACCCCTGTCTTGTTCCCGATCTTAGATGAAAAGCTTTCAGCTTCTCGCTCTTAAGTATGATGTTAGCTGTGGGTTTGTCATATATAGCCTTTATGATGTTGAGGTACTTGCCATCTATACCCATTCTGTTGAGAGTTTTAATCAAAAATGGATGCTGAATTTTGTCAAATGCTTTTTCAGCATCTATGGAGATGATCATGTGGTTTTTGTTCTTCTTTTTATTGATGTGGTGGATGATGTTGATGGATTTTCGAATGTTGTACCATCTTTGCATCCCTGGGATGAATCCCACTTGATCATGGTGTGTGATCCTCTTGATGTATTTTTGAATTTGGTTTGCTAATATTTTGTTGAGTATTTTTGCATCTACATTCATCAGGGATATTGGTCTGTAATTTTCTTTTTTAGTGAGGTGTTTGCCCGGTTTTGGTATTAGAGTGATGCTGGCTTCATAGAAAGAGTCTGGAAGTATTCCCTCCTCTTCTATTTTTTGGAAAACTTTAAGGAGAATGGGTGTTATTTCTTCTCTATATGTCTGGTAGAATACAGAGGTGAATCCATCAGGTCCAGGGCTTTTGTTCTTGGGTAGTTTTTTGATTACTGATTCAATTTCGTTGCTGGTGATTGGTCTGTTTAGTTTTTCTGTTTCCTGCTTGGTGAGTCTTGGAAGGCTGTATTTTTCTAAGAAGTTGTCCATTTCTTCTAGGTTTTCCAGCTTGTTAGCATATAGATGTTAGCAGCTTGTTAGCATATATAATTCTTTGTATTTCTGTGGGGTCCGTCGTTATTTTTCCTTTCTCATTTGTGATTCTGTTTATGTGTGTAGATTCTCTTTTTCTCTTCTGGCTAGGGGTTTATCTATTTTGTTTATTTTTTCAAAGAACCAGCTTTTGGTTTCATTGATTTTTTTCTATTATTTTATTCTTCTCAATTTTATTTATTTCTTCTCTGATCTTTATTATGTCTCTCCTTCTGGTGACTTTGGGCCTCATTTGTTCTTCTTTTTCCAATTTCAATAATTGTGTCCTTAGACTGTTCATTTGGGAATGTTCTTCCTTCTTTAAATGGGCCTGGATTGCAATGTACTTTCCTCTTAAGACTGCCTTCGCTGCGTCCCACAGAAGTTGTGGCTTTGTGTTGTTGTTGTCATTAGTCTCCATATATTCTTTGATTTCTGTTTTGATTTGGTCGTTAACCCATTGATTCATTAGGAGAATGTTGTTAAGTCTCCATGTATTTGTGAGCCTTTTTGATTTCTTTCTGAAATTTATTTCTTGTTTTATACCTTTGTGATCTGAGAAGTTGGTTGGTAGGATTTCAATATTTTTGAATTTACTGAGGTTCTTTTTGTGGCCTAGAATGTGGTCTATTCTGGAAAATGTTCCATGTGCACTTGAGAAGAATGTGTATCGTGCTTTTGGGTGCAGAGTTCTGTAGATATCTATTAGGTCCATCTGTTCTAGTGTGTTGTTCAGTGCCTCTGTGTCTTTACTTATCCTCTGCCTGGTTGATCTATCTTTTGGAGTGCGTGGCGTGTTAAAGTCTCCTAGAATAATTGCATTGCTGTCTATTTCCTCCTTCACTTCTGTTAGTATTTGTTTCACATATGCTGATGCATCTGTGTTGGGTTCATATATATTTATAATGGTTATATCTTCTTGTTGGACTGACCCCTTTATCATTATGTAATGCCCGTCTTTATCTCTTGCTACTTTCTTCGTTTTGAAGTCTATTTTATCTGATACAAGTACTGCAACACCTGCTTTTTTCTCCTTGTTGTTTGCACGAAATATCTTTTCCATCCCTTCACTTTTAGTCTGTGTATATCTTTGGGTTTGAGGTGAGTCTCTTGTAAGCAGCATATAGATGGGTCTTGCTTTTTTATCCACTCTGTTACTCTGTGTCTTTTGATTGGTGCATTCAGTCAATTTACATTTAGGGTGATTATTGATAGATATGTACTTATTGCCATTGCTGGCTTTAGATTCGTGGTTACCAAAGGTTCAAGGGTTGCTTCTTTACTATCTGAAAATCTAACTTAACTTTCTTGTTAAGTTATTGTGAATGCCGTCTGATGTTTCTTTATCTCTCCCTTCCTATTCTTCCTCCTCCTTTCTTTATATATTAGGTGTTTTATTCTTTGCCTTTAGTTGGTATTTGGATGGTCTGCTTTCTTTGCTATGATTTTATTTTCTCTAGTGACATCTTTTTAGCCTTAGGGGTATTTCCCTCTAGAGTAGTCCGTTTAAGGTATCCTGTAGTGGTGGTTTGTGAGAGGCAAACTCTCTCAACTTTCTTTTGTCTTGAAAGTGTTTAATCCCTCCATCATATTTAAATGATAATCGTGCTGGATACAATATTCTTGGTTTGAGGCCCTCCTGTTTCATTACGTTAAATATATCATGCCATTCTCTTCTGGCCTGTAAGGTTTCTGTTGAGATGTATGATGACAGTCTGATGGGTTTTCCTTTGTAGGTGAACTTTTTTCTCTCTCTAGCTGCCTTTAATACTCTGTCCTTATTTTGATGTTTGCCATCTTGATTATTATGTTTCTTGGTGGTGTTGTCTTCCTTGGGTCCCTTGTATTGGGAGATCTGTGGGCTTCCGTGGACTGTGAGACTATTTCCTTCCCCATTGTGGGAAAGTTTTCAGCAATTATTTCTTCAAAGACACTTTCTATCCCTTTTTCTCTCTCTTCTTCCTCTGGTACTCCTATAATGCGAATATTGTCTGTTTGGATTGGTCACATAGTTCTCTTAATATTCTTTCATTCTTAGAGATCCTTTTATCTCTCTCTGCCTCAGCTTCTTTGTATTCCTGGTACCTGTCTTGCAATTCCTTCATCGTGTCTTGAACATGATTCAATCTGCTGTTGAGCCCGTCAATGGCTTGTCTCATTTCTGCATTGTCTTTCCTCACTTCCCTCACTTCCTCTCTCAGCTCTTGCACATTTTTCTGGATCCATCAGCATGGCTATGACTTTTATTCTGAATTCTTTTCTGGAAGACTTTGCATGTTGATTCCTTCAGATTCTTTCTCTCGTGTGGTGTTTTTCTGAAGCTTTGTCTGTATCATATTCTTCTGTCTTCTTATGACTATAGAATTATTTGTTGGTAGTTGTCACGTATGTCTGCTGGGCTTTTTATGACCGCCTTGCCGGGACTCCCACTGGAGTGCTGGGGTGGAGGAGCGCTCTGGTCTCGCTGGGTCGTGGTTCTGCCCCGCCTTGCTGGGTGCCGAGTTCTCTCTCCGGAGTGTCTAACCGCCGGAGCTCTGGGGGGGAGGAGCGCTCGGTCTGCCTGGGTCGTGGCTCCGTACCTTACCCGCCTTGCTGGGACTCCCGCCAGAGTGCTGGGGTGGAGAAGCGCTCTGGTCTCGCTGGGTGCCGAGTCCTCTCTCCGGAGTGGCTGACCGCCGGAGCTCCGTACGCTGTGCACTTTCATTTGGGATTGTTTTTCCTTCTTTAAATAGGCCTGGATTGCAATATACTTTCCTCTTAGAACTGCCTTTGCTGCATCCCACAGAAGTTGGGGCTTTGTGTTGTTGCTGTCATTAGTCTCCATATATTGTTTGATTTCTGTTTTAATTTGTTCATTGATCCATTGATTATTTAGGACCATGTTGTTAAGCCTCCATGTGTTTTTGAGTCTTTTTGTTTTCTTTGTACAATTTACTTCTAGTTTTATTCCTTTGTGATCTGAGAAGTTGGTTGGTAGAATTTCAATATTTTTGAATTTACTGAGGTTCTTTTTTGTGGCCTAGTATGTGGTCTATTCTGGAAAATGTTCCATGTGCACTTGAGAAGAATGTGTATCCTGCTGCTTTTGTGTGTGGAGTTCTGTAGGTATCTGTTAGGTCCATCTGTTCCAGTGTGTTTTTCAGTGCCTCTGTGTCCTTACTTATGTTCTGTCTGGTTGATATGTCCTTCAGAGTGAGTGGTGTGTTCAACTCTCCTAAAATGAATGCATTGCTTTCTATTTCCTGCTTTAATTCTGTTAGTATTCATTTCACATATGTCGGTGCTCTTGTGTTGGGTGCATATATATTTATAATGGTTATATCCTCTTCTTGTACTGTCCCCTTTATCATTATGTAATGTCCTTCTTTATCTCTTGCTACTTTCTTCCTTTTGAAGTCTATTTTGTCTGATGCAAGTACTGCAACACCTGCTTTTTTCTCCCTGTTGTTTGCATGAAATATATTTTTCCCTCCCCTAACTTTTAGTCTGTGTATATCTTTGGGTTGGAGGGGAGTCTCTTGTAAGCAGCATATAGATGGGTCTTGCTTTTTTATCCATTTAATTACTCTGTGTCTTTTGATTGGCGCATTAAGTCCATTTACACTTACGGTGATTATGGATAGATATGTACTTATTGCCATTGCAGGCTTTGGATTCATGGTTACCTAAGGTTCAAGAGTACCTTCTTTACTATCTAACAGTCTAACTTAACTACCTTATTAAGCTATTATAAACACACTCTGATGATTATTTAGTTCTCTCCCTTCTTATTTTTCCTCTTGCAATGTTTATATGTTAGGTGTTTTATTCTGTCCTCTTTTGTGTTTCCTTTAACTGTTTTTGTGGATAGTTGATTTTATTTTTTGCCTTTAATTAGTATTTGGATGGTCTGCTTTCTTTGCTGTGATTTTATTTTCTCTGGTCACATCTATTTAACCTTAGGAGTGCTTCCATCTAGAGTAGTCCCTTTAAGATGTCTTGTAGAGGTGGTTTGTGGGAAGCAAATTCCCTCAACTTTCGCTTGTCTGGGAATGGTTTAATTCCTCCCTCAAATTTAAATCATAATTGTGCTGAATATAGTATTCTTGGTTCAAGGCCCTTCTCTTTCATTGCATTAAATATATCATGCCACTCCCTTCTGGCCTGTAAGGTTTCTGTTGAGAAGTCTGATGATAGCCTGATGGGTTTTTTATGTAGGTGATCTTTTTTCTCTCTCTCGCTGCCTTTAATATCCTGTCCTTGTGTTTGATGTTTACCATTTTAGTTATTGTATGTCTTGGTGTTGTCCTCCTTGGGTCCCATGTGTTGGGAGATCTGTGGGGGGGCTTCCATGATCTGAGAGACTATTTCCTTCCCCAGCTTGGGGAAGTTTTCAGCAATTATTTCTTCAAGGACACTTTATTTCCCTTTTTCTCTCTCTTCTTCTGGTACCCCTATAATGCGAATATTGTTCCATTTGGATTGGTCACATAGTTCTCTTAATATTCTTTCATTCCTAGAGATCCTTTTATCTCTCTCTGCCTCCGCTTTTCTGTGCTCCTGTTCTCTGATTTCTATTCCATTAACAGTCTCTTGCACCTTGTCCAGTCTGCTCTTAAGCCTGTCTGTCTATTGTTTCATTTCTGTAACCTCCCTCCGGACTTCATCTCTTAGCTCTTGCATATTTCTCTGTAGGTGCATCTGCATGGTTATGACTTTTATTTTGAATTCTTTTTCAGGAAGATTGGTTAATTCTATCCCACCAGGCCCTCTCTCTGGAGTTGCTTGAGTGATTTTTAACTGGACCAGATTCTTCGGTCTTTTCTTGGCAATAGAACTGGTTGCAGGCTGATGGCACGTGTGTTAGCTGGGAGAACAAAGTCCCTTCCTGCTTGTTGTTTGCCTTGCCCATCTCCACAGTCTGTGCCAGTTACCGGCACACTGGGAAGCAGTCTCTGGGATAATCCCCTGAGCTGCCATGGGTGGGGCCACCCTCAGGTTAGCCTAGAGCACTGCGGGGGGTTGCAGCCATGCCGGATGTGTTGTACTGCAAGGATGGTGCCTGTTTGTACCTTCTGGGCCTTGCTCTGGCTTCTGCTGCCTGTGCCAATTACCTGCACACTGGGAGGCAGTCTCTAGGAAAATCCCCTTAGCTGCTGTGGGCGGGGCTGCCCTCAGGCTAGCCTAGAGCACTGCAGGTGGTGGCAGCCATGCCAGGTGCATTCACCTGCAAGGACGGTGCCCCTTTGTGCCTTCCAGACCTTGTTCCAGCTTCTGCTGCCTGTCCCGGTTAGCTGCATGCTGGGAGGAGACCCTGTGTGGGTGCTATGGGCAGGGTTGCTCTCTGGCAGCTCCACAGCTGTGGCAGGTCAGCCTGTCTATTTGCAGCACCTCCTGGGGGGAACGAATGGCAGGCTGCTTATTGCTGTGAGGGGCTTCAGGGCTGCTTTACCTGATGGGGGGTTAGGAGGCCTGAAGTTTCTCAAGATTCCCAGCCTGCTGGGCTGAGTGTTCTGGGACGATTTTGTTCAGCTGTTGGGCCCTTGTCTCTTTAAGACTTTTAAAAACACCCGCTTTTCTTTTGTCCCGGGGGAGCCAGCTGTGGGGACCCGCTCGCAGTTTCTGTCTCAGATCCTGCCCTTCCGTTTCTCTAATCTCCAGTACACCCTGCGATGTGTGTCTGTGCTCCTTGTGCAGATCACCAGGGCTGGTTATTTTGCAGTCCTGTGCTTCCACTCTGTCCGCACTCTGATTCTTTTCCTCCCGCCGGTGGGTTGGGTTTTGGGGGAGTGCTCAGGTCCCACCGCATCTCGGCTTTGTATCTTACCCCCTTCGTGAGATGCTGAGTTCTTGCAGATGTAGATGTAGTTGGCTGTTGTACTGTAACTTCTGGTCTCTCTTTTAGGAATGGTTGTATTTGTGTATTTACACAAATATATATGGGTTGGGGAGGAGATTTCTGCCACCCTGCTCGTGCCGCCATCTTGAGCCCTCTCTTTCCTCTACAACTTTCTTTTTACATTCAGAGTTCTCCCTATTTAAATAAACAGCTGTAATTTAGAACAATTACCTTCTTTTACCCTCAATAAAATGAATTTTCATTCCTTACACCTTCTCTTATCAAAACACACAACTTTTCTATCATGCAGAGATGTTTTATTACTTTAAGTAGTTTTAATTAGGACTTAAAATCATTAGGAACTTTTATATTTAGTGAACACTGAGGAGTAATCTATTTTTTTTAATAATTTATTTTGGTATCATTAATGTACAATTACATGTGCAATATTATGGTTATTGAACTACCCCCTTCATCAGGTCCTCCCCACCAACCCCATTACACTCACTGTCCATCAGCGTAGTGAGATCCTATAGAATCACTACTTGTCTTTTCTGAGTTGTACAGCCCTCCCCTTGCCCCACCAACATTACATCTTCTAATTGTACTGCCCCTTTTTCCCCTGTCCCTCCCTTCCCACCCATTCTCCTCAGTTCCTTTCCCTTTGGTAACTATTAGTCCATTCTTGGGTTCTGTGAGTCTGCTGCTGTTTTGTTCCTTCAGTTTTTTTCTTTGTTTTTATACTCCACATATGAGTGACATCATTTGATACTTGTCTTTTTCGGCCTGGCTTATTTCACTGAGCATAATGCCCTCTAGCTCTATCCATGTTGTTGCAAATGGTAGGATTTGTTTTCTTCTTATGGCTGAATAATATTCCACTGTGTATATGTACCACTTCTTCTTTATCGATTCATCTACTGATGGACACTTAGGTTGCTTCCATTTCTTGGCTATTGTAAATAGTGCTGCGATAAACATAGGGGTGCATATGTCTTTTTGAAACTGGGCTGCTGCATTCTTAGGGTAAATTCCTAGGAGTGGGATTACTGGGTCAAATGGAATTTCTATTTTGAGTTTTTTGAGGAACCTCCATACTGCTTTCCAAAATGGTTGAACTAATTTGCATTCGCACCAGCAGTGTAGGAGGGTTCCCTTTTCTCCACATCCTTGCCAACATTTGTTGTTGTTTGTGTTTTGGATGTTGGCCATCCTCACTGGTGTTAGATGATATCTCATTGTGGTTTTAATCTGCATTTCTCTGATGATTAGCGATATAGAGCATCTTTTCATGTGCCTGTTGGCCATCTGAATTTCTTCTTTAGAGAAGTGTCTATTCATGTCCTCTGCCCATTTTTTAATTGGATTATTTGCTTTTTGTGTGTTGAGGTGCATGAGTTTTTTATATATTTTGGATGTCAACCCCTTATTGGATATGTCGTTTATGAGTATATTCTCCCATACTGTAAGATGTCTTTTTGTTCTACTAATGGTGTCCTTTGCTGTACAGAAGCTTTTCAGCTTGATATAGTCCCACTTGTTCATTTTTGCTTTTGTTTCCCTTGCCCGGGGAGATATGTTCATAATTAAGTTGCTCAGGTTTATGTCCAAGAGATTTTTGCCTATATTTTTTTCTAAGCGTTTTATGGTTTCATGACTTACTTTCAGGTCTTTGATCCATTTTGAGTTTACTTTTGTGTAAGGGGTTAGACAGTAGTCCAGTTTCATTCTCTTACATGTAGCTGTCCAGTTTCTCAAACACCAGTTGCTGAAGAGGCTGTCATCTCCCAATTGTATATCCAAGGCTCCTTTATCAAATATTAATTGACTGTATATATTTGGGTTAATGTTTGGATTTTCTATTCTGTTCCACTGGTCTGTGGGACTGTTTTTGTGCCAATGCCAAATTGTCTTGATTACTGTGGCTTTGTAGTAGAGCTTGAAGTCAGGGAGTGTAATTCCCCCTGTTTTATTCCTCCTTCTCGGTATTGCTTTGGGTATTCAGAGTCTTTTGTGGTTCCATATGAATTTTAGAATTATTTGTTCCAGATCATTGAAGAAAGCTGTTTGTATTTTGATAGGGATTGAGTTGAATCTGTAGATTACTTTAGATAGTATAGCCATTTTGACAATATTTATTCTTCCTAGCCAAGAGCATAGGATGAACTTCCATTTGTTAGTGTCGTCTTTAATTTCTCTCATGAGTGTCTTGTAGTTTTCAGAGTACAGGTCTTTCACTCCCTTCGTTAGGTTTATTCCTAGGTATTTTATTCTTTTTGATGCAATTTTGAATGGAATTGTTTTCCTGATTTCTCTTTCTGTTAGCTCATCGTTAGTGTATAGGAAAGCAACAGATTTCTGTGTGTTAATCTTGTATCCTGCAACTTTGCTGAATTCAGATATTACTTCTAGTAGTTTTGGAGTGGAGTCTTTAGGGTTTTTTATGTACAATATCATGTCATATGCAAATAGTGAGAATTTGACTTCTTCTTTGCCAATCTGGATGCCTTGTATGTCTTTGTTTTGTCTGATTGCTGTGGCTAGGACCTCCAGTACTATGTTGGATAACAGTGGAGAGAGTGGGCATCCCTGTCTTGTTCCCGATTTTAGATGAAAAGCTTTCAGTTTCTCGCTCTTAAGTATGATGTTAGCTGTGGGTTTGTCATATATGGCCTTTATGATGTTGAGGTGCTTGTCGTCTATACCTATTTTGTTGAGATTTTTTATCATGAATGGATGCTGAATTTTGTCAAATGCTTTTTCAGCATCTATGGAGATTATCATGTGGCTTTTGTTCTTCTTATTGTTGATGTGGTGGATGATGTTGATAGATTTTCTAATGTTGTACCATCCTTGCATCCCTGAGATGAATCCCACTTGATCATGGTGTATGATCCTCTTGATGTATTTTTGAATTCGGTTTGCTAATATTTTGTTGAGTATTTTTGCATCTATGTTCATCAGGGATATTGGTCTGTAATTTTCTATTTTGGTGAGGTCTTTGCCTGGTTTTGGTATTAGAGTGATGCTGGCTTCATGGAATGAGTTTGGAAGTATTCCCTCCTCTTCTATTTTTTGGAAAACTTTAAGGAGAATGGGTGTTATTTCTTCTCTATATGTCTGGTAGAATTCAATGGTGAATCCATCTGGCCTCGAGGTTTTGTTCTTGGGTAGTTTTTTGATTACCTATTCAATTTCATTGCTGGTGATTGGTCTGTTTAGTTTTTCTGTTTCTTGCTTGGTCAGTCTTGGAGGTTGTATTTTTCTAAGTTGTCCATTTATTCTAGGTTTTCTAGCTTGATAACATATAGATTCTCATAGTATTCTCTTATAATTCTTTGTATTTCTGTGCGGTCCATCGTGATTTTTCCTTTCTCATTTCTGATTCTGTTTATGTGTGTGGATTGTCTTTTTCTCTTTATAAGTCTGGCTAGGGGTTTATCTATTTTGTTTATTTTTTCAAAGAACCAGCTCTTGGTTTAATTGATTATTTTATTCTTCTCAATTATATTTATTTTTTATCTGATCTTTATTATGTCCCTCCTTTTGGTGACTTTGGGCCTCACTTGTTCTTCTTTTTCCAATTTCAGTAATTGTGTCTTTAGATTATTCAGTTGGGATTGTCCTTTCTTCTTTAAATAGGCCTGGATTGCAATATACTTTCGTCTTAGTACTGCCTTTGCTGCGTCCCACAGAAGTTGTGGCTTTGTGTTGTTGTTGTCATTGGTCTCTATATATTCTTTGATCTCTGTTTTAATTTGGTCGTTGACCTATTGATTATTTAGGAGCATGTTGTTTAGTCTCCATATATTTGTGAGCATTATTCTTTTCTTTCTAAAATTTGTTTCTAGTTTTATACCTTTGTGATCTGAGAAGTTGGTTGGTAGGATTTCAATATTTTTGAATTTACTGAGGTTCTTTTTGTGGCCTAGAATGTGGTCTATTCTGGAAAATGTTCCATGTGCACTTGAGAAGAATGTGTATCCTATTGCTTTTGGATGGAGTGTTCTGTAGATGTCTGTTAGTTCCATCTGTTCCAATATGTTGTTCAGTGCCTCTGTTTCTAGTTATTTTCTGTCTGGTTGATCTGTCCTTTGGAGTGAGTGGTGTGTTGAAGTCTCCTAAAATGACTGCCTTGATTTCTATTTCCTCCTTTAATTCTGTTAGTATTTGTTTCACATATGTCAGCGCTCCTGTGTAGGGTGCCTATATATTTAAATGGTTATATCATCTTGTTGGACTGACCCCTTTATCATTATGTAATGTCCTTCTTTATCTCTTGGTGCTTTCTTCATTTTGAAGTCTATTTTGTCTGATACAAGTACTGAAACACGTGCTTTTTTCTCCTTGTTGTTTGCATGAAATATCTTTTTCCATCCCTTCACCTTTAGTCTGTGTATATGTTTGGGTTTGAGGTGAGTCTCTTGTAAGCAGCATATAGATTGGTCTTGCTTTTTTATCCATTCTGTTACTCTGTGTCTTTTGATTGCTGCATTCAGTCAATTTACATTTAGGGTGATTATAGGTAGATATGTACTTATTGCCATTGCTGGCTTTAGATTCGTGGTTAGCAAAGGTTCCAGGGTAGTTCCTTTACTATCTAACAGTCTAACTTAACTTTCTTGTTTAGTTATTGTATACACATTCTGATGATTCTTTATTTCTCTCCCTTCCTATTCTCCTCCTCCATTCTTTATATACTAGTTGTTTTATTATTTGCCTTTAGTTAGTATTTGGATTATCTGCTTTCTTTGCTCATTTTATTTTCTCTGGTGACCTGTTTTTAGGCTTAGGAGTGCTTCCATCTAGAGCAGTCCCTTTAAGATATTCTGTAGATGTGGTTTATGGGGGCAAATTCCGTCAGCTTTCACTTGTCTGGAAATTGTTTAATTCCTCCCTCAAATTTATATCATAATCGTGCTGGATACAATATTCTTGGTTCAAGGCGTTTCTCTTTCATTACGTTAAATATATCATGCCATTCTCTTCTGGCCTGTAAGGTTTCTGTTGAGAAGTCTGATGATAGTCTGATGAATTTTCCTTTGTAGGTGATCTTTTTTCTCTCTGTAGGTGCCTTTAATACTCTGTCCTTATCTTTGATCTTTGCCATTTTAATTATTGTGTGTCTTGGCGTTGTCCTCCTTGGGTACCATGTGTTGGGAGATCTGTAGGCCTTCATGGTCTGAGAGATTATTTCCTTCCCGAACTTGGGGAAGTTTTTTCAATTATTTCTTCAAAAACACTTTCTATCCCTTTTTCATTCTCTTCTTCCTCTGGTACTCCTATAATGTGAATATTGTTCCATTTGGATTGGTCACACAGTTCTCTTAATATTCTTTCATTGCTAGAGATCCTTTTATTTCTCTCTGCTTCAGATTCTTTGTATTCCTGTTCTCTATTTTCTATTTTATTTACAGTCTCTTGCATCTCATCCAGTCTGCTGCTAAACCCGTCAATCGCTTGTCTCATTTCTGCATTGTCTTTCCTCACTTCCCTCACTTCCTCCCTTAGCTCTTGCATATTTCTCTGTAGATCCATCAGTATGGTTATAACTTGTATTCTGAATTCTTTTTCAGGAAGACTGTGTATGTCCATTCCATCAGGCTCCCTCTGTGGTGTAGTCTGGCTAAGCTTTGTTTATACCATATTCCTCTGTCTTTTCATGGCGATAGAAGTTTTCAGAAAAAGAAAAAAAGTAGAAAAAAAGAGAGAGAAAAAAACAAACCGCTCGCTGGGTGTAGATTCTGTGAGGATGCTGTAGGTGGCGCTGCTGTTCCACAGTTCCGCAGCCGCGCCCCTCCACCTGGCCCTTTGTGACTCTGGTCAGGCAGGGAACGAATGGGAGGCTGGTGATCTCTGTGGGAAGTTTGGGTCCAGCTGCTTTTCCCAGCCACCGGCCAAGGGGTCTGAAATTCTCCAGGACTCCCAGCCGGCTTGGCTGAGTGCGCTGGGATGATCCTGCTCCTCCATTGGGCCCCTTTTTCTTTAAGACCCCTAAAAAAGTGCACACTTTTCTTTTTTCCCGGGGAGCCTGCTGAGAGGACCCCGTGCCGTTGTCTTTCTCAGATCCTACACCCTGTTTTTCTAATCTCCGGTACACAGCACAGTGTGTGTCAGTGCTCCCTGTGCACATCACCAGGACTGGTTATTTGGCGGGCCTGTGCTTCCACTCCCTCCCGGTTCTGAATCCTCTCTTCCCGCCGGTGCACTGGGGTGGGGGAGTACTCGGGTCCCACCGGGTCATGGCTGTGTATCTTACCCGCTTCGCAAGTTGCCAAGTCCTCACAGGTGTAGCTGCAGGCTCGGTGTTGTCCTGTATCGTCTGTTGTCTCTTTTAGGAATAGTTGTATTTGTTGTATTTTCATAAATATATATGGTTTTGGGAGATTTCCACCACCCTGCTCATGCCACCATCTTCCCAGAAGTCTCAGTAGTAAGCTATTTTAAACTGTCATACTAGCATTTTTTAGATTGGCAATCATTAATTAATGTTTCATTATTTTATCTTATTTGGCAGTGACTTAATTCATTAATTTGACTTATTACTTAACTTAGCAAAACTTTAAGTTTTCAGATTACCACAAAGATTCTTAAGCTGTTTTTAGGTATACATGCTGTATTTAGAAGTTTAGTCACTACACTTACTTAGTTCACTCGTTCCTCACAACCATGCTAGATTACTCACAAAACCTTTACAACATGAGACAAAGTCAAGCCTCTCTTTAAGCATTTTTTTTGAAAGATTTAACAGATAACATCAATTTAAATGACTAGGTAAACCTAGGCACCTGATAAACATATGTTTAAGTTAAATGTAAATTAACATTAATGCTGAGTAACTTTTATCAGAATTTCTGGAAGTTTTGGAATGCCTAATTTTTACAAGTGCTTGTCTTTTAATCAATTAATTTTTAGAGTACCATCGAGAGGTAGAAAAGTATCTTCCATTTACATACTTAGACATACACACATATAGATTGAGACATGATGACCACAGTTATTCTAGGCTGTAACTCCCATGATTTCTGGCAGCAGTTTCATAAGATCCAGCTTGCAAGTGGAGGTTTAACTTACATTTCTCTCCTGCCATATTTGGCCGCAAATGGAGTATAACCCAAATTTCTTTGGTCATAGGGCCTCCAGCCTGATGGCTATTAAGGGAAATTCACAGGACACAAAACAAGCTTAGATTTAAAGCTATGCACTTAGAAAGTGCAGGCAACCTCAGAGAGGGAGAGATGCATGATGAAAGGTTGGGGGTTCCCACTTTTAAGGATTTTTCAGGAAGTTGACAAAGGGCTAGGGACTTATTAAGAGGTCTCTTTTAACTTTGATGAGACATTAAGTTTTTTATTAGTCCTCTGGGTAATTCTGCAAAATTAACATAAGAAATTTCCTGCTCGTGTCCCCTCCCAGGATAGCAGCTTCCCTCTGGGAGCATATCAATCAAGACCATCTGCCCTGCCCCCATGCGATGGAGGATCTCTCTTCCCAGAAGGGGTGTGGGGCAGTGGGGCATTACCAGAAGGGAGTGAGGGAAAGTAATATGGCCTAAGGAACAATATAAAGGAGGGGTTTGGACTCTTGTTTCTATTAAGCCTTTCATTCCAACAACCGAGATAGAGGAAGGGAGCAAAGGTCCCGAATATTCAGTAAGGAGATAGAGGCTGGCTCCTGTGTCGACCAGGAAAGAAACCTGACTTCCTGCCACTGCCATTGTTACCCTTGGATCCGGTGGTGTCATCGAGGAGGGGGCCTTGGGATCCAGGCCCTGTCATTCAGTCTCTGAAGACAAGGCCACGAGGGCCACCAGGTCCTCTCCAGATGTGTTTGGAGGGGAGACAACTCAAGGGAGGGGCTGACTTCTCTAGAGGGCAATGCATTTTCCAGTGACCCCACTGTCTGCATTTCGGACACTGTTTTAGGAGGCCTGGGATCAGGGCAAGCTCTTGCCCAGCGGCCTGGACTGCCACAGCGCAAACAGTTGCTAGGCTGGTGTGGGGTGGAGCTTTTTGCAGGCTTGTCAGCGACAGGTTGAACTAGGGAGGCCAGAATCTGATATTTGACTTTAGACTGTTTTTCCTTCTGAGTTTTTTATTCCTTATTATGGTTGTTGAAAACTTTAAAGACAAGGTCTACAAGCTCTTTCTGGGGTGTTTGGGGTCCATTTTCTAATTTTTGGAGCTTTTTACGAGTATCTGGGTAAGACTGGTAAATGAAGCAGAGGTATAGGAGAATAAGGCCCTTAGGGGAGTTAGGGCTGGTGTTTGTGTATTTGATCACGGCCTTGGAAAGGCAGTTCATAAAGAAGGCGGGGTTTTCATCTGCCCCCTGGGTAATTTCCCTGAGGTGCTTGTAGTTGACCTGTTTGGTACACTCATCAGCATGATTTTCAGCTGCACGCCAAATGCATTCCCTCTCTTCATCCATCAAAATGGATAAGAGGATGAGGTAAATGTCCCCCAAGTGAGGTCATACATTTGAGTAACACGGAGGAACTCTTTGCTGATGTTTTGTTCAATATGTTTCATATCATTAATTGAAAAGGAGTCATGAACATGAAGAGGCCTTTCAGTGCCTGCTACCTCGCAGAGGGGTCGGATAGGGGTAGAAGTACTCTGGGGAGGTATTGGGTGGGAAGTGAGAGCGCCAGAGCATGTTTGAGGCTGGGGCGGGGATTTGGGTTAGAAGAGGCAGTGTGCTGGCGGACATCAGAGAGGAGGAGGGGGAAGGGTGTTCAGGGGAGGCTGATGGTGGGGAGGGATTTGGGTTTTGCTGAGGCTGTTGGGGAGGAGGGTGATGAGGTGGAGGGTGACAGAGGAGGGAAGAAGGGGGTAAAGGTGCGATGTTGTCAGGGTAGGGATAGGGGAATTTTGTTTGGCGAGGAGAACTTTAGAGGGTTTTTGTTCAGCTCCCACCTGGGCTCTTAGAGTCATCAAAAGGCTTAGAGTGTGCAAAAGGCATAAAGGAATGTTTTGGCCAGGCAAACTTCCCAGAGATCTGGGAGCCTTGTCTGGGGACAATGGGAAGTTAAGGTACCTGGGGATTCTACCAAACTAGTTAGGAAAGTTGCCCGGGCTGAGGCAGGCAGCTGTGAGAAAAAAGAAGAAGAGAGAAAAAAAAACCCTGCTGTGCTGAGAGAGAGGTTTTGCCCTAGGCTATGTTTCTCCTGCAGGCTGCAGGGTAGGCGGGAGAGGTGGGTTCTCAGTGCTGGTCCTCTGCAGGAAGTTACTGAGAATTTGGAAATAGCAATTGCCCTCAGTTGGCCAGTGTGACCCATTGTCAAGTTGATATTGAGGCCACATGGAAGTAGAGTAAAAGACCAATTTTTTTGGTTTAATGTCTCCTTTTAATCCTAATTGGGAAAGATTACATAGGAGATAGCTGAGGGGTATCTTCCGATGTTTTTGAGGAAGAATTACCCATTGTGGAAGGGTGAGAAAGGGTGGCCAGGGTTTGGGAATCAGGCTGCCTGGACGTCTCCCTGAAAATCAGTTTCCCAACCGGAGGCTCCTGGAGCTAGATTTTCCTGCGTACCGAGAGGAAGCGGCCCCCCACTCAGAGTGCAGGAGGTTCCCTAATGGTGTTCTCAACCGGAGAACAGAGAAGGGGAAGGAAGGGAAAGGGGCCCGGGACCAACTTTCTCTTGGTACCAAGAGAAAGCTGATGAGAGGCCAAAATCTTACCCTCCTGGGAATTGCGGCCGGTGGTGGTGGTGGTGGTGGTGGTGGTGGTGGTGGTGGTGGTGGTGTAGATTGAGGTCTGGCAAGATGGTCCCTGGACTAGAGTTCGTGAGGAGGTGCTGGGTGAGTGAGGGAGGGGAAACGGGGCAAGACACTGGAGGCTCTCAGAATGTAGGTATTAGCTCAGGATGAGCTGCTTTCTGGGCTGCAAAAGAGCCCCTGCTCTCGGCTTCCCGCGCCTGGGTTTCGGCACCAGATGAAAGAAAAAATAGGGGATGCAAACTCAACAGTCCAAGCAGGTTTATTGCTAAACCTGAGAGGGATCCCTCTGGCCTGGCCAGCAGAACAAAGGAAAAGGGGCCTCTAACAAATGAAGAGACTTTTTATGGCCAGGGTTTTCAGCGGGCTTTTTGAGGGGAGGGATCAGGGGAAGGTGGGCTTGTGGCTTGCTGACGTGTCCCCTGGAGGATGCTTGTAGCCTGAGTAAGATGACACCTAGGTCTCTCTGAGATGGGGAGTGGGCTTATTCAAAAGGTGGTACTCAGGTCTGGATTCTATCAGGGATATGTATATTTCAGAAGGTAAAATTAATTCCCCTTTTGTTTTCTTTAATTGTGTCAGGAAATTCATCAGTAATATTTTCTTAAAAAGAGAAATGATAAAACAGTATATTACAAAAGGCCCCAATCTATGCCTTTTGCTTCTATATTAATTTAGCGAACATAAAGATTTTATCCAGAGGATTAATTAGTAACTTCTTATTTTGCCATTTTGTTTAAATGCTTAGTTAAGTGGTGCATTCTTTTATGTCTTAATGAGACATCCCTTTCAATGGAAAAAAGTTCCTTATGGGACTACAATGTATAGCAAGTTCTGCTACAGTGTGTTTTGAAACAAGAAATTGTTCCAACACAATTTGTATTCTATATTAGGGAACTTTGAGTATGACACAAACGATGTCTTTGCTTCTGCAGTTTTGTTTTTGAGAAACTCTAGGTGAACGCAGCAAACTACAGCCAGCTGAACAGCTATATAGGAATCCACAGAACAAGCGCAAACATACCTCAAATATCTATCAGCTAATTCACCATGTGTAGTATCAGCCTCACCCACCCACATCCAGTTTCAGAGCTTTCAGTATCTACTTCAGGTAACCCTTGGCCACATTGCTCAGTAACTTACAAGTTGCAGCCCTTCCGCAAACCTCAGGTCTTGTTCAAGATAAAGTGCCGTGTCTATGGTAGTATCTATGTATTTTGTAATTATTTTATATGTATAAAACTGCTACCCAGTTTATTGGTCCTACCTTTAAAAAATGCGTCACTGATTAAATTTAAAGGTTGCGTCCTGTAACTCCTGGGGGCGGGGGGGAGGGGAAATTCTGAAGTAAAATACCTTTGAAACTGGAATCAGTCAAAGGGAGAAATAAAGTGGGAGAAGCCCATTTATTTCTTACAAGCAGTTGTCCTGTGTCTCTTGCGACCTGGCTCAGAAGAGGCCCCACCCAACCTCTCCGGTCCAAATGCGCCCTTGCTCGCCCTTGTAATTACCTATTGGTACAGAGATGACTACCTTTCTCCACCCCTTGAAACACCTATTGATATGGAGATGCACTAAGGCCAGGCGAGAGATTCTGGAAATACTGCAGTTTTACCCTCATATCCCTAAACCCATTTTCTCATAAGCCCTGTAGTTTGTGTGTTTATTTTGCGCAGCAGGGTAATTTTAAGAAATGCGGATACTGTGTTCTAGCAGAGCTGACTGGGTTTGAAATCAGGGTTTCACTTTTATTTATCATTTGGAGCAACTAGTAGTAATACAATTTTCTCTTCCTTCTTTTTTGATAGTGCTGTTAGTTTATCGCAGGATCCCTGCAAAGTGTCTGCTGACTAGTTTCCGTGGGAAGCAGGCCTGTCTGGTGTACATGGGCTGTGAACAATTTCTTGCAATTACACATCTTTGAAATGAGGCAGAGACCTGCAGGAGTCTGCCTTTAGGCTCAGAGATATTGACAGCAGTCATGCATCTTTGTTTTTCCATGCTCTGAATTTGAGAGTTTTGACAATCAAAACTTCCATATGTGATATTTAATATACATAAGGAAAAAATATTTTCCCCAGGATTTTATTTTGATTTTGTGTGTCTGTCTCAGGCCAGGTGAATAATATCACATATATAGTATATGCCTTTACTATATTTGTTATTGTATTGTCTTTAGAATCCCTTTTCCTTTTCTAAACTTTATTGAGATATAATTGACAGAATTGTAACATATTTAGAGTGTACAGCATGATTTGCTATATGTATACATTATAGAAGGATTCCCTCCATTTAATTAGCACATCCATCATCTACATATTTGTCCTTTTTTTTTTAGAAACTCCTTTGCTTTTCTATACCCCTTATCCCATTCATCATGTGCTGTCCCCTATGCACAGCCACAGTGCATAAAACATAAGTTATAGAAAAAAATGTTCAATGATGTGAGGGAAATGCAATTGTTCATAAAAACTGAAAAGAGCTGTTAATATTTATTAACTTCTTTGTTCCCAGAAGTTGGCTACTTGTTCACTGATAATATATCTCATTCAGTGTTCATGATACCCCTTATAGTTTTTACTCTCTGGTTTAACAGATGAGAAAATGAAGCTCATGGGAGGTCATTTCGTAGCTGTCCCCAAATCAAGTGGTGTTAGGATCATGTGTCAGTTTGGATCCTCTGAACACAAAGATGAAATTAGCTTTGCAAGAGATTTATTGAGGGAAAAGCTGTGATAGATCAAGGATGGATCAGGAGCGTCTTCAGACCATGACGCAGGTCTGGCAGCCTGGGAAAGGAGAGACTAGAAAGGAGGTCTTGGTAGGCAAAACCTCAACTGCAGGGAGTTCTAAGAAAGTGTCTCAGCCAGGCCAGTGCCTCAGGGAATCCCTGAACAACAACAACAAATTGTCCATGAGAGGAGGGAGTCCTGCATTGAGTAGAGAGAGCCCAATTATACTCCTGCCCTACTCTGTCATTGACTGGGAGAAACCCATGGGAAGCATGGTCCCTGTGAGCTCCAGGTTGGATCCAAAGGTGTGGACAGCAGGAGGCTGTCAGTTAACTATGTGAGCAGATTCTCCTGGAGGGAGATCTGAGCAGCGTGCCTCTCTGGCCACCCACCCCCAGTCATATTACAAGACAAGATCTTCCCGAGCCCAAAGTTCTTCCCTACATGGGTAGTGTGCAAGGTTAATGGCAGGGGTCATTTCCCACCAATCAAAATAACACCCTTAATCACCTCCAAATAATAAAAGCTTGACAAAATTTGTGAGTTTGATATGTGGACACAACTTCAGGACATGTTTCTATGTCTCCTAGCTTTCACTAGTTTGCTTCATCTAAGTCTGTCCTAAAGAGAAATTCTGTAGCTGCCACTTAAGAGCTAAGGGCAGAGAAGCAATTTTCTAAAGCAGTGGTTTTTAATATTGGCAGCACATTAGAGTCAGGGCAAGGGGATGGTTAACATTTCCTATGGCTGGTCTGTACCTCCAACCAATTAAATCAGAATCTCTTGAGGTAGAGCTTAGCCGTTAGTATTTTTAAAGGTTGCCAGGTGATTTCAATGTGCATCCAAAGTCGAGAGCTGCTGTCATAAAGGATAGCTGCCTGAAATAAAAGAACAGACACATCTTTGGACATTTTCCTAAGTATCTAATCTCTCTACCAGTCCCACTCATCCACCCCAGGGAGTTACCAATTAGTTCAGGAATGTTCCCAGAGGACATCAAGCTTAAAAATTTTTTATTTGTGACAGGAATCCTTTACCAGACTTTCCTATACTGAATTTAAATTTGCATTCACATTTCTGTTTTCACCATACCTTAATTTGAGCATTTCTGTATATTTTCATGAAAGAAAGTTATGATATAAATTATAGCAGGAGTCCTGGTGTTCTGGCTCTAGTGAGTAATGTGGCTTTCCGAGGTGCTGCCTAGGGAATCCTGGGGGTAGAGGCAGAGAGAAGCCTTCTATCTTCAAGTGGGAAGGAACAGTGCCATATTTTCCCAAAATGTGAAAGGAAAACAGGAAGAGAGATCATGGACTGAACTAAATAGAGAGCTTGAGTTGGGTCTCTTTTATTTATTGTGGAGAAGTTGGGGTTCCTATGACCAGGATCCTCACTGAACTTAAACCACCTGATGATGTAACTGACCAGTTGCTAGGCTACCGCTTCTACACCTTTAGGCAATAAGCCATTATTGTGCTATATAGAGAGCTGACCCAGTGCTCTGGGCGGAGGCAGAGACACTAGTGCTCGACCTAATGCTGGGAGAACAAGCCAGATAATAAACCGTTTCACCTCAAAGAACATTTTGCTTTCAATTTCTTTGGTCACATTGAATCTATAGCGAACCTGCCCAGGGCTGAAACCCATTGGCAAGACATTTATAATCTTATTTTTGTCTTAAATAGCAATGGATATTTAAGTAATATTCATTGATATCAATAAAAGTAATATTTTCATCATAAAACTTTGGAAAAAGACATCATAGAAATGTGAAAATAATAAAATTAATATTGGTTATTTGCTCAGAAATCTAAGCTGGTCAATATGTTTGCCACCAGTGAACTCTAACCTTGTTAGATTACGATGGATTGGTCAAGGTGCAGCCATTGGTATTTGATCTCTTTTGCAGTATTAAATTTCCTCTGTTATCAAGAAAAAACAAAACTAAAGCCCAAAAAACGCACCAGAATATCTGCTCATCTGCAGTGGCAGACCAAGAATGTAGGCAGAACAGTGGAAACTGTGGGAAACAGGCAATAAGGAGATGTGCAGTCTGTAGAAAATTACACACAATAATAAAGTGAACTGAGAAATTGATTTTTAAAAATTATCACCATACATTGGTAACTCTAAATGATATCAGTGATAAAAATATTCCTCCATAAAAAAATATATTTTTGACTAGAATTCAAGATGGCGGGATGAGAGGTGAGACGGAGAGCTCCTCCCCTAACCACAAACAGTACAAAAATAGTTAATTAATACAACTAACCTTAAGACAGCAACAAGAAAGAAGGCTGAACCAGACTGCATACACACCTCAGGAACAGACCAGACCTCATGAAACAGGGTAACGTACAAAAGCCTTAATCTGGCGGAAATGAAGGCCTTCCCCCACCCCAGCTCACTGGCAGCAGGAAGAGAAATGGAGCAGGGAAGGGGATGGAAGCCTGGGACTGCTGAACACCTAGCCCTGGAAGCAGAAAACTATAGTGTGTGGGGCTCTGGACGTTGGGGAGGTCAGACAGGTGGAGCGACAGGATCCACATCCGGCAGCTCTGTGTCAGAGAAAAGGCAGGCAGTCTGAGAGGCTTCCTAGCAGCGAGAGGGTTGCTGAAGGGGAGGGGTTTGGATGGAGCTTGCTGCACGGGAGAAAGGAGAGCTGCACAAGGTTAAGGTTGTCAGGGCACGCTCTGCCCAGCTGGTTGGGAACTTTGAGGAGCTTCAGGTGCCCCATCACCCTGGCTGCGTACTTAGCTCCGAGGTCCCCCACTGTGACACACAGCCCGCTGCACCTTCCTTCTAGCCTGCCAGCACCGATTTGCAAACTGGCAGTCACTATGCTGGCATCAGGCCAACGAGAGGGAGGCCCCGCCTACAACAGCTAGAGATGCAAAGCACAGAGGCTTACACCTGTGTGCTTGGCACCCTGGCTCTGATACTGGAGACAGGCACCACAGATGGGAATCAGGAAACAGATTTTTCCTCCCCCCAGGCACCAGCTCTGCTCCCCTAGGACTCCCAACCTCACTCTAGGGGCTGAGGAGCTCCAGAGACTGGAGCTTCTGCACACTAGTGGGCACCACACAGAAATATAAAACATCAAAAGAACATGGTTCAGAACAAAATCTCACAAACCCCAGAAAGAGGGCCAAATGAAACCAAACTCAGCAATCTTCCTGAAAGAGAGTTCAAAATAAAATTATAGACATGCTTATGGAGGTACAGAAAAATACTCAAGAACTCGGGAACGAATTTAAGGTGGAGATGCAATCATTAAGAAATTCCATATCTGAGATGAAACATGCAATGCAAGGATTTAAAAGCAGATTAGATGTAGTAGAAGAGATGGTAAATGGAATAGAAATTAGAGAAGAGGAATACAAAGAAGCTGAGGCACAGAGAGAAAAAAGATTCTCTAAGAATGGAAGAATATTGAGAGAACTGTGTGACCAATCCAAACGGAACAATATTTGCATTCTAGGGATACCAGAAGAAGGAGAGAGAGAAAAAGGGATAGAAAGTGTCATTGAGGAGGTAATTGCTGAAAACTTCCCCAATCTGGGGAAAGAGATAGTCTGTCAAGCCATGGAGGTCCACAGATCTCCCAACACAAGGGACCCAAGGAAGACAACATCAAGACATATAATAATTAAAATGGCAAAGATCAAGGATAAAGACAGACTTTTAAAAGCAGCTAGAGAGAGATAAAAGATCACATACAAAGGAAAACCCATCAGGCTATCATCAGACTTCTCAACAGAAACCTTACAGGCCAGAGGGAGTGGCATGATATATTTAATGCAATGAAGCAGAAGGGCCTTGAACCAAGAATACCCAGCAAGGTTATCATTTAAATTGAAGGAGGGATTAAACAATTTTCAGATAAGCAAAAACTGAGAGAATTTACCTCCCACAAACCACCTCTACAGGGCATTTTGGAGGGACTCCTATAGATAGAAGAATTTCTTAGGCTAAATAGATGTCACCCAAGGGAAGACAAAGAGTATGGAATATGATTCATAGAATACAAAGAATGGAGGAGGAAGAAAAAGGAGGAAAAAATAAAAAGAACCTTTAGGTTGTGTTTGTAATAGCATATAAAGTAATTTAAATTAGACTGTTAGATAGTAAGGGAATTACCCTTGAACCTTTGGTAGTTACGAATCTAAAGCCTGCAATGGCAATAAGGACATACCTATCGATAATCACCCTAAATGTAAATGGTATAAATGCACCAATCAAAAGACTTAGAGTCACAGAATGGATAAAAAAACAAGACCTGTTTATATGCTGCCTACAAGAGACTCACTTCAAACAAAGACATACACAGACTCAATGTAAGGGATGGAAAAAGATATTTCATGCAACTAATAGAAAAAAGCAGGAGTTGCAGTACTTGTATCAGACAAAATAGATTTAAAAACAAAGAAAGTCAGAAGAGACAAAGAAGGACATTATCTAATGATACAAGAGTCAGTCCAACAAGAGGATATAACTATTATAAATATCTATGCACCCAACACAGGATCACCTATATATGTGAAACAAATACTAACAGAATTAAAGGGGGAAATAGAATGCAATGCATTCATTTTAGGGACTTCAACACACCACTCACTCCAAGGAACAGAACAACCAGACAGAAAATAAGTAAAGAGACAGAGGCACTGAACAACATATTAGACCAGATGGACCCTAACGGACTTCTACAGAACTCTCCATCCAAAAGCAACAGGATACACATTCTTCTCAATTGCTCATGGAACATTTTCAAGAATAGGTCATTTATTAGGCCACAAAAAGAACCTCAGTAAATTCAAAAATATTGAAATTGTACCAACCAGCTTCTCAGACCACAAAGGTATGAAACTAGAAATGAATTACACAAAGAAAATGAAAAAGCCTACAGACACATGGAGGCTTCACAACATGCTTCTAAATAACCAATGGATCAATGACCAAATAAAATCAGAGATCAAGCAATATATGGAGACAAATGACAACAATAATTCAACACCACAAAATCTGTGGGACACCGTGAAGGCCGTGCTAAGAGGGAAATATATTGCAATACAGGCCTAC
>JAQQAC010002594.1:21925927-21958807 GCA_029783875.1 Phataginus tricuspis | reverse complement strand
ATCAGGCTATCATCAGACTTCTCAACAGAAACCTTACAGGCCAGAGGGAGTGGCATGATATATTTAATGCAATGAAGCAGAAGGGCCTTGAACCAAGAATACCCAGCAAGGTTATCATTTAAATTGAAGGAGGGATTAAACAATTTTCAGATAAGCAAAAACTGAGAGAATTTACCTCCCACAAACCACCTCTACAGGGCATTTTGGAGGGACTCCTATAGATAGAAGAATTTCTTAGGCTAAATAGATGTCACCCAAGGGAAGACAAAGAGTATGGAATATGATTCATAGAATACAAAGAATGGAGGAGGAAGAAAAAGGAGGAAAAAATAAAAAGAACCTTTAGGTTGTGTTTGTAATAGCATATAAAGTAATTTAAATTAGACTGTTAGATAGTAAGGGAATTACCCTTGAACCTTTGGTAGTTACGAATCTAAAGCCTGCAATGGCAATAAGGACATACCTATCGATAATCACCCTAAATGTAAATGGTATAAATGCACCAATCAAAAGACTTAGAGTCACAGAATGGATAAAAAAACAAGACCTGTTTATATGCTGCCTACAAGAGACTCACTTCAAACAAAGACATACACAGACTCAATGTAAGGGATGGAAAAAGATATTTCATGCAACTAATAGAAAAAAGCAGGAGTTGCAGTACTTGTATCAGACAAAATAGATTTAAAAACAAAGAAAGTCAGAAGAGACAAAGAAGGACATTATCTAATGATACAAGAGTCAGTCCAACAAGAGGATATAACTATTATAAATATCTATGCACCCAACACAGGATCACCTATATATGTGAAACAAATACTAACAGAATTAAAGGGGGAAATAGAATGCAATGCATTCATTTTAGGGACTTCAACACACCACTCACTCCAAGGAACAGAACAACCAGACAGAAAATAAGTAAAGAGACAGAGGCACTGAACAACATATTAGACCAGATGGACCCTAACGGACTTCTACAGAACTCTCCATCCAAAAGCAACAGGATACACATTCTTCTCAATTGCTCATGGAACATTTTCAAGAATAGGTCATTTATTAGGCCACAAAAAGAACCTCAGTAAATTCAAAAATATTGAAATTGTACCAACCAGCTTCTCAGACCACAAAGGTATGAAACTAGAAATGAATTACACAAAGAAAATGAAAAAGCCTACAGACACATGGAGGCTTCACAACATGCTTCTAAATAACCAATGGATCAATGACCAAATAAAATCAGAGATCAAGCAATATATGGAGACAAATGACAACAATAATTCAACACCACAAAATCTGTGGGACACCGTGAAGGCCGTGCTAAGAGGGAAATATATTGCAATACAGGCCTACCTCAGGAAAGAAGAACAATCCCAAATGAACAGTCTAAACTCACAATTAATGAAACTAGAAATGGAAGAACAAATGAGGCCCAAAGTAAGTAGAAGGAGCCATATATTAAAGATTAAAGCAGAAATAAATAAAATTGAAAATAATAAAACAAGAAAGAATCAATTAAAGCAGGAACTGGTTCTTGGAGAAAATAAACAAAATAGATAAACCCCTAGCCAGACTTATCAAGGAAAAAAGAGTCTACACACATAAACAGAATCAGAAATGAGAAAGGAAAGATCACTACAGACACCACAGAAATACAAAGAATTATGAGAGAATACTATGAAAAATTATATGCTAACAAAGTGGATAACCTAGAAGAAATGGACAACTTTATAGAAAAATACAACCTTCCAAGGCTGACCCAGGAAGAAACAGAAAATCTGAATAGACCAATTACCAGCAAAGAAATTGAATTGGTAATCAAAAACTACCTAAGAACAAAACTCCTGGTCCAGATGGTTTCACTGCTGAATTTTATCAAACATTTAGTGAAGACCTAATACCCATCCTCATTAAAGTTTTCAAAAAGTAGAAAGGAGGGAATACGCCCAAACTCATTCTACAAGAACAACATCACTCTAATCCCAAAACCAGGCAAACACCTCACCCAAAAAGAAAATTACAGACCAATATCTCTGATGAACATAGATGCAAAAATATTCAACAAAATATTAGCAAACCGAATTCAAAAATACATCAAAAAGATCATCCATCATGATCAAGTGGGATTCATCCAGGGATGCAAGATTGGTACAACATTCGAAAATCCATCAACATCATCCACCACATCAACAAAAAGAAGGACAAAGACCACATGATCATCTCCATAGATGCTGAAAAAGCATTCGACAACATTCAAAATCCATTCATGATAAAAACTCTCAACAAAATGGGTATAGAGGGCAAGTACCTCAACATCTTAAAGTCCATATATGACAAACCCACAGCCAACATTCTACTTAGCAGCGAGAAGCTGAAAGCTTTACCTTTAAGACTGGGAACAAGACAAGGGTGCCCACTCTCCCCACTTTTATTCGGCATAGTTCTGGAGGTTCTAGCCATGGCAATCAGACAACACAAAGAAATAAAAGGCATCCAGATTGGCAAGGAAGAAGTCAAACTGTCCCTGTTTGCAGATGACATGACATACATAAAAAACCCTAAAGACTCCACTCCAAAACTACTAGATCTAATATCTGAATTCATCAAAGTTGCAGGATACAAAATTAATACACAGAAATCTGTTGCATTCCTATACCCTAATGATGAACTGCCAGAAAGAGATATCAGGAAAACAATTCCATTCACAATCATATCAAAAAAATAAAATACCTAGGAATAAACCTAACTAAGGAAGTAAAAGATCTATACCCTGAAAACTACAAGACACTCTTAAGAGAAATTAAAGTGGAGACTAACAAATGGAAATTCACCCCATGCTCTTGGCTATGAAGAATTAATATTGTCAAAATGGCTATCCTGTCTAAAGCAATCTACAGATTCAATGTAATCCCTATGAAGATATCTACAGCATTCTTCAATGAACTAGAGCAAATAATTCTAAAATTCATATGGAACCACAAAAGAACCTGAATAGCCAAGGCAATCCAGAGATGGAAGAATAAAGCAGGGCGAATTTTGCTCCCTGACTTCAAGCTCTACTACAAAGCCACAGTAATCAAGACAATTTGGTACTGCACAAGAACAGACCCATAGACCAGTGGAACAGAACAGAGAGCCCAGATATAAACCCAAGCATATATGGTCAATTAAAATATGATAAAGGAGCCACAGATATACAATGGTTAAATGACAGCCTCTTCAACAGCTGGTATTGACAAAACCTGACATCTACATGTAAGAGAATGAAACTAGATTACTGTCTAACTCTGTACACAAAAGTAAACTCAAAATGGATTAAAGACCTGAATGTAAGTCATGAAATCATACAACTCTTAGAAAAAAATATATGCAAAAATCTCTTGAACATAAACATGAGCAACTTCTTCATGAACATATCTCCCCGGGCAAGGGAAACAAAAGCAAAAATGACCAAATGGGACTATATCAAACTAAAAAGCTTCTGTACAGCAAAGGATACCATCAGTAGAACAAAAAGACATCCTACAGTATGGGAGAATTATTCATAAATGACATCCGATTAGGGTTTGGAATCCAAATTATATAAAGAGCTCACACACCTCAACACCCGAAAGGCAAATAACCTGATTAAAAAATGGGAACAGGATATATGAAGAGACAATTCTCCAAAGAAGAAAGTCAGATGGCCAACAGACACATGAAAATATGCTCCACATCACTAATCAAGGGAAATGCAAATTAAAACCACAATGAGATATCACCTCACACCAGTGAGGATGGCTAACATCCAAAAGACAAACAACAACAAATGTTGCCGAGAATGTGAAGAAAGGGGAATCCTCCTATACTGCTGGTGGGAATGTAAATTAGTTCAACCATTGTGGAAATCAGTATGGAGGTTCCTCAAAAAACTTAGAATATAAATACCATTTGACCCAGGAATTCCACTCCTAGGAATTTACCCTAAGAATGCAGCAGCCTAGTTTGAAAAAGACATATGCACCCCTATGTTTATCGCAGCACTATTTACAGTAGTCAAGAAATGAAAGCAATCTAAGTGTCCATCAGTCAATGAATGGATAAAGAAGATGTGGTGTATATACACAATGGAATATTATTCAGCCATAAGAAGAAAACAAATCTAACCATTTGCAACAACATTGATGGAGCTAGAGGGTATTATGCTCGGTGATATAAGCCAGACGCAGAAAGACAAGTATCAAATGATTTCACTCATCTGTGGAGTATAAGAAGAAAGAAAAAACTGAAGGAACAAAACAGCAGCAGACTCACAGAACCCAAGAATGGATTAACAGTTACGGGACTGGGGAAGTGGATTAAAGTGAACGGGACTGGGGAAGATGAGTGGGAAGGGAGGGATAAGGGGAAATGGGCTATTACAATTAGCAAACATAATGTAGAGGGGATGGGGGTGGTGTTGGGGGATTCGGGGAAGGCAGTATAACACAGAGAAGACAAGTAGTGATTCTGTAGCATCTTACTATGCTGATGGACAGTGACTGCAATGTGGTGGGGAGTTGATAATAGGGGGAGTCTAGTAACCATAATGTTGCTCATGTAATTGTGTATTAATAATAACCAAATGAAATAAAAAAATTTTTTTCTTTACGTTCCAAATCTCAAAGGATCACCTTTTAAAAACTTATCTTTTAATAGGCATAGTAGTCTGTACTGTATTCTCCATGGAATATTCTGATTTATAGAGTTGGCCTCTGATATATGTGAACTCTGCCATATACTTTGTCTCCAGAGTTTGTTTGGAAAGGCTTGGACTCCTGTCTTGCTTAGGGCATAGCTTGTCTCTAACAGATCATACATATTCCTGATTTTAAAGAATAGATTAAATAAAAACAAGATGGCACAGCAAGGTAAAGATGAACTAGCACTGTAGTTACCTGAATTTTGTCATTCTGTGGGACGATTTGTAGTTTTCAAACAGTGAAATATGCAGGTGGAAAGATGTAAGTGCAAAGTTTTGTTCTTACATGAAATGTTTTGAATTCAAATGTCTTTAAAATTGAAACTTACTCTGCTTTTTATATTGTTAATTGCTTGAAAACTAAAGAACTAATCAAGGAAACAAAACATGGCAACAATGTGATTAAGTAAATTTAGACATTTTGGTTTTATTAAAATTCATTTTAAATAGGTGAAGTGGATTAAGAGGTAAAAACTTCCAGCTATACAATAAAGAAGTCATGGGATGAAGAATACAGCTTAGGGAATGCAGTCAATAATATTGTAATGACTTTGTGCGGTAACAGATGGTAACCACACTTACTGTGGTAGTTTGTGCTATATACAGATGTCGAATCACTACACTGTACACTTAAAACAGAATATTGTATGCCAATTATATTTTAATTAAAGTAAGTAAATAAGCAAGTAAATACATAAATAGGCTCTCAATTTGGAGAAAAACTGGCATGATTATATTGCTAAAACATTTAATTAAAGGAGAAGTTCACTGTCTTTGTATCTTTTTGGTTGTTACTTGTTTCATTTCATGATTATGACCAAAGAATAATTTTGCTGTATGCGGTAGGGAGATGTTGAAAAATGGTCTGCTTTCAGTGACAGATAGTCAAGGTATGACACTGCTTTTGCAAAGAGCTTGAAAGTCACAGTAATGGGCCTCACACTTTTTCCTTTATTGTGTCTGTTTTCCCCTTTTCTCCATTTCTCCCTCCTCCTTTGCTTTCTCCTGGCATTGAGTCTCCTAGGGCAGGAAATGTCTCCTAGCGAATGTAGAAAGAAGTCACTAATTATATTTACAGTTCTGGTTTTTCTGGGTTGTCAAAGCGGCTTAAAGCAATCCTGTCTCAGACCTGGTCAAGGATTAGTTGACAGTCTGAAGAGATCAGTGAGATTTATTTGTCCAAGGCTAAGGGCAGTGTGGTGAGTATTGTACTGAGAACAATAATCTGATTTGGGCTGTCCAAGGCAGATTGATCAAATTAAATGGTCACTACATACTGTGAGTTCTATTCAGAAGAAATGTTCAAACAATTAATTGCTCTTTGGTTTGTAAGCAAAGCTGTCAACTTTTTTATGAAGTGCATGGGTGATAGTGGAAGGAAAAAGATGGGTCTCCATAGATTTAGTTCTCCAGGAACTAAAACCTGGAAGTGAAGAAGTATAAGATTGGAAGAATCATTTCACACCTGTACTCCTGCTTCCAAATAGAATACCATCAAAGCACTCTTGGAGAGATAGAAAGGGCGATTGTATTGATGACTTAGATTTGGTATTCCAGGTTTTCATTTCATTTCTGGACTAAGTAATTGCAGGAATAGGACAAATCACATAAAATATTGGTAAAAAAGGAGGGACTGGGTAATAGGATCTATACAATCCGCCCTTTCAAACTACTTTTAATGGTGTCTTAAAAATTGACTTGAGCTAGAAGTGTACTACCAAAAGATATCCTGTTTTCTTTGGTGTTTGTCGACAAGAAGTAATTCTTGAAATTGTACTGACTTTTTTCACAAAAGTAAACTAGAGGGAAATATCTTTAACACGTATGACTTTACAGTGCAATACTTACATTCCAAATGGAAATAATTAGTATTGTTAACATGTTCAGTATTACTTTATTTTTTAAGGTTTTTTTTTTATTGAAGTATAGTTGATATACAGTATTATATTGGTTTCAGGTGCCCTGCATGGTGATTTGACAGTTACCTACATTATTAGATGTTCACCCCAACTAGTGTAGTTACTATCTGTCAACAAAGAAAAAAGTTACAGAATTACTGACTATATTCTCTGTGCTGTACTTTCATTTCATGTGACTGATTTATATTATGATTGAGATTTTGTGTCTCTTTGTCTCCTTCACGTATTTCACCCACTCACCCACCCCAACCTCTCCACATGGTAACCACCAGTCACTTCTCAGTGTCTACCAGTCTACTGCTGTTTAGTTCATTTCATTTTGTTTTTATATTCCACTTGTAAGTAAAATCGTGATCAATATTACTTTAATGATCATATGTATTTTAATCTCTTGAGTTTTATTTATTAACCTATCCTTCAAACATACAAAAAGTTAAGAGAATATAGGAAGTAACTATGTAACCAACACTCAGTTTTACAAAGTTTAATATTTTACCATTTTCCTCTTAGAGCTTTTTTTAAGAAATAAAATGTGATGATCAGTGTTGAATCTCTGTTACCTTCTTCCTGATCCTGTTTCCTTTTCTCTCTTTTCCCTAGGGTTAAATACCATCCTGCATTTTGTGATTATCATTGTCATTTATGATGGAGTCACTGCTGCTTCCAAATCCAAGCCTAGTAGATCATGGCTTTAGGTCTGCTGACTATCTTGCATTTCAAGTCCATAGAAACTATAATCAGACACCTGTTAGGCATTTCAGACACTTCAGATCCTCTTGTCATATCTTGTCTTTGGGACCCTGGGTCACTTATTTAGCCACAGACACTGCTGCATTGACCAGCTCTCTCTGGAGATGTCAAACAACCTTCAACGCAGGTTGAATAGAATTCACTTTCTCACCTCCTGCCGCCTGGCTTCCTGTTAAAGATGGGCAGGTGATGCTGTGGTCCCAAGCATGTACAACCTGCAAGTGTGGTGAGAGCAGTGGGTGGGGAGAGTTACAGACCTTATTTAGTAAAGCTTTAGCCAGTAGGAAATGGGCTTGAAAATAAATTTGTCATTTCTTTCATGGATTAGGAAGTCATTCATATAGCCTCTCAGAATATAGTTTTAAGAGATTATCAATCGGTCATTCTTAATACCTTGAACCATTTTATTTTTTCTTTCCTTGTCTCATTCCTCTTTTCTTTCATTTCTGCTCCATGGGATTGTTCTGCCTAATAAAGCAGTAAGCCTTTGCCCAAGGCTATCCATTATGAGGAGGCCAGGTTAAAATAGAGATATTTACCTTCTTCTATCTGTGTCTTGTTGGCTTTATCTTTCCATAGTTCATATGTTATTGCTATGTGTTTGGAGCAGGTTGGTATATCTTACTATTTCATTTGACTAGAAGTCATTGATTCTTTCTCTGTGGTTTTTCTTGCCGAAAGACATCAGCATTGCTTTCATATTCACCAAGAAATCTTTAGCGTTTGTTATTCATACATTTTCCATTACATACAAACCAATACAAACAAATTTTTAGCAGAGAGCCTGACATAGAAGAGGAACATGATGAATATTAATTCCAATCCTATATCTTTTCAAAAAATGTTATTCCTAAAGGGCCCAGAATTTGGACAACCTTTCTTATGCTTTGTACCTATTTATGCCTCTATGGAAATCTAATGTTGGATTTTTCTCCCCCACATCTGTTTTTCTCCCAAGACTGTGAACTTGAGGGCAGGGATTTTGTCTCACTTATCTTTGCAAACACCATAGTGCTTGGCCCAAATTGCTCTCAGTTAATGGATGTGGAATAGATCTGACACTTGGTGTGTACATATATAAACAGGTATAAACATTTTGGATATATATATGCAATTCTCTTGATTTCTTCCTTGGACATAGGAAAAAACTGTCAGTAGATTGTTGGGAGTTCATTGTTGTGATGGCATGTGTGTTTCTTGCTGCTAAGTGTAGCTGTTTGAGCATGTGCACTCTCTGATATGATAGTTTGTGTGGTAAAAGGAATATTCTGCAAATAGCATACTTCCAGAAAGTCAAGACGTAAGTCATAATGAGGATTCTATATTATGAGACAAGTGTCTCATTAGCAATAAAAGCTATTAATGTCACTGTTCTTAATGAAGGATTAAGATAGCACCCCTCCTTTAGAATAGAAAGGGCAAGAGTGAGGCAATCAGCATTGTGAATGGAGACTTGGTGAACAAACCGTTGGATGTTGGGCATGTAAAAAACGGCTGCAATCCAAAATGACTCCAAGGCTTAACATTTGGATAATAGGAAAAGATGGTTGTGCCATTTTAGGAAACATTGAAATAGGAAAAAGGATGTTTAAGGAGGTGAGTTTGGTTTTTAACTGACTCTTACATTAAAGAATATCCATTCTTTCAAGAATTAATTCACTCAGTTTGTTTGGAGCACCTGTTTCTGCCAGATATTGTGGTGAGCTTTGAGCACAGAAATGATAGTGTCTGTCATGTGTTCCCCTGAAGAACTTGTGTTAACAAATTTTCAGGTGACACAAGTGCAAGTGGAATAACAATTATATTAGATGAAGTACTAGGAATTAAGAATCCATATTATTCAACTGACAGTGATGGTACAAATTTAAAGAGATGAAATGTAATCAAAATAAATTTATGTGAAAAACTTTCTTGGTGTTTGTTAATAGTATGACATGGGAACCTCCCAGTATTAAATACATTCTTAGGCTATATTAGTACAAATGTACAATACAATAAGGGATATAGTGCATTTTTATAAAATAAATAGATGCATAAATGATAATTCATTGTGACCTTTTCAGATCATATCTAAGGTATGGTGTTCAATTCCATGTGCTGCATTTTAAGCACCAGTCAACCAGATGAGCTTAATTTTATGTCATGTGAAGAAGTGGTAAAGAACCTAGGAGAAAAATTGCTTTGAAGTGTTTGGTCTACTACCTAATGCCAATGTCAAAACTGAGGCTGTTTATATAGAAATACTAGGGAGGAAGACTTGACACAGTATAAATTGTAATGGTCTAATAACTGGAGCTGCCTTCTGTAAGTGAGAGCTGTTCACACCAAGGCTGGTTGACGGGGAAGTGGCTGGCGGCGCTCCTGTTAATGGCAGTGGCCTTTATTTCTTGCTTGCATAAGGTTTGCGGGTATGTATTAACTTCCTAGTAGCCAATCACCTTTCATTCAAAATCTAAAGGATAAAGAAAGGAACAAAATGTCTAATATATATAATTATATATTTTACCAACTTAAAATATTTTTATTAAGACAGGAGGAAGTAGATCCATAAAATGTTCTCTAATGTGCTGGGCATTTTTTGTCAGTTATGTTGTGGGGTGACATTCTCATAGAAGAGAAAATATAAAGAGAATGTTAATTTACAAAGTTGTTTGGAGAAAAGGTTAATAAGGTCGCATACAGATTAAAAGGTCACATTTAGAGATTTTTCTATTCTGGGAATGTTAAAAAAATGTAGAATTCCTTTAATATGAGAGGACACAGTATACACATTTTAATTCCTTGTAGTCCAGTTGAATTAGCAATGTTAAATAAATGTTTGTGGGTAGGTACCACGGCTGTTGCAGTTGTTTATAATGATTCATTCACTTACTCATTTGCCAAAATTTATTTACTAAGGGGCTTCTAAATATCAGTAAATAAGGAAAAAAACAAATGGTTATGTCTGTAAAATAACTGAAATTGCAGTATGGGAGACAGGAAGTAAGCAAATGATTGTTACACAATGTGATCGGTCATATTAGAGTCAGTGGTGGACGTGATGAGAATCATCAACTCTACATGTGTTTGAGGGTGATGTACAGAATTGCTCCTGAAGAATGACATTCAGATGGAGGAAAGGACATTTCAGTATAAGAGATGTGTGCAAGATACAATATATTACAATCTAAATGATTTCATGGTTCTATATGTAATTCTGTATAACAATGATACCTAACAATTGTGCTATTATGTCTAAGGTACCAGGCTAAACATATTGTATATATTAACTAATCTAATCTTCATAGCAATCTGGAGCAGTCTGACTCTAAAATCTTTACCTTTAATTCCCATGTTTACCTACTTTCTTAAAGTGATGGCTTGAGTGTTGATTGAACATTGTTTTTAACAGTATGAGAGCTTAGATACCTTAAAATGAAGTGAAAGTAGGAACCCAGGAGCATACCTGGAATATTTACGTGCTGCTTCTGGGAGGGTAAATTGTTACAAATACTTTGGAAAAGAGTTTGCTATTGTAAAATTGCATTGTTTCAACCCTAGTTTAGACAACATTTCATTCCTGAATATACTCCCGACAGAAACTCCTGAACATGTGCTCTAGAAGACAAGTTCAAGGGTGTTCATGGCCTTATGTTTGTAATGGCACACACACAAAAAACAAACACCCAAATGTTCATTATCAGCATGTCGGCAATAACAGTAGGATAGAAACATTGTAAATGTACATAGAAAACAGCAGTAAAAATGATTTAGTTATAGTGCCAACATGGATAACCTCAGGAACATTATACTGAACAAAAAAGGAACATTTCATAATACCTAAAGAACATATTTGTGTAAAGTTCAAAATATGCTAAAATAAACATGTTACCTAAAGATAAAAACATATGCGGTAAAATGATAAAAGCAGGGGATGATTTTTTCAAAATTGAAAATAGTGTTCCCTCTGAAGGGAGGATAGGAGAATGAAATATGGTAGAAAAGTGTGGGTAGATGTCACAGTAAGGCCCAATTCACAATATTATTCCTCATATTTTACACATATTTTATGAATATTCTTTTGTTCCCACTCAACAATTACATTTCATTAATTTTTAGCCAACATTTTTTCATATTTTAATATTTCTGAAGCTAAGATGTGTCTTAAAACTGATACTATTGTGCAAGTATAATGGTCAGCATTTTCTTTCCTTAGTTGTTTATAGAAAATAGTATGGTAATTGAGGGCATCTTAAATCTGATGAAATCAGTAAGAGAAACAGAAATCTGGGAATAATTCTGATAAATGTCCTTGAGACTATATAGACAGTATGTAGGAAAATGGCAGGATATGGGACTCCAGTGGAATATAGGGCCGGACCCTATATATATATATATATATATACACACCACCATTAAAGAGGTTGTATGCCACAACTGAAGTTACACATCCTATAAGAAATGGGAAGCTATTACAGGTTTATAAAGGAAAATAACATGATAGATTTATGTGACTTTTAAAACTTAATTATGACATTATCTTGAATTGACCTTTTCTTTCATGCTTCAGTTTTCTAACAATAAGTATTATCCTTAAGAAAAACCACTTAACTTGGTGACAATGAATGCAACGTATGGTTTTTAAACCATAGCAGTATGGATCCTATGTGAGGGGGCTGAACTTTCACCGCCATCTGACAGCACATAGATGCCCCCTTCCCTCCCCTCTGGGGTGATATCAGAGGAGGCTTAGTGAAGGATCAGGACTTTCATCATTGCCCAGTGGTAATGAGGCCACCACTATCGCAGTGCCAATGTACACCACACAGGGTGCTGGAACTCTCATCCTACTTAGCAGTAATGAGAAACCCTTCTCCTCCCACTTTATGTCAACAAAGTCTGAGTAAGGAACTTGGACTTTTGCCTCCACTTTGCAGTAAGGAGGCAGTTTTTCCCCCATTCCTCCCATAGAATGGTGTTATAGAAAACCACCTAAAATAGGCTTAAATAAGAGTCAGTTTCTTAACATGAAAGTATTCAGATTTTCTATTTAAAAAATTCATCATATTAAGAACCAAGAAGATCTCAAACCAAATCAAAGAAGATGCTAATTATAATAGATGCTAATACTGAAATGACAGGTTGTAGTAGAATTCTCTGCTAAAATAATAAGAAAGCTCCAGCAAACAATTACAAACATACTTGAAACAAACAATAAAAACCCAGAAAACCTCAGCTAAGAAATAGAAGATATAAAGAAGAATCAAATGAAAACTTTAGAATTTTCTAAACACAGAATGAAAAACACAATAACTGAAAAAAAAATACCCTCAATGGATGGGCTAACATCAGAATGGAGGGGAAAGATGAAAAAATCAGTGAACTAGAAGATAGAACAATAGAAATAATCTAATCTGAAGGAAAGAAAATAGACTGGGCAAAAAAATAGTCAGTCAATCAATCAAACAAACAGAGCCTTAGTTAGCTGTGGGTTGCTAACAAGTTCTAACATTCATACCTCTGGGGTCACAGGAAAGTGGATGGGGTTGAAAAAGAAATGAAGTAAATAATGGATGAAGTTTTTCAAATTTGACAAGAGACATAAACCTACAGATTCAAGAAGCTGAATGAATCCTGAACATCATAAAGTCAAATCCACTGAAAGACACATCATAATCATACTTTTGAAAATTAAAGACAATGAAAAATCTTGAAAGCAGTCAAAGTAAAATGACACCTTATTCATAGGGAAAAAAAGCAATTCAAATGATAGTGGATTTTTTGTCACAAACCACTGAGGCCAAAAGGAAATGGCATAATGTTTTTCAAGTGGTGAAAGAAAAGAAATTTCAACCCAGAATTTTATACCCAGCAAAAATTAAGAGGAAATCAAGACATTGTCAAATGAAGGAAAAATAAGAGAACTGGTCACCAGAAGACCTACCTTAAAAGAATAAGTTAATGAAGTTCTTTAAATAGAAAGGAAATGGTAAAAGAAAGAAATATGGAAGGTCATAAAGGAATAAAGAACATGATAAACAAGAGCATTGCTAACTACAATAGGCTTTCCTTCTCTTGTTTCCTAAATTATGTTTTATAATTGAAGAAAAAATATAACATTGTCTGATGTGATTTTACATGTATGTAGAGGAAATATTTAAAATAATTATAGGGAGGGAGAATAAGGAATGTAAACATAGATAAATTTTCTGTACTTTATTTGACCTGATAAAATGGCAACATATATAGACTGTGATGTTATGCACAAATAACACAATTTTCTGGAGAATGAGTAAGAAAGCTACATAAAAAGATATAGTCAAAATTACTGTGTATAAATCAGAATAGGATTCTAAAATTTGTTGATCAACAGAAATCTTTGAAAAAGGAAACATGAAAAACAGGGAGAACAGTCAACAAAAAATGGTAGACTTAATCTCTAAGATACCAATAATTACATTAAGTGTCAATAAGCTAAATGTACTGATTAAAAGATAGAGGTTAGCAGAGTGGGTTAAAAAATGACAAAACTCTATGCTGTTTTGCTTCAACTATGTATGATATAGGAAGGTTAAAAGTAAATGGATGGGAAAAGATATATCATAAAAACATCGATCAAAGGAAAGCAGGAATGACTGCATTATATCAGTTAAAATAGACTTAAAAACATAGAAAATAATTAGAAACAGAAGGCTGATCTACCAAAAGACATAAAAATGCTAAATGTGCATGTACCAAAATAAAGCTGCAAATTAGGTGGAGGAAGAACTGGTAGACTAAAAGGAGAAATAGACAACTTCACTATTGCAGTTAGTGATTTCAAGACCCCTCTCTCCCTAATTGATAAAGAAGATGACACAGAAAGTCAGTAAAAATATGAAAGACCCCAACACCACCATCATCTAACAGGATCTAATTAACATTTATAGAGCACTCCGTCCAACATCAGAATGCATATTCTTTTCCATATATACCCATGGAATATACATTAAAATGGACCATATATTGGGCCAAAAAACAAATTCAACAAATTTTGAAGAATTGATATAATGAAGCATGTGTTCTGTAACTACAATGAAACCAAATTAGAAATCAATAACAAAAAGATGACAGGAAAATCTCCAAACACTTGGAAATGAAATAGCACACTTCTAAATAACCCATGGATGAAAAAGGAATATCTTTCTATGTTGACAGATAGTAACTACACTTATTGGAGTGAGCATTTAATAATGTAGATAACTGTCCACTGTTATATACTTGAAACCAATTTAATATTGTATATGAACTATACTTCAACTAAAAAAAGAAAAAAGGAATTCTCAAGGAAAGTAAGAAATACACTGAAGTGAAAGAAAATGAAAATGCTGCATGTCAAAATTTGTGGGACAGCTAAGGCAGTGCTAAAAGGGAAATTTATAACACAAAGTCTGTAGGTTAGAAAAGGGGAGAATTTTCAATTCAATAATTTAAGGTTTCCTCTTAAGAACTTAGAAAGAGAAGACCAAAGTAAACAAAAAGCAAACAGAAGGGGAGAAGGGGGGGGGGTGAGAAAAGGATTTGAGCAGAAATCATTGAAATTAAAAACAGAAAACTATAGAGAAAATCAATGAAAATTAAAGCTGACTCAATAAAATTGAGAACTATTTAGCAAGACTGACAAATAAAAAGAAAAGCAACAAAATGACCATTATCAGGAAAGAATAGGAAGGGAAAAGCCAGGTTATGATGACACCTTTTGATAAACTCAGAGACACAACAGAATACAAAGGAACTACAGTCCATGTCCACTGAAAACCAAATGCTGTAGCCCCATTTGTTAAAACAGCAGTATATCCTCCACTGAATTTCTTTAGTGTCTTTGTCAAAAATCAATTGGGTATGTTTGTATGCATCTACTTTTGGGTCTCTGTTCTTTGACCCTCAGTCCTCTTCTGATTGTTGCTTTATATTCACTATCCTAGAACTAAATTAACCTCTTACAGTTAGGAATTGTTATAAAGATAAACACACAGGATTGTAAAGGAAAATGTGTACCTTTGGAAAAGATATGTGATTTTATTTATTTATTTAATTTTTTATTAAGGATTATTGATATACACTCTTATGAACGTTTCACATGAAAAAAAATGTGGTTACTACTTTTACCCATATTATCAAGTCCCCACCCATACCCCAGTGCAGTCACTGTCCATCAGTGTAGGAAGATGCCCCAGATTCATTGTTTGCCTTCTCTGTGCTACACTGTTTTCCCCGTGATACCCCACAACATGTGTACTAAACATAATACCTCTCAATCCCCCTCTCTCTCCCTCCCTCCCACCTACACCTCCTCCACTTTGGTAACCACTAGTCCTGTCTTGGAGTCTGTGAGTCTGCTGCTATTTTCTTCCTTCAATTTTGCTTCATTGTTATACTCCACAAATGAGGGAAATCATTTGGCACTTGTCTTTCTCCACCTGGCTTATTTCACTGAGCATAATATCCGCCAGCTCCATCCATGTTGTTGCAAATGGTAGGATTTTTTTTCTTCTTATGGCTGAATAGTATTCCACTGTGTATATGTACCACCTCTTCTTTATCCATTCATCTACTGATGGACACTTAGGTTGCTTCCATATCTTGGCTATTGTAAATAGTGCTGTGATAAACATAGGGGTGCATATATATTTTTGAATCTGAGAAGTTGTATTCTTTGGGTAAATTCCAAGGTGTGGGATTCTTGGGTCAAATGGTGTTTCTATTTTGAGTTTTTGAGGAACCTCCATATTGCTTTATGTAATGGTTGAAATAGCTTACATTCCCACCAGCAGTGTAGGAGGGTTCCTCTTTTCTCTGCATCCTCACCAGCATTTGTTGTTCTTGGTGTTTATGTTGCTGGCCATCCCTACTGGTGTGAGGTGATATCTCATTGTGGTTTTAATTTGCATTTCCCTCATGATTAGTGACGTGGGGCATCTTTCATATGTCTGTTGACCATCTGAATTTCTTCTTTGGAGTATTGTCTCTTTATATCCTCTGACCATTTTTTAATTGGGTTATTTGTTTTTTGGGTGTTGAGACATTTGAGTGCTTTATATATTTTGGATGTTAACCCCTTGTCAAATACGTGATTTTTACAAATATTTTCTCCCATACTGTAGGATGCCTTTTTGTTCTGTTGATGGTGTCCTTTGCCATACAAAAGCTTTTTAGTTTGATGTAGGACCATGAGTTCATTTTTGCTTTCGTTTCCCTGGCTCGAGGTGATGCGTTCAGGAAGAAGTTGCTCATGCTTATATTCAGGATATTTTTGCCTGTGTTGTCCTCTAAGAGTTTTATGGTTTCGTAACTTACATTCAGGTCCTTGATCCATTTCAAGTTTACTTTTGTGTATGGGGTTAAACAATAATGCAGTTTCATTCTCTTGCATGTACCTGTCCAGTTTTGCCAACATCAGTTGTTGAAGAGGCTGTCATTTCCCCATTGTATGTCCATGGCTCCTTTATCATATATTAATTGACCATACATGGTTGAGTTTATATCAGGGCTCTCAACTCTATTCTTTTGGTCTATGGGTATGCTTTTGTGCCAGTGCCAAATTGTCTTGATTACTGTGGCTTTGTAGTAGTGCTTGAAGTTGGGGAGTGTAATCCTCCCAGATTTATTCTTCCTTATCAGGATTACTTTGGTTATTTGGAGTCTTTTGTGGTTCTATATGAATTTTAGAACTATTTGCTCTAGTTCATCGAAGAATGCTGTTGGTATTTTGATAGGAATCTCATTAAATCTGTAGATTGCTTTAGACAGGATGGCCATTTTGACAATATTAATTCTTCCTATCAATGAGCCCAGGATTTGTTTCCATTTACTGGTATCTTCTTTAAAAATTTCTCTCATGAGTGTCTTGTAGTTTTCAGAGTATAGGTCTTTCACCTCCTTGGTTAGGTTTATTCCTAGTTATTTTATTCTTTTTAATGCAACTGTGAATGGAATTGTTTTCCTGATTTCTCTTTTGGCTAGATCATTGTTAGTATATACGAATGCCACAGATTTCTGCGTATTAATTTTGTATCCTGCAAGTTTTCTGAATTCACATATTAGATCTAGTAGTTTTGGAGTGGATTCTTTAGGGTTTTTTATGTACAATATCATGTCATCTGCAAACAGGGACAGTTTAACCTTTTCCTTGCCAATCTGGATGCCTTTTATTTCTTTGTGTTGTCTTATTGCTGTGGCTAGGACCTCCAGTACTATGTTGAATAAAAGTGGAGAGAGTGGGCATCCTTGTCTTGTTCCTGATCTTAAAGGAAAAGCTTTCAACTTCTCACTGTTAAGTATAATGTTGTCTGTGGGTTTGTCATATATGGCCTTTATTATGTTGAGGTACTTGCCCGCTATACCCATTTTGTTGAGAGTTTTTATCATGAATTGTGTTGAATTTTTTCAAATGCTTTTTCAGCATCTATAGAGATGATGATGTGGTTTTTGTCCTTCTTTTTGTTGATGTGGTGGATGATGTTGATGAATTTTCGAATGTTGTACCATCTTTGCATCCCTGGAATAAATCTTACTGGATCATGATGGATGATCTTTTTGATGTATTTTTGAATTCGGTTTGCTAATATTTTGTTGAGTATTTTTGCATCTCTGTTCATCAGGGATATTGGTCTGTAGTTTTCTTTTTTTGTGGTGTCTTTGCCTGGTTTTGGTATTAGAGTGATGCTGGCTTCATAGAATGAGTTTGGAAGTATTCCCTCTTCTTCTTCTCTTTGGAAAACTTTAAGGAGGATGGGTATTAGGTCCTCACCAAATGTTTAGTAAAATTCAGCAGTGAAGCCATCTGGGTTAGGGGTTTTGTTCTTGGGTAGGGTTTTGATTACTAGTTCAATTTCATTGCTGGTAATTGGTCTGTTCAGATTTTCTGTTTCTTTCTGGGTCAACCTTGGAAGGTTGTATTTTGCTAGAAAGCTTTCCATTTCTTCTAGGTTATCCAGTTTATTATAATTTTTCATAGTATTCTCTTATAATTATTTGTATTTCTTTGGTGTCCGTAGTGATTTTTCCTTTCTCATTTCTGATTCTGTTATGTGTGTAAACTCTCTTTTTTTCTTGATAGGTCTGGGTAGGGGTTTACCTATTCTGTTTATTTTCTTGAAGAACCAGCTCTTGCTTTCATTGATTCTTTCTATTGTTTTATTCTTCTCGATTTTATTTATTTCTGCTCTGATCTTTATTATGTTCCTCCTACTACCGACTTTGGGCCTCATTTGTTCTTCTCTTTCGTTAATTGTGAGTTTAGAGTGTTCACATGGGATTGTTTTTCTTTCCTGAAGTAGGCCTGTATTGCAATATACTTTCCTCTTAGCACAGCCTTTGCTGCATCCCACGATTTTTCAGTGTTGAATTATTGTTGTCATTTGTCTCCATTTATTGCTTGAACGATGTTTTTATTTGGTCATTGTTCCATTGATTATTTAGGAGCATGTTGTGAAGCCTCCATGTGTTTGTGGGATTTTTCATTTTCTTTGCATAATTTATTTTTAGTTTCATACCTTTGTGGTCTGAGAAACTCGTTGGTAAAATTTCAATCTTTTTTTAATTTACCTAGGCTCTTTTTGTGGCCTAATATATGATCTATTCTTGAAAATGTTCCATGTGCACTTGAGAAGAATATGCATTCTGCTCCTTTTGGGTGTGGAGTTCTGTAGATGTCTATTAGGTCCATCTGTTCTAATGTATTGTTCAGTACTTCTGTCTCCTTACTTATTTTCTCTCTGGTTAATCTGCCCTTCGGAGTGAGTGGAGTGTTGAAGTTTCCTAGAATGAATGCATTGCATTCTACTTCCCCTTTAATTCTGTTAGTATTTGTTTCACATATGTAGGTGCTCCTGTGTTGAGTGCATAGATATTTGTAATGGTTATATCTTCTTGTTGGATTGACCCCTTTATCATTATGTAATGTCCTTGTTTGTCTCTTTTGACCTTTGTTTTGAAGTCTATTTTAGTACTGCAACTCCTGCTTTTTTCTCCCTATTAGTTGCATGAAATATCTTTTTGTATCCCTTCACTTTTCATCTGCGTATGTGTTTGGGTTTGAAGTGAGTCTCTTGTAGGCAGCATATAGATGGGTCTTGTTTTTCTTATGCATTCAGTGACTCTGTGTTTTTGATTGGTTTATTCACATAGTTTACATTTAAGGTGTTTATTGATAGGTATGTACTTATTGCCATTGGAGGCTTTATATTCATGGTTACCAAAAATTCAAGGTTAACTTCCTTACTATCTAAGAGTCTAACTTAACTCATTTTATATGCTTTTACAAACATAGTTTAAAGTTTCTTTTTTTCCTCCTACTTTTTCTTCCTCCTCCATTCTTTTTATCTTAGGTATCATATTCTATACTCTTTGTCTATCCATTGATTGACTTTGGGGATAGTTGATTTAACTTTACATCTTCTTAGTAATTGACTGTTATACTTTCTTTACTGTGGTTTTATTACCTGTGGTGACAGCTGTTAAACTTTAGGAATAGTTCCATGTATAGTAGTCCCTCCAAAATACACTGTAGAGATGGTTTGTGGGAGGTAAATTCTCTCAGCTTTTGCTATCTGGTAATTGTTTAATCCCTCCATCTAATTTAAATGATAACCTTGCTGGATAAAGTATTCTTGGTTCGAGGCCCTTCTGCTTCTTGCATTAAATACATCATGCCCATCCCTTCTGGCCTGTAAGGTTTCTGCTGAAAAATCTGATGATAGCTTGATGGGCTTTCCTTTGTATGTGATCTTATTTCTCTCTCTGGCTGTTTTTAATAGTCTGTCCTTATCCTTGATCTTTGCCATTTTAATTACTGTATGTCTTGGTGTTGTCTTCCTGGGGTCCCTTGTGATGGGAGATCAGTGCATCTCCATGGCTTAAGAGACTGTCTCCTTCCCCAGATTGGGGAAATTTTCAGCAATTACCTCCTTGAAGACACTTTCTATCCTTTTTTCTCTCTTTTTCTTCTGGTACCCCTATAATGTGAATATTGTTCCATTTGGATTGGTCACACAGTTTTCTCATTATTCTTTCATTCTTAGAGATTCTTTTTTCTCTCTGTGGCTCAGCTTCTTTGTATTCCTGTTCTCTAATTTCTATTTCATTTATTGTCTCCTCCACCATATCTAATCTGCTTTTATATCCCTCCATTATATGTTTCATTTCTGATACTGTGTTCTGTAATGATTTGATTTCTGACAGGAATTCATTCCTGATTTCTTGAGTGTTTTTCTGTACCTCCATTAGCATGTTAATGTCTTTTATTTTGAAATACCTTTTAGGAAGAGTCATGAGGTCGACTTCATTTGAATCTTTCTTAGGGGTTGTATTCACAATTTTACTTTGAACCAGGTTCCTTTGTTGTTTCATATTTGTGTATGGAGCCCTCTAGTGCCCAGAAGATCTACTCTCTGGAGCTGCTCAGCCCCTTAAGCAATGTCAGGGGTTGCAGGGGAGCTGTATTGGGGCCTGGGGGAGGAAAGATCTGTTTCCTGCTTCCTGGCTGCTATGCCTGTCCCCACTGCCAGAACCAGTGGGCCGAGCACACAGGTATAAGCTTCTGTGCTTTGCATTTGTAGTTGCTGTAGCCGGGGCTTCCTTCTGGCTGGCCTAATGCCAGGGTAGGGTTTGCCAGTTTGCAAGCCAGGTGGGGCTGGACGGGAGAAAGATTCAGTAGGCTGCGTATCCCAGAGGTTGTCCTTGGAGCTCTGTAGGCATCCAGGGAGCTGGACCTCCTGAAGATCATGAAAGTTCCCATTGTGCTGGGCAGAGTGTACCTGGAGAATTTTGTCTACCTGTCCCTTCTCTTGAGCAGTAAGCTCTGTACAGTCATTGCCCCTTTAGTAGCCCTCTTGCTTTTAGGAAGTCTCTCAGACTGCCCACCTTTCTTTTGTCTCAGAGCAGCCATATATGGATCCCTGCTTTCCACAAGTGGCTGGAATCTCTGCCTGTCTTAGCTTTTAACCCCTAATCATGAGAGTACCATGAAAATACCATGAAATGTGTTCCTAGAGCAGATATCTGGAGTTAGGTATTCAGCAGTCCTTGGTCTCCACTCCCTTCCCGCTCTGTTTCTATTCCTCCTGCTGGTGAGTTGGGGTGGGGGAAGGGCTTGGGTCCTGCTGGGCCACAGCTATGGTACATTACCCTGTTCTGGGAGGTTTTTTCTTTTATCCAGGTGTATGCAGTTTGGCACAGCCCTCTATCCTGTTGCTCTCAAGATTAGTTGTATTAATTATATTTTCGTATTATATGCACTTTTAGGAGGAAGCCTCTACCTCACCTCTCACGCTGCCATCTTTAATCCATCTGTGAATTATTTTTAGTGCAATTTTTTCTTTTCCCCTTGCTAAGACTTACGCAAAATGCCTTGTAGATACAGAGGATCTTGCACTCCTTGTTTAAAACAGAACACGAATTCTATGGTAAGTTTTGGATGTTGATCATAGGGCTGTTACATATCAAAGAACACATCATTCTTCCTGGAGAGGCATCTAATGGGTTAAAATAGTGAATCTTCATGAGCCGCAAATCAGATGACCTTTAAGGAACAGGAGAAGCAGAGATAATTTACCCCCCATCTGAAGCCGGGAGGCCTGAAACTTCCCTGGGACACTCAACTCACATCTTCAGTGGAGGGCTAGCTGAGCTAGGTTCAATGAATGTGCAAGAGTAATCCACGTGTGAAGGCGTTCTGGAGCCCTACCTTCAACTCAGAATTTCTTTCTCTCATTCACAAAGAATGACTTTCTCTTCCTGGATCTAAGTAAATGTTAGTATTTTTTTAAACCAGTTGTGTTGAAAAGCTATTTTCAAATATTTTTCTTGGGCCTAAGTCATTTTGTAAATAAGCAAGATGTAAAACATGTTTGGACTTGATAGATGTGTTAAATTTCCTGAGGGATTCATGTTTATCTTTGGCAGCTACCAGTTAAGTTCACTGAACCTTTTAGCCAAGGGATTTCATACCCTGAGTTTTAATGTTTTCTAGTGCATTATAGACCATAACCAGAGATTCCTTTGCTGTTTTCCCTTGTGGTAGGTGCCTACACAAGGAACAGGAATCCTGTGGGTTAACTGTCTCTTTCTAGATAGACAAACAGATGGATAGATGGCACTGTCATTTGTACCTAAGTTCCTTTAACTTGTCTACCTGACAAGGAGATACATGTGACAGCTACTGTGTTAAAGAGAAACAAATCTAAGGGTTCAATCTCTTTTACATCCTTTAATAAGAAATAAACCAGTTCAGTTGAAAATGGGACTTCAAAATGAATAGATATCATTAATTCATCATCTCAATCTTCCTTTGTATGTTTAGGATACTTTACCTCTTAGTCTTCTCCTGCTGTGATATAGGTATTGTTTCAACCATTGCTGCTTCAGAGGTCCACACAAATAGCCACAGCTTGTCCGAGTGCTAACAACAGTAGTACACATATTAAATGGTATTGATTTTATGTCCCCAGGGTACATAATCACAGAGTGCTTTATCCTAAATTACTTGGACAGTTTTAAATATAAACTATTGGCTAAAGGGGAGTCCAGCTGAGAGAGAATGGATAACTTTGCACAAATTTGTTACCACTGCCAAGAAAAACAACTGAAGATACATACTTAATAGCCATATGGGGCAGTAGTATCACTTATGTCATAAAACAAATGATTATCTTCTATGTTCCTAAAATCAATGTTTAGCTTTTCTTCACCCAAAGTTAAAGACAAATGTTATTGAATTGTGGGTATGTATACTGCTTAATTAGCATTTCTGAGTATAAAGTAATTTCTAACAAAAGAAGTAAAAACTCAATTCTTAAAGGTGAAGTTAATTTGGTTTTAAATTTCTTATATTAACATTTTGTTGTTATTTTTATTTTTCTGCTTAGCTTTGGCTTAAATAAATGCTGTTTGGGTTTTTATAATGCAACATGAGTGAATCAATATAGTGATTTGTTTTGTTCCTTACATATAGATCCTTTAATAAAACACTCACAGTCTTTTATTGAGTTTCTACTTGAGTTAAAAACAGTGCTTACTGGTGGTGTGGGAGGGGGGAGTGTGTTAGAGCAGCCCTTCTTTGACAGCTATGTGTAGGAGAGGCAGAACTGTGAGGTTTTTAAGCTTTGTCCATGGCTCCTGTCGTTCTGTTATCTCTTCGTCACCTGGGCACTGGGCCTCTTGGTGTGCCCAGACTCCGGGGGTTTCCCTTCACTCGCTCTCCTTATCCTAGTTAGTGCCCCACGCCCTCGCTCACTGGGCGCTTGCCTGCTCTGATAAAGATGGTGTGTACACAAGCCTTTCTATGCCTCTCCTGTGTGTCTGTATTTTACAAGTCACTTTTGGGGAACAAAACAAAACCAAGGATTGATGGCAACATAGGAATTTCAGGTGTTGTGGAAGACAAATAGGTTGGTGATTCCATGGGGCTCTCCTGATGTCATCCTGTGTGGACAGCTGCCTGCATTTTTCATAGGGTTTAGTTGATATATGATAAATAAACATATTTTTCCGATTAGGTTTTTATTGCAAAAATTAAGGTCACAATCCTTGTTGAAAAATAATGAGAATTGTTAATTTTTTTGTTCTAAGTGGGGTAAATATATTACAGGAGAAGTGCATGTATGATAAGATTGTGCTTTACAGTTGGGCGCTCAGTTTTGTGGAATATTCATTAGTACACTGACAATTCTTTTCTTTTTTAAAAATTGGAATAGAAAAATTTGGAATAGTTCAGTTATTATTCCTAAATGTTCCCAAATGTTTTTGAACATTTATTCATTTATGAATTCATGCATATTCCTTGAATTCTTATTGTGTTGCAAACTCTTAGTCCAGAGAGCATGAACATTTTCACAGAAATAAAGAAAACAACTAACTGATCGTTTGGGATTTATGAGTGGTTAACTAGACATTATACAAATCTCACCCAAATTTTCATACTGTTGAAATGGAAACAGGGAAAAAACAAGCACACACCCAAACAAACAACAACAAAACAAACATTATCAAAAATTTAACTCAGAACATAGTCATCGGCTTTCCAGACTCCCATTCCTGAGCTGATCCCTGTGCAGATAGATGCCTGCCTTTGGTGCCTCGCTTCCTCAGTTACAAGATCACCTTACGCGCCTTTTTGAACAAGGTTTTCTCAGTGTGTTCAACCTTACTGCTCACCAACTCTGCAAGGCAGATGGCAAATTTGCATTTAACCACAATCTGGAAAGACTTTTTTTTTTTTGGTATCCATTCAATGCTTTCGTCTCATTAGTGAAACAGCAGGAAGTGCCTTTTAACTACAAGGAAGTGTTTACACAGTTTTAATTATGTTACCAATTTAGAAAGTAGATTCTATAGTTTTAACCTGCAACATTGTGAAGGATTCAGTTTAGTGGATGTTTGCAACCCTAATATATAAATTCCTTATTTTCCCCATCATGTTGTGTATAATGTAAGTCTCTGAGGAATCTAAGTCCTTAAGTGAGTCATATTTGCTTCTCTGTCTGATTAAAGTCAAAGCTAAATAGGGAAATTTGACCATGGACATATACATGTCCAGGCAAAGATATTATCCAATTTAGAATAAAATGAGACTAAAAAATATAAAAACCACTCCTTTTCTGCAGTTACCAACAGTTTTTTTTAAGCTTCTTTCCTTGTGGTAATAAAGCTATTACAATGATCCTTTTTTATTTACAGTCAGTTTAGAACTCTCATAGATAGGAGCTGTGATCCAGAGCAGACTGTTTTCGTTTCGCTCACCATCAACAGTGTTAATAGTGGCCCATAGTCATTTTAGTGTTGGCTATGTATTGTTGGTTACTATGAGACATTAGTCAAAAATTGGTAGCTTTTGGACTGCAAACTCTTATTTTGCCTACTGAGTGTTTTATTTTTATTTTTTATTCAGTCTGTGTACTTTTAGGTGACTATGCACTTTTCAGTTTTGTTGTACATCCCAGCAATCCCTTTTATAGATAGCCTATTTATTTTAAATGCTTATACCTGGCTGGCATTTAATCACATTGAAGTTTGTCACATTGGCTGTGTAAGTGCTCATGAGAAGAGGGATAAGTGGTACAAACTGAAAGTGGCAAAAAAAAGGTAAGTGTTGTATGTAAATATAGCATATAGGATGAACCGTTTCACAGTAGAAACAATTAGGAACAGGAAGTGATCACCTATTCTTTGTGAAAAGTGCTGGGCCCATGCAATTGATAATAGGGAAAGTGACTGACAAAACAGAATCTTCGATTGTGAAGCTAGAGGATCAGCATCAGAGTTGAATGTTTATTAGCTTAATGGACATTCCGAAGACAGATAGGAGTTTGTTGATAGAACTACAAGCCAAGCACAGTGAAAGAAAGATTGGTGAGATCATTGCTGCAAGTCCTCCAGGTTACAGACCTAGTTGAATCTCCACAACGTTGAAGCGAAGAGAGGCTCTAAGTGCTGATAATATAATTTCTTAGAAGAGGGTTCTTCACGCAATAAATATGAAACTTCTATTTTGGGGAAAGGATGACAATAGAATGTATCTAGTGAGGTGGCAAACAGTAAGCGTTTAAACCTTTGAAGGACCAGTACACACTTTCATTGGGAAAATGCATTCTGGGATTGCAAATTTAAACATCCTTTATTTCAAACAGCTTTTCAGATTGGGACTAAGTCATAGTGTGCAGAATTTATAAACTGGGGGATAGAGGAATAAATTTGTCCATTGCCATAACCCTCTGTATGTGATAGCGAAAATGAACATCCATCACTTAAATCTTAAGAATGCTGCAGTTATGTTTTTGGTATGGGTTAAAAATTTATATTTACTTTTAAAGTTGTGGTTAGATATATATAACATAAAATTTACCATTTTAACTGCATTTAAGTATACAATTTTGTGGCATGAAGTACATTTACACTGTCATGCAATATTTACCACTGTCCATTTCCATAACTTGTTCATCTTCCCCAGCTGAAAATGTACCTATTATACACTAACTCCCCATTCCTCCCTCCCCCAAGTCCCTGGAAACCTCCATTCTACCTTCTGTATCCATAAATTTGACTATTCTAGGTACCTCATGTAAGTGGAATATTTGTTCTTTTATGACTGGTTTATTGCACATAGCATAACGTCTTCTAGGTGCATCCATGTTGTAGCATTTGTCAGAACTCCTTCCTTTTTGAGGCTTAATAATAATTCCATTGCATGTATGTACCACATTTTGTTTATCCATCCATTTGCTGATGGACATTTGGGTTGCTTCCTCCTCTTGGCTATTGTTAATAGCTTACCATGAACATGGGTACAAATGTTTATTTGAGTCTCTGCTTTCTTTTTTCTTTTCTTTTTTCATGATTTTTAAAATTCAAGTATTGTTGATATACAATCTTATATTGGTTGCAAATATACAACACAGTGGTTCAACAGTTCCCTTATTATTAAATCTTCACCCCACTAGTGGGGTTACTATCTGTCAACACAGGAAGCTGTTACAGAATCATTGACTGTATTCTCCATGCTGTACTACCAACCTTGTGACCAATTTATATTTTGATTGAGAATTATTGTGCCCTTTTATCCCCCTCAACCTCCTCACCTACTCACCCCAATCCTTCCCCCATGGTAACCACCAGTCCTTCCTCAGTGTCTATTAGTCTACAGCTGTTTTATCCATTTTGTTTTGTTTTGTTTCTAGATTTCAAAAATAAATGAAATCATATGCTATTTGTCTTTCTTTGGCTGGCTTATTTCAGTTAGCATAATACCCTCTAGATCCATCAATGTCACAAATGGTAGAATTTCTTCTTTTTATGGCTGAATAATATTCCATTATGTATATGTGCCACATTTTCCTTATCCATTCATCTATTAATGAACACTTAGGTTCCTTCCACATCTTGGTTACTGTGTATAATGCAGCAATAAACATTAGGGTATATATGTCTTTTTGAACCAGGGATTTTGTTTTCTTCAGGTAAATTCCTGTAAGTGGAATTACCGGGCTGAATGGTATTTCTATTTTTAGTTTTTTGAGGAACCTCGTACTATTTTCCACAGCAGTTGTACTAATTTACATTCCCAACAACAGTGTAGGAGGGTTCCCATTTTTCCACATCCTCACCAACACTTGCTACTTCTTGTCTTTTGGAAGTGGCCATTCTAACTGGTATTAGGTGATAACTCATTGTGGTTTTTATTTACATTTCCCTGATGGTTAGTGATGTGGAGCATCTTTTCATGTGCCTGTTGGGCATCTGTATTTTTTCTTTGGAGAAATGTCTGTTCAGGTCCTCTGTCCATTTTCTAATTTGTTTTTTAGTGTTGAGGCATATGAATTCTTTATATATTTTGGATGTTAACACCTTACTGGGTGGATCGTTTACGAATATATTCTCCCTCACTCCAGGTTGCCTTCTTGTTTTGCTGATGGTGTCCTTTTCTGAATTGAAGCTTTTCAGTTTGATGCAGTCTGACTTGTTTATTTTTAATTTTTTTTCCTTGCCTGAGGAGATGTATGTAGGAAAAAATTGCTCATAATTATGTTCAAGAGATTTTTGCCCATATCTTCTTCTAAGAGTTTTATAGTTCCATGTGTCACATTCAGGTCTTTGATCATTTTGAGTTTACTTTGTATATGGAATTAGACAATACCCAGTTTCATTCTCTTATATGTAGCTATCCAATTTTCCCAACGCCAGTGGTTGAAGAGACTGTCTTTTCCCTATTGTATATTCGTGGCTCCTTTATTGCATATTAATTGGCCATATATGTGTGGGTTTATATCTGGGCCCTCTATTCTGTTCCTTTGATCTATGGCTCTGGTTTTGTGCCAGAACTAAACTGTTTTGATTGCCATAGCTTTGTAGTATAGCTTGAAGTCAGGGAACATAATGCCCCCAGCTTTGTTCTTCTCTCTCAGGATGGCTTTGGCTATTTGGGGTCTTCTGTGGTTCCATATGAAGTTTAGAATTATTTGTTTTAGTTCATTGAAAAATGACATTGGTATTTTGATAGGGATTGCATTAAAATCTGTAAATTGATTTCAGCAGGATGGCCACTTTGACAGTATTAATTCTTCCTATCAAGAGCATGGGATAGATTCCCATTTATTTGTGTCTTCTTTAATTTCTCTCATAAGTGTCTTATACTTTCAGAGTCCAGGTCTTTCACCTTCTTGATTCAGTTGCTTTTAAAAAGAATAACACTTTGTATTTGCCAAGTTTCAGTCATGTTTATTATTTCTCAATATAGTAAAACCTGTCTATTTAAGGTTTGGATATTTTTGTTGTTCCTACAACAAAGGTTTATTTAATATAACAGTTTCTAATCAAAGTTTTAAGCTCATAAATAAATGCAGAAATGAAACTCTTCATTAAGTTATGAACCATCACTAAACTATATCTAGCATATACAATTAAGTTGTGAAACACCTATATGGTGGACATTGGTCCTTGGTATATCATAGTGAGAAACTTGGAATTTAAGAGATACAGACAAGAAAGCAGGTGACTCAAATATATTGCAGCATTTTATTAAAGTTGTTTAAAAAGTTTTGGGGATGTCTCACAAATTTCTTAATGTTTGATCCAAATCATACCCTATTTTTACATGTATAGGATGACAAAGAACAATTTTTGACTCTAAAAAATTAAAGTCAAAGTTTGTAATGGAAAATTATTTAATTTTTAAATGGTATTACATGTCTGTCCTTGATAAGTGATTTCTGCTAGAGCTGTTTTGGTCCATTTGAAAATAGGTCAGAATTAGGTTATTTATTTTGTACTGTGGTAGAAGGTTTTTTAAACTTCTTTAGGACACAGGTTTTAGTTAGTTTTAAAGTTTCCCTTGTGTACCTTTTAGGAGTATAAAGAAAAATAAAACAGAGTGCTGAAATTCCTTATACATCCAGGCAATTACATATCCAATCTGGGTTCAGAATTTAAAGAAAGAATTGAAGAATATAAGAATAAATAAAGGGTCAACTTATTTTATTTTCTTTAGAACATGAAAGTTTTTACTAGATTAACTATGAACTCCAGGTTAACTCTAGTAAAACTAGAAAGTTTTACTAGATTAACTTCATGTAAAAAGTTAAACCCAGATGTTACAACAAAACAAATATTTAACAAAAAACTTTTGGAATCCTAGAAGAAATCCAATTATTTGAAATAGAAAAAATATTTTAATTTTAAGAATTCAGAGCAATGAAAGAATGAACCAGTGTTTTTAGATCTTATAATTGAGGCTGTACAACAAAACAGAAATCTGGGTTATAAATTTAGAGATTATGAAGTCTGATTTAGAGATTATGAAGTTTCTGGTGGTTATGCTACAGGAAAATGGTCTAATCTTGTTATATAACTCAGTTGGGTCATTTGTAAACTAAGGATTACAATACCAACAGTGGCTGTTAAGAAATAAATAGTACAGTCAGTTCTTGATCAGTAAATCATTACCTACTTTGGGGGCATTTTCCTATTCTTTTGTTTCATTTTCATTTAAACTACATTATGTATCTTTTGACTATTTTGCCACTTTTTTTATTATATTAGGGTGGTCATTAATAAGGAGAAATAGATTGTTAAAAAGATTTTTTTCTCTTTTTCTTTTTATCTCCTTTTGTATAGGTTTTCAAAAAGCTTTGGGCTTGTTGGTTGACTGCAGCAGTGTAGGGCTGCCACCAACAGCCGTACGATGGGCAATGTCAGAGGGGACTGACCCAGTTTAGTGGCAGGACCCAGGTTAGATGCTGCCTGCATCTTCTGCAGGAGAAGCCTTTTTCCTGGCTTATTGGTTTGGAAATTTATACTTTCAGTTTATTTTATTTTAGTGATTATTCTTAATGTCATATGCATTTAACAAATTAAAAAGTCAAGATCTCCACCCTTCTCCCAAACAATATGGAAATTAAATGTTTTAATTCTGACCTTCCATCTTTCAACTTCAGTGCTATTGTTGAATATTTAGTTCCATTCTGTTTTTTGACTCCCTTATAATCAGTGATTATTATTACTATTTGTTTATTTAAATTTCCATTATACTTAGCAATTTCTTTGTTTACTTTTGGTTCTTGCATCCCAAGCCTTCCTTCTTGGTTCAATTTTCTTATTGTTGAGTTACATACTTCACAGTTATTTCAGCAAAGGTCTGTGATGGTGAAATTTCAGGCTTGTTGCAGGAAAATATTTCAAGCTCTCTTGTGTGAATGATAGTTTAGCTGAATACAGGTCAACAGTTATTTTTCCTCAGCACTTTGAAATTGTTTGCTGGCAAGTAGTATTGCTTAAGCTTTGCTGTCAGTATAGCTGCTCCCTTCAATTTCTCTAAGGTATTTTGTAAGATGTTCTGTTTGTCTTTGATGTTCTATATTTCACTAGATGTAGATCTACATTTAGATATATCCTATTTGGGACTTGTGGTCTCCCTTCAGTTGGAGAATGACTCCTGTCTTTCTTTAATTCAGGCAAAGTTTTTAATCTAAATATATATATTTTTTGCCATTCTTCACATTGTCTCTAGTGTGAACTCCTAGTATACATATCTTGGAGCTATTTGTTCTATCACCCATGCCACTCAGATCATCTTTCATTGTTCCCATCTGTTTATGTCTCTGTTTTGTATTCTGGGTCATTACTTTAAATCCACCCCAGTTCACTTTTTTCCCCCACTTGTATCTAGTCAACTCTTCAACCTATCCATTGAATAATTTATTTCAATGACACTAATTTTCACTTCTAGCATGAAATGTTTTTCAAACTTACTGTTTTCCGCACCCTTCTGTTCTCGTCTCATGGCTTCTATCTGTTACAGATTGTTGCACTCCATTTTGCCATGGGGGAATGGGTACGATATATTCGTTCCCCCATTGCTTTAGGTGACCTTTCTGAATTTTATTTTCTTGTGTGGTTTGTAATCTTGTGAGCTCGTCTTCACGAGTGGTTGTGTTTCGTGGGAATCAAGAGCATTCTGCGCTGTGGAAGTGCGCCACGGGGGCCCCAGTGCATGTGGATGAGCGCACCCTGATGTCTCACAGACACTTAAAAGTGAGTCTCTCCAAGAAGACGTCCCATCTCCTCCACCCCACACTTGCTGCTCCTCCTGTGGGTTCCTTTTCTCAATGAAGGCTACCATTTCGTTTACTAGGGCGCCCAGGACAAAGCATCACAGACTGCGTTAAGCACCAGGAATTTATTTTCTCCTAGTTGCGGAGGCTGGAAGTCTGAGAGCAGGGGGGCAGAAAGCCTGGTGCCCCTGAGGTTCCTCTCATGCACTCGATGGCGGGCATCTTCTCCCTTGTCTGCATGATCTTCTGCGAGTGGCTGTACCCTCGGCTCCTCTTTTTCAAGAACGCACTAGTCATACTAGATTAGAGCCCATACTGATGACCTTTTTTTAACTTAATTACCTCTGTGAAGGCCCTATTTCCAAATACAGTCACATTCTGAGGTACTGGGGGTCAGAACTTCAATATTTGAATTTTGGGAAGACCAAAATTTTCAGGCCATAATATGCCAGAGATCTGGACGCTGTCCTTCACTCCTTTCTATTTGCCCTCTCAATTCAGGTGTCACCGTGGATTCTGTTTCCTAAATATCTCTCAAATTTTCACTTTCATGAATTTTCGCTGCCACTTCCCAACTTTTAGCCATCATTGCTTTTTCCCCTAGATGATAGCAATGATCTCCTTACTGGTTTCTTTTCCTCCAATATTGCATTCTTCCCTTCTTCCTTCCACATGACAGCCAGAGTAATTTTTTAAAAAGCATAATTCTTATGATTATATCCTTGTCTGTCCCTGCTGAAAACCTTTCAGAAACCCAACATCCTGTCCATAGTTTCTGGGCCTGCTTTTCTCTCCAATCTAACTTTTTGTTAGATTTTACTAAATCATTTTCAATTCTCTGTACAGGATGTAGTCTCTCTAGCCTCTGATCATTTGCATCTTGTCTTTATATTTGGAGTAATCTCCTTCCTCCCTTTCACCTCACTTTGGATAACTTGTCCTTTAGATTTGGCATAAAAGCTTTTCTAGGAGGAAGAATTTCATCATCCTTTAAGCCAAGTAAGTCGCTTCTTAACCTGTCCCCCCACCACCCCGCCATAGTACATGGCACCCCACACTGCAGTTGCCTGTAGAGCCCTTTGTCTGGAAGATCTACTGGAAGAGGATTATTTGCACATTGTTCACAACTGGGTCAGTAGTGCTTAACCCACAGTATGTGCTGAATTACTTGGCATATTCCATACCATTGTTATGGAGCAGTGGGTCAAATGGTACTTCATTTTCCTAATCATTGTGTTTAAAAGTTGCCCTACTCTCTTGCCTTCTTTATGTCTTTGTAGAAATATCTTCACCTGATTTTATACCTATAGATTTGTTTGTTTATTTATCTCTTTTCTTTCTCTGTACAAGTGTAGAGCTTGTGCTCTAGACTAAGCACAGATGAGAACTGAAGGGTCTACTAAAGTTCTTATATGTCTGATCATCAAAGAAATTT
>JAQQAC010002594.1:21906250-21920927 GCA_029783875.1 Phataginus tricuspis | reverse complement strand
TAGTGATTTGGACTGGAAAAAGCAAATGTAGTTGAACTCTGGGATAGGTAAAATACCTCCAAATCAAAAAATTACATAATCACAGGCATTTAATAATCATTTGTTCCTGAGTTCAGCAAGGCTCACTTAAACTTCGAAGTGGCAGTTATAAATGTACTAAACTTTTAAAGTTATTTTTACTATCTGTTATATTTTATTTAAAAAATGAGTTTACTCTCATTGAAATGCACTTTATAAGTTCAATCTGACAAATACTCCATTGTAACTACATTCTTATCAAGATATAGAACATTTAAGGTTTGTACCAATATGAATAAAACTGCTGAGAACAATCGTATACAAGTATTTTTTGTGGACATATGTTTTTATTCTGTTGGCAATACTTAGAAATAGAGTTACTGGGTAGTAGGGTGGGAATATGCTTAATTTATCAAGAAATCACTAAATAGTTTTCCAAAATTATTGTCCATTTCATATCCCCACCAGCAATGTATGAGAGGTGCGGGTGCTCCACATGCTTCGCAACATTTGTCACTGTAAATCTATAATTTTCCTCTGTATTTTGGTGGGTGTGTAGGGACATATCATTGTGCTTTCACTCTGTGGTTCCCTGAGGACTCAAACTGTATACTTTCATGTGCCTGTTGTCTATTAATACAACTTCTTTTGTGGAGTGTCTGAACAAATCTTTTGCCTATCTTTCTTGGGATAAATGGAAGTTTTTCATTGGTTTTATTTCACTTTACAGGAAGAGATATTAAGATTGTGGTAAGGTAAAAATTATCTTTGGAATCTTTAAAGCAACCAATTAGTAGCAAAGAAGTAAAGCTAAAAAACCAAGAGGAAATAGGATAATAAAGTATACTTTCTTAGTACAAAAGAAAAGAAGAAAAGAAGAAAAAAAGCAACAAAAAACAGGGAAAAAATGGAAAAAAATAGCCAGATAATGGATTTCAGACCATCCATATTAAACAGTTGAATCATCCATTATTTATTTTGTCCTATATTCTCTCTCTGAAAGTAAAATTACATGTATATTAATCAGCCTGATACTTTCCCACAGGTTAGAGTCTATGTTTAATTTTTTAAATCCCTTTTTCTTGGTTTTCTAATACTTCCCACTTCCATGTGTCCTCGAGAATATCAGTTGAGCTCAAAACATCCCACTAGCCCTTCTCCGCCAGGCCTCACAGCTCCCCTGCTGACGCACAGTGTAGGCCACAGCTACAGACTCAGGACGGCCATGCCCTCGCCCGCATCTTCTTCCCTGAGCTGCAACATAGGCTTAACCAATTTCTTTTTAGTATCTTTAAAAATATTGTCTTGATGGAAGGCAAGAGATAGAATAGGGAATCTTACGTATATAAGGGAAACAAAACAGTCATACAATCACCGAGCTTGCTGCAGAAAGCATTGCAGTGAAAAAGAAGCACTTCAATGTTCGTCGTTTGTTATAATTTTTTTTTGTTATCCAGACTCAATTCTTAGACAAGTGGAATTTACTAATCCTGCATACTGAAGTTCACACGCTGGTGCAGTGATAAATGGTTGTTAAAAGACTGAACACTTCTGTACAGGGTATTTATAGCTGCTGCCCCCCAGCCCTCTGAGGCCCTACCTGTTGCCCCAGTTGCCCCTGTCATTCAGCCCCAACCCAGAGCTCTTTATACTACCCATAATCCCTCAGTTGAAGGGTTACGATTTGGCTTTGTAGGGGACTACTGGGCCTTATTACACACTGTGTGGGTATTTTGTGCCATAGCATTAGTGGTTAATAGTTCTAAGAACACCACACATGTATTCGATTAAGCTTCACTTATTAACAGAATGAAGTTAAGCTTTCAGCCTGATTTAGCTAATTGGAAAAATACAATAGCTGCAGTCCAGGTATTTGCCAGGGAGTATTACCTTGATTTTACTGCCATGAAATGCTTTTTGGAAGTTGAGGCTAGCCGTCTTCCCAACCTCACGATTACATGAGTGATATGCAATGCATCCATTTTCCATTTTAGACATGAGAGTTTATCCCTGAATTTAGTGATTGTCGGAGAGAGGTGAATTTCTGAGTGAATTGTTTTATCCCCTTCTTGAGTTGCTATTACTAAACTGTAGTTGGTAGTGTACTATTAGTCTGTTCTGAAAGATGTTTTAAGAAATCACATTCAGAATTCACTTTCTACCAGGATGTATTCTTTATAAGAACTCAAGGGAGAAGCTTTTCTCAGGGCTTACCCCCCTTTCAGGGGGATATGTTTGCTTCTTGGCAGTAACTGTTTGGTTTTATATAAGGACAACTGGGTACTGAATAACGTGTTCCCCTTATTGGGTCAACCCTTAATAATCTCAGAGCCAAATATGTTTCCCGTTTTAACAAGTCTTCATTTTATCTTTACTTTCAATTTTCAAAAATTCTTATATGGTATATATATATTTTTATAAATGCCCTGAGATCATTTTTAAACAAGGGTGAGCACAATTAAATAAGTAAAATATACAAATGAAACATAATAGCCTTTCCATTAACATTTTTCTCCTTATGTTTTGAAGCTAGACTCTAACAGTCAGATTGCAAGAGCAGGGGTTCCTGTGCTTCTGTGACACGTCATTGTTGATACATGCAAGCATGTTGTATGCCATTGATTCAAAGATACACAGCTTTCCATACCTTATAGTGAAAAATCTAGATGCACTTTATAATTGATAATGTCTTAAATTAGAGGGAACATGATAGTAATTCTCTCACACCCTGCTGTTGCTTTATCAACTAAGTTTGCATAATACTTGAAATCCTTTGTTGTCCTTTCAGCAGTCTTCACAACATCTTCATCAGTAGATTCCATCTCAAGAAACCACTTTCTTTGTTTGTCCCTAAGAAACAACTCCTCATACAATCAAGTTTCATCATGAGATTCAGTCACATCTTCAGGCTCCACCTCTAACTCTAGTTCTCTTGTTATTTCCACGAGATCTACAGTTACTTCCTTCACTGAAGTGTTGAACCCCTCAAAGTCATCCACAAGGGTTGGAATCAACTTTTTCCAAACTCCCATTAATGTTGATATTTTGACCTCTTCCTATGAATTGTGAATATTCTTAATGACACTAAAGTGATGAATCCTTCCCAAAAGCTTTTCAGTTTCCTTTTTCCAGATCCACCAGAGGAATCACTGTCTATGGCAGCTATGATCTTACAAAACATTTTTCTTAAAAAAGACTCAGAAGTGAAAATGATTCCCTGATCTTTGGGCTGCAAAATGCATACTGTGCTTTTAGGCATGAAAATCACATTAATCCCATTGTCCGTCTCCATCAGAGCCCTTGGGTGATCAGGTGCATTGTCAGTGGGAAGTAATCTTTTGAACAGAATCTTTACTTTTTGAGCACCAAGTTCTCAACAGTGGGCTTAAACTGTTCAGTAAAGGTTGTGGAAAACAGATGTACAGTCATCCAGTCTTTGCTTTTCCATGTATAGAGCATAGGCAGAGTAGATTTAGCATAATTCTTAAGGGCCCTAGGATTTTGGGAATGGTAACTGAGCATTGGCTTCCACTGAAAGTCACCAGCTGCATTAGCTCCAGTGAGAGGGTCACCCTGTCCTCTGAAGCTTCGAAGCCAGGCATTGACTTCTCCCTAGCTATGAAAATCCTAGATGGCACCTTCCAGTAGAAGGCTGTTCACCTACAGTGGGATCTGTTGAGTGCAGCCCCCTCCATTTCCTCAGCTCCATCTTCTGCATCACTTGCGGCAGCTTCTCCCTCAGCACCTGGGGCTTCACCTGCCCTTTTATAATATGGAGACTGCTTCTTTCCTTAACCCTCACGAGCCAACCTCTGCTACCTTCAAGCTTCTCTTCCACAGCTTCTTCACCTCTCTCAGCCCTCAAAGAATTGCAGGAAGTTAGGGCCTTGCTCTGGATTAGGCTTTGGCTTACAGGAATGTTATAACTGGTTTAATAGTCTAACTGATATGCTAAAATTTTCTCCATATCAGCAATAAGGCTGTTTCACTTTATCACCATTCATGTAGTCACTAGAGTGAATAAAAAGTTTTATTTCTTTTCAAGGACTTTTCCTTTGAATTCACAACTTGGCTAACTGTTTGGTGCAAGAGGCCTAGCTTTTGGCCTGTTTCAGCTTTTGACACCCTTTCCTCACTAAATTTAATCATTTGTAACTTTCTATTTAAAGCGAGAGACATGTGACTCTTCCTTTCACTTGAACACTGAGAGGCTGCTGAAGGGTTATTAACTGGCCTAATTTCAGTACTGTTGTGTGTCAGGGAATGGGAGGCCTGAGGAGAGGGAGAGAGGGGGGAACAGCTGGTCAGTGGAGCAGTCAGATCTTAGTATTTATTGATTATGTCTGCTGTCTTATATGGATATGGTTCATGGTACCCCAAAACAATTGCAACAGTCATATCAAACACTACTCATCACACATCACCATAACCAATATAATAATAATGAGAAAAAGTTTAAAGTTTTGTGAGAAATAGTGAAACATGACACAGAGACACAAAGTGAGCAAATGAAATGCTGTTGGAAAATGCCTCTAATAGACTTGCTTGACACAAGTTTACCCAAACTTCAATTTGTAAAAAAAATGCAATATCTGCAACGTGCAATAAAGTGAAGCGTAATAAATAGGTGTGTTCCTGTAGCGAAGAATGATTAAGCAATTGGCCTCTGGAGGTAGACATCTGTGGATTTAGTTTTATTATCACTACCTCTTGGGTGAACTGCTTCAATGTGCCCCTCAGTTTGCTCATCTGTAAAGTAGAATCATGGTAACCTATCTCATGGGAGGATTTCAAAGATTAAGTGGAGTTCACACATTGAAAACAGTGCTTGGAATAGTAAATGTTTTTCCTTCTTCTTGATATTGCTGTTGTCCACTCTAGAAGGTGAGCTCTGGAAGCAGGAACTGCCTAAATCCCATCTTATTCTTTCATTTCTAAATTCCTAGAACCTGCAAGAGAGCTTAACATAAGGAAGTCCTTATTAGATGTTTACAAATAAATGGAGTCCTGTATTAGATATGAATTTTGGGTGACATATCATATTTTAGTGAAAATTGAACTCTTCTTGAAAATGCTTTATGAAATTGAGCTAGTGTGATTATCAGTATATCTTTCTAGATGATATAAAATCATTCAAATACTTATTTATTAAACAGTAATCGAGTGCCAACTCTGTCATATACTCTCCCAGCTACTTGGGAATGGAGAGCTAAAAAGGAACCTCTGCCTGCAAAGAACTTATTTTCTACTGTAAAGAAGTCAGAGCATATAGTTTTTTCAACTGGACATTTGGTTTGTTATAAAATTACCTTAAATCTATTTGTGATAGTACATGCAAAAAAAAAAGTTTATTCCATAAATTTATTACATTTCTGAGTTTATAAAGGATACTGAAAATATTAAGTTCTTCCAAAAAGCTTTACAAAATAACCTTTTTCCTTCTCTAGTCTCTGATACATTAAAAAATTGGAACTGAGTGACTAGCTGTTGATTGGCACTTTCTTAGGTTGTCTGAAAACCGTATATGGCATTGCATATTGCCTTTGAAAAACCTCTTGCATATCTTGGCTTCTTTTAGTAAATTATGTTTGATTTTACTTAGACCCTCTATAAGTTGTTACATTGAAATTTGGGTCCTCAGTCTCAGGTTTTTCCATCGGCATCCATTTAACTCAATTGGCATATGTACAAAAAGGTAATCCATTGAGATAAACCCAGGGGTCTTGTCTGTGTTGTCCTTCCAAAACAGCAGTAGCTATGAATTCTTTTTTTTTTTTAAGAAAAGTCCTTGGCACCATTGACTTGTGTAGTGAAAATGTTTTCTTAAGAGAAATTCTTACAAAGTTTTCCTTTCAGGAGGATTTCCTTTTTAAACTTACTTGTTTCATTTGCTTTAGGGCTCGCTTCCAAGATTTAGCTGATGTTATTTCTCCTATGATACATAACTCAAGGGATGATTTCTCCAAAATGTTATGAGTGCCCTCCACCAGTCCTAATTCTGGGACAAGATTCTTTCTCTTGAGTACAGTTATCATTTATGGTCTTGCCACTTTTGCTTCTTTCCACTTATTTATCCATCTGGTATTATACTACCAAGCCTTTACCATTTATGAGTCATTGGCAATATTCACACTCGACTGTCTATGACTCACTAGGAATCTTTGCCAGATTTCTCAGCATTTGAAGGATATTTTCCTATTTTTATGTTCTTTCATTTTAACAGGGACAGTTAGCACATATGCTTCTATGTAATGTAATTTCAAAAATGGATGCCAGGTTAAAAGGGGTTCCCATATTTAAATCATTTACACATGTAGCCTCTTGAACTAAAAACTCATAAATTAAGACATTTTGGGGGGATACTTATAACAAGCATGGACATCAAATTTAAACAATGTGAACTTCTCTAGATGAGACATTAGAGTGAATACAAAGTTTTTCAGTTCTGTAGAAAGCTTGGGAATATTCACTCTCTTTAGGTAATTATAACTTCTAAGGATTTCTTCCTTGTTCCCAATGGTAATAAAAGCATAGCTCTGTTACTAATTAGCTATATGATCTTAGAGAAGATATTAATAGCTTTGCACATTTCCTCATTTGTAAATATTTATATCTATGCCGTTTTCTCTTCAGTACTATAAGGGATTCTTTACATGGAATTTGTTCCCTGGAAAACATATTTATTGATTAGAAGTAGCTTAGAAGATACTTAAATAAAAGATGAACACATGGAAGGAAGAATTGTGACTAACATTTTTTCAAATATAGGAATACTTATACATAATCATCTCACATGTTTTTTGGGGGATCATTGAACAAAGCATAATTATTCTAAGTATGTGAAGAGAGCCTATAAGAGTAATACCCTAAAGTATAAAAATGCTAAAGATATGAATAAACAATTCATGCACACACAAACACATAAAAAATTACAAGTTGATTAAAAAATTGGATAAAAATGTCCAATCTCCTAGTGATTGAAGAAACACAAAATAAACAATAAAATTTTATTGTATATACATTAATTGATGAAGAAAATAATAATGGGTAGTGTGGCATGATTTTAGAAAATGGAGATTCTTATACATTGCTGGTAGAACTGTGATTATATTCTTTCCAGAAGTCAGTTTGGAATCATGTTTCCAAAGCCTTAATATATTTCTAATACACTATAAGCCTACAATTTATTTATAAAAATTTATTCTTTGTAACCACAAAACCCCACATATATGTATATATAATATATGTACATATACATATGAATTCAATGTTGTCATTAACAGTGGGGAATAAAAGTAATATAAATCTTCATCAATAAGATAAACAATATATTTATCATATTACCAACAAAAGTGCCCCTCCCATGGCTTCCCCCATCAGTCACAAGAAACTTCCTCAGGTAAAAAATTTGGGGGGTTATTTGCTGCTTCTCTTTCCCTCACCCTCCACCCAGGGTAAATCCCCAAGTCCACTACTTGAGATCCCAGGCTGAGATCCATTCTTTTATAACATGGTTTAGGGATACATTGTAGTTTAATTAAGAAAACCCCATTAAATTTGTTGTGAGAGCAATGAATTCAATAATTACTAGCTATCCATACTTGAGCAAACTGCTAGAAGCCTTACTCTCTTCATGTGTAAAATGGGGATGTGACGTACACCTTAGTGACTTTGCACGGCTGCTTTGCTGAAATAAGGTAATGACTACGCAAGTGCCTTATTTGCTTGTGTGTGACGGGCCCTTGCTTACCTCGCCTGTGCTGCACCCCCTGCACGCGAGAGGGGGCAGTGGCGAGCAGGGCGGGGGCCAGGTGTTCGGACACAACAGATGACTGCCTTGTGCATCTGTGAGGATTGACGTTCACTCCCACAGTAGCAATTTTACAGGAGCAAGGAGGAAAGATTAAATAGAATAAACAAAGGGAGTGATGTATGACCTCATTTAAAACGGCATCAGCATCAGAAAAATTAAAGGAAGGAGCACGTACTTCTGTACACGCGTGAATGTGGGAGTCAGCCATCTGCGTGGGAGAGATACAGAGAGGCTGGGCAGAACAACTTACTTGTTTTTGGATGTTCAGCTAGCATAAATAATTCCCTTTTCAGGGCTATAGGATTTTTTTTAATACAGACTTTAGCTTTATTCGTTAGAAGTAGCTTAGGAGAGACTTTTCTGTAAGGGCTAATAAGAAAGATGGAACTCGATCTAGTACACGTAGGTACTGAAATAGTTACAACGATCACCTCCCATTGTTTTCATTATTTTGTTATTGTTATTGTATTTGGATTTGCACACATTTTGAGCCATCATATAAGATCTGTTCTTTAAAAGCAATTGAAAGCCATGTGTCTCCTTTCTTTATACTGATACATGCTAGTTTTATAAAGGTTCCATCTAGATGTTTTGGACATTTTCTGAAGTAGAACTTTCAATTCTTGTGAAATATCTCATGCTAGTGTGTATTATCTGTATTTTTCAAACTGGGAAGATTGGTCCAATGTGGTTAAGTGAGTGGGTTGGCTAAGATATAGCCAATTTAGCAAGAGATATAAAGAAAAATAGACCAGATCTACTGAATATATGGTGGTATTTGTCCAACTGGTTTTCCCCTAACTCTGTATTCCTATTTTCACTGAGCTCACACAAAATGGAGGCTACAAGCAAAAACACAGTGCTGTCTAAACATAGCTGTCATTTCAGCCTAACAAGTTTGATTAGCTCCATTAGCAGGGATGCTCTGCAGGAAACTTTAGATAAAAACATTAAAAACTTGGATTATCAACAAACTCTTTAGTCCTAGCTGGGCCTGGTAGCCAATGTAGAAATTGATTGTCTCATGTAATTGGGTTTACTCAGATTACTATGTCAGTATCATATCAGAACTCTGCCTCTATCTTTTTAGGTACTTGTAATAGACTTCTGCTGCCTATCTCACTGTCCCTTTTTGATGGAATAATCTGAATTCCCACTGAAAGCTTTGTTTGGCAATGCAAAAAAGCATTATGAGGCACTGGATATAGCCAATGGGATTCTTTTTAATTTTTGTTATTAGCTGAATTCGTGAAAAGTTCACAGGAAAAGGGAGCATCTCTGCTCATAGTTAGTGCCATATTCTGATTCTTATATTGGTTGTATTTTTAAAAAGCTAATGCTTTATAGGTTAATGTTCTTTATATAGAAGTCAAAAAGAAGCAGATGGAATTTGGAGAGTTGCCTTCTATGTACCATTCTCTGGTACATTCCAGAGATTTTACAGGTCATAATTTCAGATCTACAAATGCTCATTAAAAATTACTTTCCCATAAAAGTTATATTTGATTTATAAAGTTAATGTGATCCTCCCCAGATTCAATCAGAGGTTTTTCTCCTGGTCTTCAACATTCAGATTTTTCATCACACTCATGGCAAATAAAACATGACTTCCATGAGGTTCTTGGGTGGAGTAAATTGAATGTAGATTAATCACCTGGAACAGAATAGGTGTCCAATACTTAAAAAGAAACAAAAAGACATACCCATTTACTATTATCCCTTTTCCCCTGACATTGAGCCAATTCTCCATTCATGACAAAATGTCTTTTGCACCACAAATCCATATTAGTTTAGATTTTGAAAGCATTCTTCATTAGTTAATGCTGTCAAAGGCTTCTAAGTAATCCAAATAAATTATACTACAGTTATCCTTTTTTCCGCATGTTTGTTCCTCCCTCCCTCCCTCTTTCCCTCCCTTTCTGCCTTCCAAGAATAATGGCAAGTTAGTTGGGTATCAGTATTTTTTAAAAGCCTACAGGCTTTTCCAGTTAGTAGCTTGTTCTTGCTAAGTCTGCACTGATGTCCTTCCTTTAGTGGACATGGTCAACTGCCTGATAGGAAAGAGAGACTTGCCCTATTTTAAGGGGGGGGGGCAAAACGTAGTCACCCTGCCATAATGCTATTCATGTTGCATGCCCTAATCCACAGGAAAGAGGTTGGGTTCCTTATTTCTTTTGGAGTGTTTTGTGCATTCTGAATATGTCTGTTCCTAAAAGTCTGATCTTAGCTAATTTCCATTATTTTTCTTAGTACCATAGTTTCCACTGTTTGCGTGGTAGCAGTTCCACAACATGTGGCTTCTCTGGCTTCTGTGACTTAGCTCATTTCATTCCCCGGCATTCAATGTTCTCAAACCTTCTGTCTATTGGCCTCCTCCCTGATTTTAGAGGTCCAAGACAAATCTCTGTTCCTTCCTAGGAAATGTCTGCCCACTGAAGACTCAAGGAATTTGCCTTTCCTCTGAACCTTTGTGGCACTGGGGACTGGGCCATTTCCTAGCCACGTGTCATTTACTACCACATACTGCCAGTGTTCTTCTCATAGTTTGACTTCATCTTTTATACCAGGTTGGTTCCTCTTCCAGGGTTTCTATCATGGTCAGTGATGGACCACCATCCAAATAAGTGCTCAAGCACGCATGGGCATCGTCTGTGGTTCTCCCACCATCTGCCTTAACCTGTAAACATGAAGTCTTGTATCTTTGTCCTCTTCCCTTAGCTCAAGGTGTGACCGTCTGTGGCCTGCATTACTGCAGTGGCTTTCTATAACTGGTCAGATTCCAAAATTATTCACTTACTCTGTTCTCCCTCCTGCAGCCAGAATATTTGCTAAAATGCAAATGTGACCTTTTCAATTCCCTGCTTAAAAATTTTCAGTGGTTCTGAAATGCTTTTAAAATAAAGTCCAAATTTCCTAGCATGGGCATAGAAAACCCTTTACAAGCTAGCACTAAGCTTCTGCATACTGAGATGACGGCCCGTGTTGGTGAATGTAGAATGGGGCTTTTCCTGTTGTCATTGAACTTCTACTAAAGCCTCAAAGTTAAGGGCAGCAGGCAGTAAGTATTCTATAATTTCTTAAGAGAACTACTAGGCATTTCTCTAGAACTTTCTAAAAGATAACAATGTGACTTTGTGGCTATCATTTTCCATAACCCACCTCCAGCCCATACAAGAGAAAATAAGGAGTTCAAAAGACAGTTCATTGGAAAGTAGGAGAATGACTAGTGGTAGATGGTGCTGTGGTATTTCCCCTCCTCTCTCCATGGAAATCAGAGGAACTACATCCTCTTCCCCTGAGTGCACAAGAAGTCATCATGACTGTCACTGACAGAGGCTGGAGGTGTCTGAAAGAGGGGGCCTCACCTCCCACAACGTTGCTATATGTGTACTGTCATGTGGCATCGCTAGCTTGGGCTCCAGTATCTCCTGGAACAGAGAGTTGAGGCAGTTCTTGGGTGAATTCCCCCGTGGGGATTGGAAACAGGTGAATGTGGAGCCTGGTAATTGCCTTCCCCTGGTGAATTTGAAGGGCAGGCGGCCTATGGGAGTACCAGTGTGAAGGACACCAGGCAGCATTTGGTAGAGGAAGCATTTCTCAGGGCAAGGATAGGGGAGTTCCCCATGAACTCAGTGGATGTTATGGCGGCAGCCGCCAAGTACTACAGGGGCGAGGAGAACCTGGTTTCACGCCCTGCCTGAAAGTGCGCCTCCAGGGGCAGGAGCCTGACGGGGTCTGCCCAAGATCAGAGAATGTTGTCTATCTGGGACAAATGCAGTGCAGACGTCCCTGCAGCAGCCGGGGACAGCCTTAGGGGACATCCAAGCATCTCCTGAAACAACCAGTGAATGAAAACCCTCCAGAATGGAGGAGGGTGTAGGGTAGCAGAGGGGGGGTTAGGAGAAGAGGCGGTTGGGGGAGAGGGGTGGGTGCTGGTGGTGGAGTGGAGGCGGTTTAAGAGTGGAAGAGATAAGACATGTTTGCCAGCCAATAAAGCCAACCGGATTTGCTGAGAGTTGGAGGAGGGGTATAAGAGGGCAGACTAGAATGATTTTTGGCCTGAGCAACTAGATGAAACTCATTCATTGAGAAGGGCTTATGGTAGGAGGAGCAGGGGGCAGGTTAATTTTGAGATGTCCTTTAGACATCCAAGTGCAGAGGTCATGCAGGCAGTTGGAGTTCAAGGGAGAGATTGGTGCAACAGAAAGATGTTGATGTGGTCAGTATGTGGATGTCCTTTAATGCTATGAGACACAGGTTTTGATTTATATGGCTTTGGATTTTTATGCTGAAAATGACTATTTTTAAAGCTGAAAATGACTGAAAAGCTTTAGGACTGGCTGGGATGGCCCAGGATTAAGGGACTGGGTGTGGGAAGATCCAAAGAAACACTTTAAACCAGGTGATGGGAAACAATAATGCTTCCCATTTGCTTCCCATCAAATGCTGCTCATTCAGCAGACCAGCTGCATCTGGCTCTCTTGAATTTTCCTGACTTTACACACAACTTCTCCTGCCTGTGTATTTGCTACACTACCTCTACTTATCTTTGCCTGGAAAGCTAATATGAATTTTGTAATGTGCATTTTTCTAGTGCTTTATGAGAAGCGTTTTCTTACGCTCTTGTGGTTGGATTTCCTTCCTGTGAGGCTAAGACCCTTCCCTTTCATGACGCTATTTGCATGTTCTTTGTCCCTTTCTAAACTGTAAGTTCCCTGAGGGTAGGTCATCTGTCTTATTAACCCTTCTGTCTCTGGTTCTAGTGTAGGACCCATGCAGAGTAGATGTCCAGTGAGTCACTGGACTCACTAAATGCAAGCAAGCAGGTTAAGGGCAGAGGCCGGGCTCTATAGATTGTACTGATTTCTATGGTACTTGAGCGATTCGCATCACACTTAGGAGTAAGTCTGTCAGTGTCAGCGGCATGGAAGGAGGGCTGCTGCCCTGTTTTTCTCACTATGGGTACAGACACTTGATAGTATCAGGGTCCCCATTCCTGTAAATACTGGTGAGTTTCTTTATCTCCAAATTTTATAAAGATGGCAAGAAGGTCTGTTGAGAATGATTGAACTTACATTCTGAAATGAAAACTATACAATTTGCTATACATTTATTTGTGTATACATGTACAATGGCTCTGCATGCTGTACTTGGATATTTCTCACTAACAACAATCCATACCCAAGTCAGCATCTTTCTTTGTGGTCTGTCCTCTTCTTTCCAGTGATGTTGGTGTTCCCTCTGGCATTACTGTCCTACAGGCTCTACATGATAGAACCTATAGGTCCTGTGCTGGGATTGTTATCATGTAGGGTTCGGTGTAGCTGACTATTATAGAACAGCTAAAAGAACAGTTTTCGATGTAACATAATTGCTTGTTTTTCTCTATTGCAAAATAAATCCATAGATAGATAATACAAGGTGGATTTAATGTCCCCAGAGTCACAAGAGACTCAGGCTTTTTCTCAATTTCGGCTTGTTCATGTGCCTAGTATGTGCCTTCAACTTCAACATCACCTCATAGGCTAAGAAGGTTTTTGATGCCCCAGACATCAGGTCCAAGTTGCAGACTGAAAAGAAGGAAGAAAGGAATGATAGCAGGGATTTCCTTCCAAAGGAGGAAGCTCCGTTAATCCATTTTCCTGGGAGTCCCACTCCACACTGCTGTTTGCGTGTGTTAGTCTCAGAATTAGTCACATGGCAACTGATAGGCAATGCTGTCTCTTACATGAAACTGGGGTTCTGTTATTTACCAAAAAGGAGATTGGTAGCATGTGGAGCATCCAGTCTCCTGGGGATACGTGGCTGCATTCTTGCTTCAGGGTTTACTATTTACCACTTTGTCCCTTATTTGACTTATGTTCCCCTTACATACAAAATCTTTACGTATTGATTTCCACAAAATGCCCTACTTCTCTCTAATATGCTCTGAAAATCCTGGCTGACCGCTTTGTTTGTTCACAGAGGATATAGCTTGCCTGAACTTGCTGCTCTTTCTAACCTCAGTGCTCTGTCTGCATCTGTGTTCTCAGAGCCCGCAGAGTTCTCCTTGGAGGGCAGGGCAAAGGGCGTGATTTTATTTTGCTTCCTTACACTTATTATAGTCACGTTCTTGTCAGACCCTGAGCTGGAAATCGCACCATGGCTTTGTGGTAGTTTGATACTTCCTGTGTCCAAAGGATGGGTGGGTGGAGGGTCGCACTGTGTCCTGTAGCAGCAGACTCTGCTCACTGGTTATCAAGTCCACTGCCTTGCTGCTTCTGATTCCTAAGTGGGCTGCCTCTTCCTTCCCGGCTGGTCCCCTGCTGGTGCCCAGCTGGCACGTCTAGACACAGTCCCTTCAGTAGTTGCTGCTGACTCCATGAAGTTTCCCTTAGGAAGATAAGCCCTTGACGCTGTTCACCAATATCACATAAAGCTCCATGTGTTTATAAGACTTTACTCAAAGATTTGGGTAACAGTATTGAATTCCAATGTTGATGGTAGAAAATGGAAACTCTATTATAAACAGGACCTTTCTGTGGTCAAGGGAGGACCGTCAAGGCATTCAGTCTTCAGAGAGTGCCCTTGTCCATTGCTCTTGTGTATTAAGTTCTTTCTATGTGAGAGTATCTTTTCTCTGAACACATTTGACGAAACCTATTCTCCTGACTGTGGGGAATGGTTTCACTCCAGAACCTATTCCTATCCTGATTCCCCCAGCCGTTCATTTCTCCTTGTCTGAGTTACTTGGAAAATAGTAACATCCAAGAGAGTTCAGTCCCCTATGCATTCCAAGTCCCACAGAATGATCCAAGGTAGACACTGTGAGTTTCTCTACCAATGTAAATGTATGCTGATTATCTG
>JAQQAC010002594.1:21749473-21906240 GCA_029783875.1 Phataginus tricuspis | reverse complement strand
CTCTACCAAAGACAAACTGTATGAATCCACCCATAGAATGGTAAGCCAATTACCTGAGATTTTCATGCTCTGGCAAGATTTGCTGGCCAAGGCTTTGGGGAGCTTTACAACTGTGGGTACCTTCCCAGTTTTCATTTTGATACAGGGTCGCCATATGTTCCAATAGTGAGCATCGTTGGAGGAACTCTAGATATGTATTGCCTCAGAGGCCCAGCCATTTGTTTCTTTTGTTGATTTGGAGGTGAGTGCACTTGCTTGACAACAAGGTGAACTGATCTAGAAATAGGAAAACTTGACTACTCTTGAAAGAGGCAGTTTTGGAAGCTTTTGTTTTTCTTGATAGCTTAGAAACAGAACATAAGCATCTAAAGCCCTCAAATGGGAAAAATAGCATTAAATTATTATAATTTAGGTATCCTATGGATTTGTTCACATTATTGGAGAACATTTTATTCACCGCACAAAGTAACATCTTGTTAAAGTCAGAACTTCTACATAGTTAACTTGTATTTTATTTTTTTTTAAAGAAAATAGAGTTCAGTTTTAGAGCACTTGTAGGTTCAAAGCAAAATTGAGCAGAAAGTACGGGGTTCTCATGTGCCCCCTGCATGGTTAACTTTAAAGGTGAACTATTAGTTCCTATGTCTGCCACCAAATTATACTGAAATTCCCTTCACTGTTGGGCTGTAGTACTCTTTAAGTTAACTCACTAGTACTCATCGGGGATAGGCATTAACTTCTGGGTCATAGAATGACTTCATATAACAGTGTTCACTTGCCCAACATGTGTATTATTTGGTAGCTCAGGCTGCTGCTCTTGGATTGAAACAGTCGCCTGTAATTTATATGGAAATGCTTCTCTCAAATGCAACTCCTTAATTTCTTGAGTAAATATTTTCAAGTAAAGTAATTTAGTTATCTATAAATTGTTAAACCTCAATTAAAATAATTGGATATGCAATGAATGAATGGAAATCTTATGCCTCTGCTATTGTGGAAGACACCTGGTGCCTGGGTCACTACTGAAGTAATAACTATAATCTGGGCATTTCCTTATCTACCTAAATAAAGGCTAATGGAGGAACTAGCTCTGCTACTGTAAAAATCACTTATGCTGATGATTTCTCAGGAGGTGTCCTGGGGGGACATTTATCCCTAGGAAGTTAGTGGTGTTAGTACCAGTGCCCCATAGTGAGTTAAGGCTGTACCGAGAGCTCAGAAACTTCCATTCCACCATGTTATCAGGCATGGGTTGATGAGTTAGTTCTCTTTAGGGATTTTTTTTAATCCAATAAAGTAGCATACTTTTCCCCCTGAAGTTTCTAATTCTTTTAAGTGTTATGTTGTGTTTGTGTGACTGAGGAGAGGAATATACAAAAAGGTTATTTTAAAATTATTCTGCCTCGTTATTTTTTTGTGTGTGTGCTCATTTTTTCCTTGTGGGCTATTATATTAATTTTCTGGACTTCATTTATGTAAGGAAATACTCTCATTTATTTCTCTACCTTTTCTAAAATCTTGATAAAGTTTCTTCCCAGGTACCTTAAATGTGTTATCTTCTTAGGAGAAAGGAAACTGGCCTAAACTGTCACATAAACTTTTCATAAATGTTTGCTTGAAGTGGAAAATGCTTTGCAAAATCTGATAATTTTGCTGAATGTGGCATATGCTTTGTATCTTTTCTTTGAAGAATTCATTTGTCAGTTGTATGTTAAAGAATGAGCTTGCCAGGCACCGTTCTAGGCACTGGTAAGATGAAATGAGACAGATATGGTTGAAGCCTGAAGGAGCTTATAGGAGATAGATTTGTGAATCCACTATTCTAGTCCTGTGGAATAGAGACTATGAAAGAGGCAAGCTCAATAAGAAGACAGATCAGATGGAAGCAAGAAGGATTCTGGACCAATTCCAGAAGTAGGGTGACTTTGATTTGAGTTTTGTAAAGGGAAGTAAGAATTATGTTGAAAACACGAAGTGAAAGGCATTTGAGTGGAGGAGAGTCTGAAACAATGTATCTGTTTAGGGAATTATAAATCCATTGATGTGAGCCTACCGAGTAGAAGTCTGTGGGAGAATGATGGTAGAAGTTAGAGCAGGTAGGTGCCCGGTCCTGAACAGCTTTGTGTGTAAGTGAGGAATTTTGAACTTTAATGTGAAAATTATAGGGATTTAAAAAAGGATTTTTTAAGCAGAGGAGAGAAATGATATTTACATTTCAGGAACAACCTTCTGGCAGCAATTAGGAGAAGCAGTGGAAGCAGGCCAGACCGATGGAAGGTTATCTAATTATGATGCTACCACAATATTCAGGGAAAAAGAGATGAGGCCTTTAATTTAAGGCAGTGACTATGGGAGTAGAGAAGGGATGGGTTAAAGAGACATTAACAAGATGTCTCTAGTATATTTTCTGTGTCCCTGGATGAACAAGTAGGTTGGTGATACTCGTCCACAAGATAGGAAATGCAGAAAAGACCCCATGTGTTTTGGGGGAAAGACGATGTTTTGTTTTGGACATGTTCAGGTAAAAGTGATAATGACATGCCCACAGTGGAGACATCTAGTCTAAATCAAATATCTCTATCTGAAGCTGGCAGAGGGTTCTGAGCTAAAGATATGGATTTGGAAGTCATCAATCTATTTGTAGATACTAAAGCTTAGGTGTCAATGAGGAAACAAGACTTTTGGGAGATCTTGATATTTATAAGACCTGTGGAGATGATTTCTTGCAAGATACAGATAGCAAATGGCCCATAGTACATTTTCTTATATATCCACATTATTTTTTTACTATTTTCTTATAAATGGTAACCTCTCAATAGTTTTCAGGGAAAAATGGCAGGAAGGAGAAGGAAGAAAGGTTGGGTTAAGAATGGTATCTTTAGAATACTTTGCAAAGCTATGGCACCAAAGAGAACACAGGATAACATTCTAGATCGTTCTGTAAGCCTTAGGACCAAATTTGATATACTTTAGGAATGTCCAAAGGTATTCAAATCATCTCCATTAGTTTGAAGATAATTTTTTCTAGAATTTCTATCAAAGTCTATTTCAGGGTAGTCTTTTGGCCTCTGCTGGGGCAGACTTCTTTTTTTGGGGCTACACCTGAATAGGTCCAGGTGCTCAGAGGCCTTTGGGAATCACTTTGAATTTTCAGAATTATTTGCCTCTATTAATTCTGTTGGGCATATATATGTATGCACATAAGAAACTGAACCTGACCCTAAAGAAGCAAAAGGAGAGGGTGGTAGTAGTGCCGTGATATTTGCACTGATCCTACCAGGCCTCTGGTGATTCGTCTGGGGCTGTACACTCGTTAAGGAAGAGTACACAGAAGAGTGCAAGACGTGTGAGAATGTTAAGAACTTTATGCTTCCAGCCTCAGTATATACCGCTTGACCCTCCCTTGGACAAGAGAAGCCATCTTGTTTTGAATTTCTGAGTTTAGCTCAAATAGCCCATTTGAGCTGGGCTCAAAGGCCACGGCCTCTCCCTAGCCCCTTTTAATTTGCATGGATACACTCAGATCTCAGCCAACTCTCTTCCTTTGCTTGTATGTCCCTGTTATTACTTTTCCTTATGTCCTTAAAGATATGCAGTCTGTCTGTAATTAATACTTTCTTATGAGTGGGAAATTCTTATTATGTTTATAAATTTGGCCATATTGGGCATGATCTAGAACCCTTCCAAATACTGTGTCGATCTAGCTGTTGCCTTTACTCATCAGGTTTATTTATTTTTTTTAGTTGTTGCTAACATTTATAAATAAACTTGTAAAACTTTCTAGCACTTTCTCTTAGCAAAATTATGAGAAGGAATGATTAGCCTTGCACTGCTAAGATGGGTTGTGTTAATAAGAAATAGAAAAAAAGCGAGCTAATTAAAGCAATGGTCATATCTTTAGATAAGACCATTGAGAGAAGACGTGCTGGGGATGGACATGGTTCAGTGAAGACAAAAGCTCTGGTTAGTAATTAGAAAGGGGCATTTACTTCTGCTTCTGAATTTAATCCCATCTGACAGTCTCTTGTTTAAAACTGTCCAGTAAGCTGTCACTACCAACTTCATATTTTTTCTCTCACTGGGTTAGTCTTGCCTTCCTTTCTATGATCAGCAGATGGAATGCTCAATTAACAGAAGAGCTAATATTATGGAAAAAAAAAATGACCAAAGGCTAGAGGACTCCCCTGAGTCCTCATAAAAAAGCAGTGGTGAATGAGTAGGCAGAGACACCTCAAGTTCTCTGGCACAGCATTGATTGATAGACACTCATTAAAGTAGGAATGATAGTAGGGGGATGCACACCTGTTCCCGTTGTACTTTGGGGCAACAAAGAGATCCAGCTGCACCGGACATCACACTCCAGGAGAGGGAGCCTGGTTGTGAGTTTGTAAACCGCTGGTTTAAAAAAAATGAGCCCTTGTCCTTTTGTGATCAGGGGCACAATAAAGGACCACACGGTAGATATTTGACCCCTGGCCCTGTTTTCCCACCTCAATACCAGGTTGGGAGAGTGCCAACCTTTCCTAGGGCTAATCAGGGGCTGGGCCCCCAGTCTTGTGGTGGCAGCTCTGCAGTTTGGGGACTCATGCCCCTGATCCACCAAGTCAGCATTCTGAGGGGACCGCCTTTAGCACCCGGCTCCAGCGCTTTCCTCGGTGCTCGGCAGCTTCCTCCCAGCGCAGCCAGCTCGTGGCATTCAGTTAGGACAAATCAACCCTTCCATTTTATGTCCCTTCTGCAGTCTCCATAAGTAGTCAAGCTGCTGTACAGCAGGGATTAAGAAGAATTCCTTGGAACACCACAGTCCATTCTTGTGGTACTGAGAGTCGCCATGGGACTGCTTACAACACAAGAGGAATTTGATTTTCATTTGAGTTTAAAAAAATCCTTCTTAAATAAAGAGTTAGCATTTTTCACTTCCTGGAACTAGCTCTTCAAGAGCCCTAGGTTTTATCAAAACCATTTGCTAAGCAATTTAAAGTTTATATAACTAACAGTTAATGAATGAGTGCTTCCTAAGGAACATAATGGGGCACTGTCATTATGTTTATGTTACAGGTAATAAAATGGAGACCGAAATTAACCAGCTTACTCAAGGTAACATAGCTAGTATGCATGTCAAGTTGAGATTCAAGACCAAGTAGATATTCCTGGATCCGAAGCTTACTAAACCCATGGCTTGTGAAAATACAAAGGCCCATACCTAAATTTATGCTAATTTTCAGGAGTGTGACATTGCCATGGCTTTTTTTTAAACCTCCTCTTGATTCCTAAAGCACTTTATCTCATGTTGACAATTGAAATTTTCATCTCTTTGAATTAACCCCAACTCAGCCCCACAAAACATTGATTAGTTAATGGGATTTACTAAGGATTCCATGGAGTTATCAGAGAGGGGGTTTTTGTTACTTGACACAAATGACTTTAGTTGTCAATTTAGGTGTTATCATTTAAAAAACATACACCCTTTGCCTTGCCAGGGTAAATAACTTCTGTCCATCCAGCCTTTCTTGCTCTACCGGCCTCTCCTTTCTTCTCTTTCTTTCTGCAACTTCCTTTTAAGAGTAAGCAAGCAAACAAGAAAAACAACTAATCAAAGAACATCTCTGAAGCTTTGGTGTCAGCAAAAGCCAAGGCCCACAATATATTACCTCTAATCCCAGTAATTATGGATGTACCCTTCTCCCTGAAGACATCCACACTGTAAGATAAATGCAGACTTTCTAATTTCATCACCAGTAGATGGAACCTTCCCTGCACTGCAGAGTTTGAGCTCACAGCCTACACCATGCCTCCCTGCTTGACTGTCTATATTGCTGTGCCTCATCTCAAAGCCTTCCAGAAGAAAAAGTTCAGGAAGGAAAAGAGAAAAATGGACGAAAGGGGAAGAAATGGAAGGGGGAATGGATGCAGAAAGGGGCTTCTTTAAAACTTATTTTGGAACACTGCCTGTGGACTTCTGAAATACAAGTTAAAGATTTCTTCCTAAAAATGCCTATCCTCATTCACTACCTTTAAGCTCTTTATCTCCGTATGTTTTTCTTTTGCTTTAACTCAGATAATGGCCTTGTAAAATCAAAAAGCAAAGATATGTGCATAGAGAGGAGATTTTGGGGTAGGGGAGCAGCATTATATGCTTCATTTTAATATTTTCCTTATTTGCTTATATGCTACAACTTACAGAAGTAGAAAAGAACAGTTTTCTTCAATCTTTGTTGAGCAAAGAGGAGAAAGACATAGTTGAAACATCCAGCACTCACATGTTCCCAGTTTTTTTTCTTAAAAAGTGATTTTTTTTAAGTACTAGGAAAAAACATCTCAGATTATTAATCTATAAAACAAGGACATTGTTTTATAGAATTGTAGGGTAACTTTCTTATTCATTACTAATTGTGGGCAATGACCCCACAGTCACTATCTACAGATATATTGGGTGGTAATTGTGAAATTAGCCATTTTCACTCTTTTCAGTCAGTTCATTTTAGTTCATAAATGAATTAATTTTGGTTTGATTGTGTCTGTTCCACTTAGAGTGAATTGTTAGTGGATATGCTAAAAATCTTTTTGAGCACCCCGTATGACTCTGTTATTCAGCATAATTAGGTAATGAGGAATTTGTAGCTCATCAAATATTTTAAGTAATTGTTACCATTATAATACATAGTTTTATATATCAATCAGATTACTGATTTTCCAAGAAATTCATAAATGCTTTTAAAGCTAAATCACAACGAATTTAACTTCCATAATAACAAATTGAGTGCTCATTATGCTATCTACTGTAGATTCTTAAATGAATGCAAAATGGGTCAGATACAACCTTTGCTTACAGACACTCACAGCCGGAGAGAAGAACACAGGGTATCTCATCTGTGTGTACTGGTGCACAAAGATGTTCTAAGAGCCCTGAGGGCTCAGGGGTTCTTTGGCTTGAATGATTTTGAGGGGTGATGACTTTAAACTGGGAAGAAGAGTAAGGTTAGGTTGGCAGAGAGAACAAAACGGGCATAGCATGTAGAATGGTGCAGTATGTAGGCAGGACAGTGGAGGTATGCTAGAAATGACTGGAACTCTAGTGTGGCTTGAGTGTAGTTATGCTTGAGCTGGTGGTGGGAGGTAAGGCAGGGAAGGTAAACCAAAGCCCAGTTGCAAGGTGAGGCTCTGAACTCAATGCTAAATGGTGGGCACTTTATTGTGAAGACGAGTGTTTCGCTAAATGCTGGTGTTTGTTAAATGTTGGTTTTCGTTAAAATAGCATGGACTAACAAGTTTGGCAAATGATGCTTATATTTTTCCTCTTAGGCATTCACAATTCATAGTGGCACATTAATGGCTTAGAAAACTCCTGCACTAAAGAACTATTTTGTCTTGTTTAACATGTTTCCCAAACTTACTTAACCACAGAAACTGCTTTCAGAATCTTTATTAATACATGCAGAGATACCTTTATTTCATGGAATACAGTTTGGGGAAACTTCAGCCATTGTTATAAACAATGGATTAGAGAAAAAAAATAAGTAGGTAGGACAATAGCACGAACAGATCTATATTTTAGGAAGGAATAAAATATAACATTCCTTTGACTGAGATTATTCATGTATTTCAAGATATTATAGCACCTTGCAGCTGTTATCAATGTTTTGGATATGTTCAGAAGTATAAATTAATAAGTCTTTCTGGTTAATAGTATGAAGGATAATGGAATCCAGTATCCCAATATTTGGGATTTCTCTGAAAATCCCACACTGTGTGTGACAAAATTAAATTCCTCGCTATCACTCCAAACTGGTATTTAAAAAAAAGCTGATCATCAGATACCCTGATACAATGTTAACCATAGACAAGGGAACTACAAAATTTGCTAAAGAAATACAAATGGATCCCATGTTCTTAAGAGAGAAAACAACGCAGAAAAAGGAGGCCATTTTGGCACTTTTTAGACAGATGTTCCATTTTCTGTTCAGGAAAATGTCTTTTTTCTGTAAATTGCACTGAGGTGTCTATTTTGCTGAAGTCTTACTTTAGTGGTATATGTGGTTTAATTCTTATCAAGGTGAAGGTATTTCTTAAAATCTTATTAGAAGCCTGTACAAATCTTCTTTTTAAAAATAACCTTTTATGAAAAGGCAAATCAATGTAGTGTGGGGTCCTGCATTCTAATAATTATTATTTTAAATAATTAAATTAGGACACTCCTGCTGAGTAGCCCTTTATAGTAAATCTTATTAAGAAGACAGGCATTAGTCAGGGAGGACTGTGTACAATTCTGTGTTTGTCAAGGGAAAACAGGTGGGAAAAATGATTTGAATTTTAGAAGGATCACTCTGATAGCAGTGTGGGAGATTGATGGTGGGGGAGTGAGCAAGGCCGGAAGAAGGGGTGATTGTTAATAGGCCATAGTGATGTTATGAAGAAGAGATTTTAGGGAACTACATCATGACAATAAAGTGAAGAAAGCGGAGTGGGGTGACAGATGAAATAGGTACAAGTAATTTCACTGAGTTAAGTTGACAGGATGAATATGAGTGTTAGTGGGAAAAGGTAGAAGGCAAAGCGATTCTTTTCTAGTGTTATTTCTGGTGTTATTTTTAGACTTTACTGATTGCAGATTTGCGACTTGTGGATTGTGGTGTAATTATTCTAAGTGAGAACTGCAGGAGGGTTACTGAATTTTAGGGGGAGGATTTTCAATCAAGATATGCATAATTTGAGTTTGAGGTGCTATGAAAAACTGAGGCAGACCAGTGATTTTCAAGACATGGTCTGTTGATGTCTAGAGTCTTTAACACATTTTTAAAAGGTCAATAGTCAAAGTCATTTTCATAGTAATACTAAGACATTATTGCCTTTTAAACTGTGTTGACATTTGTATTGGTAGTGGAAAAGTAATTGCGGGTAAAATTACTGGTGCCTTAGCATAAATAAGGCAGTGATTCCAAACTGTAGGACAGTTGCCATTTTAGTCTTTACTGCCATGCTCTTGCATTTTTAAAAATGTCCCATTTCACCTAAGAATGTCCTTGATGAAGCACTAAAAATTATTCATTTTATTTATTTTGACCCTTTAGGGCATGTCTTTTCTTCAGAGTAACGCATATTTTATTTATTTTGTTATAAAGTTGCAACTCAATAACAATTAAGAAATAGGTCTATTGTGATAGAGATTATGGTTATGGAAAAATATAATGGCAGTACAATGGTGGGGAGTTTATTCAAATTACTCAATAGGAAAACAGCATATATATGTCTGCATTTCTAACTCTAGAAATTTTGTGTACACTTAATTGCTAAAATATTTCTTTTCCTCTGAATGTTCTTTTTAGAAATATGCAAGGTACCGTTTATAGTCCAGTTGATGAAATGGGAAATATGCATAGTGAAGTACAAAGTAGTTTAGAGGAGAATACTTCTGTTTGCGTTATGAGCTGAACTAGCCCACTTTTTATTTCATGGACTCTCATTTTTACTAGAAAGAAAAACTGACCAAAAAACTATGATTATTCAGAATTGAGTCTTTGGCAGTTATGTTCTTGAAAATGAATAAACTGAGCTGTGCCTTTGAGAAAAATGACTGATATTATTTGTTGTTAATGATAAAGTTTGAACTTTCAAGCAAAACTGGGAATTTTGGAAAACTTGTACTTATCACCATAAATTTGATGGCTTCCCAAAGTTTAAAGGCTTTTTAAATAAAATTGGTGGTAACTTAAAAAATGTAGTTTAAAAAACATTGTGTAATAAAATGTGCTAATACTTGGAAGTGAACCAATATTTTTAAAATACCTGTCTATAATGCTACAAAATCATGAAGATAGACCAATAGTTTTTCAGTTCATTGATTATTTTATTAGCTCTGTCAAGTCTACTGATGAGAATTTCTATGGAATTCTTTATCTCTGTTACTGTGTTTTTTATGAATTCAAATATTGCCATTTGATTCCCACAGTTTTCGTCTCTATATTTAAGTTCATGTATTCATGCTTTTTACTTGATCCTTTAGCATATTTACCATAGTTATTTTAAAGTCTCTTGTTTGATAGTTCCAATACCTGGGTTAGGAGATTCTGGTTCTGTTAATTGTTTAAAACTTTTGAAAATGAATTATTTTTCTTTAATCTTTTGAAAATGAATTGTTTCCTCTTTTTGTGTATCTTGTGATATTTTTGCTTTAATGCTGGACATTAGATTTAGAACAGTAGAGACCGAGGCAAATAGTATTTTTGACAGAAAATAAGCATGCAGTTTTGTTTTTCCACAGGACCCTGCATGTGGGGGCTGGAGACAATTTAGTAAGGAGTTGATCTGGGTTTGTTGTTTGGCATTGCTATTGTTATCTTACATGCAGCACCATCTTCAAACATGACCAGCATGCAGTTGCTTTTGTATATCCAGGGTAATGTGAGGGCTGGGGTGCTGGCAGATTTTTCTGTTTGTACCCTGCCTTCAGTTTGCAGATGTCGTTGCATGCTTGCACCTAGAAGGGATCTCTCCATGTTTTGCTGGTCACTCAGTTGTAGGCTGGGGGTGGTGAGGCTCTGTGCTGTCCTGGCCCAGCCTCAGTCTTATGAAAGGATTGTACGCCTGGATCTCAGAGGTGAGGCTTTCTTAGCACTGCTGTCTGTCTGCTCTGTGGCAGCTAAACTCAGTCGTATATCTGTGGCTTGTTGCAGGGTAAATGGAAGTTTTCACTCAGTTTACAGAATCTTTTTCTTGGCCTTAGTCAATTTACACACCAGTGGATGTTTACTGCAATCCTGGGCAAGGGGTGGAGAGAAAAAGGTGATTCTCTCCTCCCCTTCCTTCCTGGTACCTAATTACAGACTAGCCCAGGGTGTTCCTGCTGGAAGAGGCAGGCAGGGGGAGGCGTGCGCACTGCAGCCGGAGGAGATGGTTGGGAGCAAGCTGTGAGAAATAAAATACCTTAACCCAACTGTCATCCCCCTTATCTTACTCTGGTTTCACTAGATTCACAGGGAACTTGTCCCAGGAGGGAAACCCCCTTACTGCCAGAGCTACCTTCATCTTGGGTAGGAGTATCTCCCCTAAACCTAGCAATGGTAGCCTTCTGTATTCTGTGTATGCATGGGTTCTTGGAACCAGGAACCCTGGGGAGAGAGCTTTTCCTTTTACCTATCTCCCAGGTGCAATGGGTAATTGCCTATGTTCTGGGAGCTGCAATAATTGCTGCCCCATCCCTAGCAGCTTAAGGAAAAAAGGTTCCTGGGAAGCAAGCAGAAATTCATGTCTTTTCCCACAATAGCAGCTAACCACCTTCTACAGTTCTGCACTATTGAGGCTGGTTTTTCGTGGTTCTGCCTTGCTCCGTTCTTTCATGTGAGCAGTCAGAGAAAGTCCAAGAAAGAGAATTCACAAGTGAGTGCAAACTGCCTTTACATTGGAGGCCTGCAGTTATTCTAGACTGACTGGCTAACTCACACCTTTAACAATGAACTAAAAATTTATTTGATTTCTTCTTATCCATTTGTTTAGCGGTTACCTCTTCGCATGATCTGCCACAGGCAAGACATGTTGTATATTCCATCTTAGAGAAACTAGTTTCAGCTTAGAATTCAGTTTACTCAATTGCCTTGTGAATCTAGCTATTTAATTGGATCAAAAAAGTTCTGATTTTCTACTTTATCTGACTTAGCACCTCATTGTCAAGATGGGGGTGACGTTTTCTCTAGCTTTTTATACTCTCAGACCAATAGATTTTAATGTATATTAAAACTGAAAAGTTATGATATAATTTAAGATTTCACATCACAACTTACCTTTAAGAACCTATTTGTTGAGTTTTGGTATAAATAATATCCACAATTATTTAAAAGAACTGTTAAAATACTCCTCCCTTTTCCAACTAGTTATCTGTGTGAAGCTGATTTTTTTAACATAGTTCAACCAAAACAATAATATAACACAGCAAATTGAATGAAGCACATATGAGAATCCAGCTGTCTTCTATTCAGACAGACATTAAAGAAAGTGCAAAAAGGTATTTTTTCACTATTTTTATTCTGAAATATATAGTTCAAAAAAAAAAGAAAACATTTATGCTAGCAAACAATGGATTTATTATTTTCATGAGTTGGTATTTTATTTAGCATTTAATAAAATAAATTGATATTTACAATAATATTTCAGAAATTTTCTCATTTTTAACCTCTGCTCTAGTAAATATCTATAGATATAACCCTCGGAAACAATATTTCTTTGGTATTTTTAATGATTTTTGAGAGTGTAAAGGGTTTAGTTCCTCGGATAAAAGCATCTGAGAGCCACAGGAATAGAAAAATTTAAAGAAGCAGGATATATGGGTCTGGAGCTAGGAGAATTATGAGGCAGAAACATTTTGTGAGTCAGTAGTGCATGGTTTGTAGAAGACTATGGGAATGGATAATATTATCCACAGAGAGGGTATAGACTGAGAAAAAAACAGAACAAAGAATAGGCCTGGGGGAACGCCAATAATAATTATGGTGAAGGAAAGAGAATAACCATGGGGTACTGGGGAGGATTAATCAGGAGAATACAGTGTCACAGTGGTCAGAAGAGCGAAGTTTGAGAAGAAAGGGATGGATTAACTGGGCTTATCAATATCTTAGTGAACAAAATGTCCCTTAGGTTCTTACTGTGCCATGTTCAGCGGGGTGTGAGATCATAAGTAATGAGTCCCCTCCAGGTCTGCTAAGCCATTGGATTCTTTCCTGAATACTATACAAAGAAGCTCTAGCATCTTAATTTCACTTATTGTAGGCTAATTACCAGCAAACTAAGTGAGTTGGTGGAAACACTGCTAGCCACTAACGCTAAAACATTGACTCCAGAATTAGTATTTATTCAGGGTGCCCATATCGATATATTTGTTTCCCTGAAACTTTGACATTTTTAAGCACTTGATTCCAGGCGCTGAGACCTGATATGTTCTGTAACCTTAGTTACTACATGCCATGAATTATCATCATTCCACTTTTTACTGGCCATGAGCTCATTACTCTCTTCAAATCTAATCAGCCTGTAGGTTTGATTCTACATTCCTATCTTTTGAAGTTTTATTTTTGGGTATCAAATATAAAAGCCACTCTCTGTGGTGCAGATTTGAAGGGTTTTGGCATAAGTAACTTGAGGCTCCTACAAGAAATTGGAAGCAAAGTCCAAGAAGCTGTTACTGACAATCTTAGCAGGAGGCATGGAAGTCAATCCATCTCAAGAGCTTACCTGCTTACCTGCATTCACTCAGCATGTGACTCAACCTGCCTTTGGAGAATAACGGCCTCCCCTTTCTCCAAGCCTCAGTGAGTGACAGGGGTTAATTGGGAAACATGGAGGGAAGAGGCTTCTAGGAAATACAGTTTCCAGCTTTTCCTCTACCATCAAGAAAAATTTAAAAGGTGATGATGCTGAGTTGACCACAGTAATTCAGCACAAGGCATGAAATGATGGGTCATATGGGGTGATCTGATAAAATTCAGAGGCTGAGAAGATGCACTGGAGTCAACAGAGTGTGAAAACAAGCAAAAAGACATGGTAGGAATAGTATAGCCTAAAGACATGACTGCATGTTGAAGTTCAAGCCAGGAAGAAGGAAAAGAACAAGCAATTACTGGCCATGCCAGGGTCTCCATGATACATTCCAGAGCTACCTTTCCATCCTCAGCTCCATGACCTACCCTCAGCATCTCTGTTCAAGGCCTTCCTTTGTTCTTCCAAAAGTTATGCTTGGTACTCCTTTTGCATGGGATGCTTTCCCCTCATCTCTTCATAGGGTAGCTTGTAGTTCAAAACTTAGCTCAGAAGCCTTTCCCTTAGAGAGACATTCTCATACAACTATAACTAAAGTGTTCCTATATATCCTCTCACAACTCTTTGATTATTTCTTTCAGAACTTCTAGAACAATAAACAATTGCTTCGTTTCAATGAGTTCCTTAAATAAGTTTGTCATAAACATAAGACGATCAAAAACGCTCTCAAAGAAGAAATTGACTAGTAATTAGGGGGCCGGTAGGGGAACTGTTTGTCCTGAGACTTTCCAGGATCCAGCAAATCATAACATTTTGGTAGCTGTTATTCTGCTTATAAAACACAGATATCCATATGGATAAACAATCTTCCCTTCATCCATGTGCGCGTTATTATTGTGTCCTTAGTTTGGAGTTTCAGTTAGTTGTCATAATATTTGTTACATTTGGATATGTCAGTGAACATATGGTCAAATTCTTAAATTGCTGACTTGTTTATTAGTTCATATCAAAAATATTTTATGTATATCCAGTAGCTCTCCAAATTTTCAAGCTCCCAAGCCTCATTGGCATTGAATTCACATGGCATTTAGATAATGGCTGCCATCCTCTTTTGATAACCGTGCCCACCAGCCTACATTGGCTAAGATTTTAGCTATGATGTAAGATTGCATTTTACTTACTTTCCATTTTAGGGAAACAAGCACTAATAAAACCACAGAAGAGAACTGTTAACCTATAGATTTCTTTAAGAAGCAGTTCCCTCTTTATTAGCACATATATCACTTAGGTTGGTGAAAACTTGGTTTACAATACTGTTGGAGAAGAGGGTAGAACTATCTATGTTATAGAGTAAGAGTGTAGCAGACCTTTATTATATTTATTTATTTCCAGAGTTAATAAATACAGTAAAATAAATACAGTAAAACTGAATCCATGGAGTAAAGATTCTTCTTCTGTAAAGACAAGGTTCCATTTCTTTCCTTATTAAATGACATTCTGTTGATATGTTTATGTGCAGAATCATGTGTTTGTGTGTGTGTGTAAATGCAGTATGACTTGATAATGTTGACCTTGTGTGCTTTTTATTTCTCCTTTGTTTCCCTTTTTAATTCCTTCATCTAGTCAGTCACCAAGAACTATCCATTCTACCTCTGCCAACTCTCTCAGACAAACCTTTCAGATTTACATCTCTATAATATTAATTTAAGCCCTCCCCAGTAATCTCTCTCTTGGATGGTTGCAACAGATTTAAAACTCTTTTCCTTGATTTGTTTATTTTCATGAATATGTTTTTGAGCTGAGTCCTTACTAGGTGGATTATTTGGGGCAAGTTACCTAGTCTCTGAGGTTAGGTTTGCTCTTTGCAAAATGGGCACAATTGTACCAGCTGCTTTTGTTTGTTGTGAAGAGTAAATGAACTCGTGTATGTAAGTGCTTAGCATTTAATAAGTTCTCATTAAGTGGAAGGGGAGGGAATCTTCTCCATAATGTGATCTACCTTTCCAACTTCATCTAATTCCACTTTCCCAAATATAGTATCTGCTGTAGTGAAACCAGACTCCTCATTATTCCCATGAATTCCTCTTAATTAGAATTAGACTTTTCCTCCCTTCTGGCCTCATCTTCTCCTTTGCTTCCATTATCCCCCCCTGCCTGGGAATTTATACCAAACATTTGGGAATTAGCAATCTTTATACTTGCTATCTATCATATTCACTCCCTATTTGTGGGTAGAAATGGCTTTTATTTTAAAGCTCCTATTTATTATAAACTCTTTGAGGATAGGGACCTTCATATACCCCACAAAGTCTCCGGTTGTACTTTGCAAATAATAGATGTTAAAATAAATGTCTAACGAATAAAATTGATTATGATTATGAGTCACTTTGAAGATCTTCATTGTGAATAAAATGGGATTGTTTCCTTTGTTGCTGTTCTTGCATTTACTTTTGTCCTGGTTAAAAGACACTTGATTTTGATCTAGAGCTTTTCAGTATCCATACACACACTCTCAGAGCTGAGAGAACTTGCCATGTGCCTCATTCTTCATGCACCAGATGGGAACAATCCACACTTGCAACAGTCATTGCCCCTCGCCTCCCTTACATGCTAACACTGAGGCAGGTGGTGACAGGCTGCCCTGCAAAGTTCACTGGGGGCTACAAGACAGTGACATAGAGGAAATGTCAGGGGACTTACACAGTAATCTTCAAAGGAATCCTTGCTGCCGGCCACACACAGTGCAGATATTGCCTGTCCTTCCCCTTGTACTCATTTTGGTAATTTTGAGTAGTTCTCTGGAGAGGCAAACAGTGGCAGTTTGTCAGGTTTCGTAATAAAAATACCTGAAACTCATGCTGATTTTAGCCAGCTTTGTAGCTCAACAGTGATATCTATAAATTAAGTGGAATAGAGAGGAGATTATAGCCAAAAGGTGGTAATAACAATAATGGAAATAATAAAGTGAATAAGCAATTTAATGTTTACAAGTCCTTACATAAGCAAGGAAGCAATTTTTTAATATTGTTCAAGGTATAAAATGAAATTATGGGCTAGATCGTATTTTTTTTTCGTAACTTGGTTTTTGTATTCTTTTTCAAACTCTTTTACTTCCTGTGTGTGTGTGTGCACACATGCGCTTATTGCTTACCTTGCTAAGAGCTTTTTGAGAATTTAGGGTTTAGATTCTTTTGAATAGTTGCATTGCATAAAAGTTAGGAATTGCATTCTTGGCAGATGTAAGTTAGTGGGAAACTAGATTATGTTCCTTTGAATATACTATTAAAGCCTTTTGTGTACTGTGTGCACAAGCCCCAGTTAGAATCTGTGGGTGTTGTGCGCATATATCCAAGTAAGGGACAACCTAAAAACCTTTAAAAAAGAAAAGACTTAGTTGGAATCACAACATAAATACTCTAAAAGAACAGAAGCCAAAGTAGTACAATATATCATATGCTTTAGTTTGCAAAGTGGGCGGTCGAGAGGAGCATACAAAGGCTACCCAGAAAAAGACTGCTTTCCAAAGAGACCGAGGTCTGTCTGGGGACGGCCAGGGTTCCAAGTTTTGATGTTGCTTTCACCAGAGTAAAATCTTCGTAATTTTCACATTTGGGGAAGCCCACATCAATACGCCTCCTCCCAAATCTTAGATCATAAAGTGAATTCTCCAGTTGAATCGCACAAATTAGAGAATACAGTCAACTTTCCATTTTATGGGGGAGCTATGTTTGAAAAAATAAATGTGCACCACAGCAGAAGAAACTTATCTACCTCTATTAAGTAATCTAGTCTTTCATTTTAAAATGTGAACCCATACCTAAGAATCACTCCAATATTCGATAAATGCAAACAACGCAAAAGAGGCTGACCAAGATGAAAAACAGAAAAATGAAGGCAGAAGGACGCGGTAATGCAGAGCTGAGAACAAGCCAGCCAACCAATGGAGCGCCGTGAATTGTGATTTATATCCTCAGAGAAATCTGTGAAGCCAATATACCTGTAAGTAGAACCAGCTTGTACGAAAATTGATCATTGGAGATTAACACACTGTTCTCGGGTACTTAAAAAATGTAATTCCCAAAATAAGAGAAGACAATAGAAAGTCTGGAAAATAAAATCATTGAGTTTTTTGGAAGGTAAATAATAGAAAATATGGTGGCACATTTAAAAACAAGAAGTATTACTCTAGAAAGTCTAGTATGCATGTAAAAGGAGAAAAAGCAGAAGAAAAATAAGATATGAGAACACAACTTTGATCTAAAGAAAGATATGTCTTCAGATTGAAAATGTCTACTAGAGTTAATCAGACTGAATATGTTTTTAAGAAATACACTTAGGTAAAATTTCTCAGTAATAAGGATAAATAAAAATTCCTTATAATGTCCAGAAATGTTTTCAAAATATATAGAAAGGAACAATCATTGGACTAACACAAGATTTCTTAAGAGCATAAGGTACTAAGAGCTCTTATAGAATGTGATTTTGCACATAGAATTTCATACCAAGCCGAACTACCAAAGATAAGGAAACAATAAAAATGTGCTGCAACGTGCAAGAATTCAGAAAGTCTATCACTATCACTAACTTTTCCTCAGGGGTGCAGAAAGCGAGAACTACTTGAGTGTAATTCCAGGAGGAGAATTTTTTTTTTTTAAGTTCCAAGAAAAAAGAAGAGTATATGCCAGGAAAACAAGAATTACTCAAGAGAATAATAAAAATAAATTCCAGGATGACAGATACACAGCAGTTCTAGAAAGCAGTCTGTCCAAATTAGAACAGGAGGTCAGAAAGTTCCTTTAAAATATCTTTAAGAATAGGATATTATTTGCTCAGTGGAGTGTTTTAATGTATTTTAATGTGATTAAAAATATATAGAATAGAAATATTAATTGCAATGAGAGAAGATCAGATTGAAATTAAAATAAAAAAAAACAAATCTACAAAAATGCCGTGGTCCAAATATGTGGCAAATAAGAACTGTGGATGATTTTGAGAACTTGGAAGAGAAAAAGGAAAGAGAATCCATTTGATTTTGATGTGTGTAAATTCTTATAGCAGCAAAGGTTTAGTGCATTTTCCTTTTTCTATGGGTCTATTCAATTAATTAGTTTTAGAATTAATAGTAATTACATAATATTATAAATTCTGTTACTTTAGGTTCTAATTTTATAAATGAACAACTGAGGTTTTTTTTTTTTACAATTTATTTTGGTATCATTAACCTACAATTACATGTGCAATATTATGGTGATTAAACTACCCCCTTCAGCAGGTCCCCCTCACCAACCCTATTACAGTCACTGTCCATCAGTGTAGTGAGATGAGAATCACTACTTGTCTTCTTTGAGCTGTACAGTCCTCCCCTTGCCGCCCCCCCCTTATGTCTGCTAATCGTAATGCCCCTTTTACCCTCTTATCCCTCCCTTCCCGCCCTTCTTCCCCAGTCCCTTTCCCTTTGGTAACTATTAGTCCGTTCTTGGGTTCTGTGAGTCTGCTGCTGTTTTGTTCCTTCAGTTTTTTTCTCTGTTCTTATACTCCACATATGAGCGAAGCCGAAAAAAACAACTGAGATTTTAAGTATACAGAATGGGATGTAAATGTCAACCTTCGCTATATGCATGTGATGATAAAGCTGACAGGTGTCAGGAGGTGGAGAGAGAGTATTAGTGTCAAGTCCTACTTATGAAAATATTAATAAACAGTAGCAAGGTTGAAAAAGCAAGAAAGAAATTTAAGTATCTAACTTTAGGGGGCTATTCAGTGGAATAACTAAAAACTAGAAATGTAACCAATACACCTAGATGGTGAGGAGTGGGCACAGGAGGAGGAACAATGGACACAATTTTGGGGAACTAGTTCTTAGCAGAGTCCGTTGGTACCATACCCAATCCATAGAGAAAGTGATGGATAAACCAGGTGTGATGGCTCATTTTATGTGTCAACTTGACTGGCCACAAAGGTCCCACATACTTGGTCAAACATATTCTGGGTGTTTCTGAATGATATTACCACTTAAACTGGTAGATGGGATAAAGCAGGCTGCCCTCTTTAGCGTGGGTGCGCCTCATCCTACGTTTGAAGGCCTCAATAGAACAAAAGGCTGACTCTTCTCAGAGGAAGGGAGAATTCCTCCTGTTTGACTACTTTTGAAATGGGACGTTGGCTTTTTCCTGCCTTTGGACTCACATGAAGACAGTTCGTCCTGGTCTTGTGCCTGTTGGCCTCCGACTGACGCTGAACCTCAGCTCTTCTGGGTCTCTTGACTCTTGCTGCAAATGTTGGGACCTGTCAGTTTCCATTATCATGGGAGCTGATTTCTTATAGTAAACCTATCTGTCTGTCTATCTGTCCTTCTATCTGTTCATCCACCATCCATCCAGCCTTTTGGTTCTGTTTCATTTGAGAACACCAACATACCAAGAAATAGAGATTTATATACATCCTTTTGAATTACGGTGATACTATCTGAAGATATAAAAACCAACATGAGAACTTCTGAAGAATGAGATTCAGAGAAAGGCATCTGGATGGGGAGACAAGACTTTTGTGCCACTCTAATTTTACTTGCTTGTATGCATTACTTCATAAAAAGGTAATAAAATACAGAGCCTAAAGAAATATTTATTTTGAAATTATGAATTTTATTCCCAACATTTTGAAACATTGTCTTTTGATATTTAATATTGACTTAATCTTTAATATTTAATAAAAATATCACATGATATTCATGGTGTTTGAATTCCAAATTTGTCATTTCATAAAAGCATATCCATTGCAAGACTAAGATAAAATTGCAATTCAAAGTGGTGGACTTGAATTTATAAGGCACTGCATAATTAGACGTCCAGCAAGCCTAGGGAAGTAAGCACCTCTGAAGGTGTTAATTGGCATTTCTCCTAGGTACTGTTGGCTATTCTACAGGTAGAGCCTGATATTGAATAAGTTGCTTCTCTTATTAAGCCACATTATATCTAAGTGCTTATTAAGCAATGGTTATATGAGGCTGGAGTATGGTAAGAGAGTTGAACTGAGGGAATAGATTTCAGGGTGTTTTTGCTGCGTCAGTAAATGCCATACATCATATTTAGCATAGCAATAAGGCAGATTTGAATAAAAAGGTCAGTATGAAACTGTCAGGGAAAACATGAGTTAGTAATATATCAATAAGTGTGAGGCCAGGATGCATGAGTGGAAACTGAAATGCTCTAAAAATGCACAGTGGACTGTCAATACATATATTTCTGATGTGTGCTTCTGTATTGAAGTCTAGAATGATTATCCTCCCAGAGGTCATGGAAAAGCTGGGGCAACTAGCTCCCTTTTGAGTCTGGAAATGTTCAAGTGATGGATTCCTCGTACTACCTGAGTCAAACATGAATATATAGTGGAGATGTGGGTATGCCAGGGGACCTCTTACCCATGTTAGGTACTGATGAAGCACATGCTTTCAGTAAAACAAACACCTTTTGTTTGACTGAATTACCGATACCAGTAAAAACAAATAAACAAAGCCTCAGGGAAATCTCAATGCCATGCCAGCCCTAGGAACTTGAATATATAAAGCATATACATGATCAGATCCTCTAACGTGCCTGAGAAAGAAAACTCTGAAGGAATTACAGGTTCATTCTTCATAATGAAATGGACTTTTCTGTAGTTAGAGGCTGGTTTTGAATAAGTTGCTTCTCCTGCTCAGTCATATTGTATCCAAGTGCTGTAAAGCAAAGGTTATATGGGGCCGGGGGAGGTGTGCTAATTACTATCATTGTGAGGAGATCTCGTCAGGAACGTCCCACCTTAACCCCAGCACTTGCTGGTCAGGAACATGGTAAGCTGCACATGGATTTGTCATGACCTTATCTTGTACCCCTGATTCTACACGCCTCATCCTGCAGCTCCTACAAATGTCTAGTTTTCTTGCATCCAGCCACCATTCCATTAGCCATGATCCCAGAGAGTCAGGCGCTAGAAAAATCCAAGTGTGTTTAAACCCTGAGATTTGGAGTGCAGAGATCATTACAAATATGGATAATAAAAACTGAATTTTTACTATGAAAGTATAGTATTGAAAAACCTCCCTGAACACACTCAACACTTATGTGTGTGAATGTACTGTCCATGGTGTTAATTCCTTAAGATTCCAATTATTCTCCTCCTAAATGCCTTCTGACAATGGCTTCCACTCCCATAGCTAAAATTTTATGCCCTTTCTTATTTTAGAGGAAGTCTTATTTTAAAAAGAAGTCTGTTTGGGTAGGCAAGCATGGCAACACTGATTTTACTTCACGGTGATGTACCTGTTCTAGGTAGAATGGTCACATGATCTAGTAAAACTTTACATTGCGTGAAAGATCTTTGAGAATTCAAGAACTGTTGTAAAGGAAAATGTTGCTTTGCAAAAAACATCAGTTGCAGTTCGCTATTTCTTTCACATGTTGGAGAAAATGACATTTAAGAACTAGGGTAAATTAGTGTGAAATTTTGCCAAGTAAATCCTATCTGAACAGCCAAGGTCTTTTTCCTTTGGTGCTAGAATGGTTCTCTAAAATCCCTGCCCCCTCCCGTTCACCGTGCCTTCTCATCTACACTTAGGACATTTGTGACTGCCATCCCCAGTGTAGGAGCCCAGTCTCTCTGATATAGTCTGCATTTCTTCTTATTCACTAATCTTTCTCTTTCTTCACCATTTTATCCTTTTTTCCCCCATAAGCCTGTCTTATTTCATTCATGGTGATGATATCCAGACCTGAAGACAAAAATGTTTAGTTGATATCAGTTAATTAACAAACTTAACACGGATTGAGCAAGTACTGGCAATCTACTAGTGCCTGTCACTAAAGCACTGATTCCCAAACTTGAGTTCTGGGTTTTAGGTAACTATACAAATAACACTGTGCACTGAGCAGCTGTTTATAATGTAATGTTTATCTGAAACAGCACACTTTCCTATTAAACACAGGCTAACTAAAGCATAATTTATTTTTGGCTGGAGATATATTCATTCCTTGTGGTAACACAAATGATCTCATATGGACCACAAGCTCTAATTGTATGCATTTTGGAAATGCCTTATTGCATATTTCATTGATTATGTAGCTGCATAATAAAAATGGGAGAATACATTAATTATTACTTAGTATTGTTTGACTTGGTTCACACTGTGTTTTAATGATTGTAGTTTTCTGTGGAAGGGATAATAAAAAATAAAAATGTGATTGAAATATTAGTACCTATTAGTTTTCAGACTTTGTTCTTTGGAGACTGAAGTTGGGATATTGAGCACACGTCTGTAGGATCTGTTGTCCTTGTTTCAACCAAAGCAACTCCAAATTGATCAGTTATATATACACAGAATATCCATATATGTTTGGAAACTTTTTTAAAACAAATTTGCAGTGTCCTTGGTGACACTATATTCATCTCTGCTTCCAGACTTTATGAACACTTGTAGCATTAGACTTCCAAGTAAGTGTTGACTAAAGAGTATTCTGAGGCCATGGAACATGGGAATCTGTGTCCTAGAGAGCTCTTATGTGTCTTAGGCTGCCAGAGGTGGAGTGGTGCCTCTTAATATTGGGTGTTCTGAGGGCACTGGTTTTCTCCCAGGTACCTTACTCAGGTGGTTTTTCAAAAAGTATTTCTCAAAATCACTCTGGTAAAGTCCATTTTAAAAATGTAAGGAAAAGATGTGATGATGATACAACTTTTTATTTTGAAGAATAGCCAACCTTTCAAAGAGGCCTGCTTCCAAATAAAGTATAATTGTGGTTCATTAGATGTTGATCGAGGGGACCATTGCCACCTGTTGAGAGCCACACAGGAAAGGATGGAATGCTCTGCTCCCATTTTATTTTGGAACATGGGCTGGGACATGAAAATATAAAAGAATTCCTTCCTTTTACTGAACTTACTGCATCTTTATACAGTCTTACATGCTCGCTAAGACATTTCTACTGTGTCTCCTTTTCATTAATAAACAGATCGCCTATTAATATAAAAACTTTTGGAAAAATCACATTGTAAAATACTGTGGTAGGAATACAAATGCTGAGTTTCCTTTTATACTTATCTTTCTTCAGCAGGGCTCTTTGAAACAGTAGATGTCTTATTTAAATTTAAATTTACCTAAAAATTAGGAAATACTGCTTAAAAAGAAAGTAATAATGGAAACAAAAAGCCTTAAACTATATGAATTTAATTCCTAAACACATAATCATCACTCTATTTATCACCTAAGTTAAGATGTAAAAGTGTCCTCTGTCTCCTGTGTAAAAGTAAAATTGTCATGTAAGTTGGTCATGGGGATGGTAGTGTAGCATGGACAACATAGTCAATGATTCTGTAACATCTATGTTGACAGATAGTAACTGCACTAGAGGGGTGAGGATTTAATAATATGGGGAACTGTTGAACCACTGTGTTGTAAATTTGAAACTAATATAAGATTTCACATCAATGATACTTCAAAAAAAAAAGAAATAAACTTTTGTTGGCAGTCTTATGTTTTAGTTTATAAGCTTTTTATTTGTGGATAATTTTATATTTACAGAGAATTTGCAAACATAGTAGTGAGACTTTCTGTATACCCTCCGCCCAGCTTCCTCTAATGTTAATATTTTACGTAGCTATGGTACATTTGTCAAGACTAAGAGGTTAACATTGGTCCATTGCTATTAGCTAAACTCCAATTATTTGCATGTCCTGGTTTTTCCACTAATGTTTTTTTTTTTCCACAGGAGTCACTCAGGGATACCACACTGCGGTAGTCCTTACGTTTCCTTAGCCTCCTCTGGTCTGTGGTACTTTCATAGTCTGGTTTTTATAACCTTGAATCCATAGTGAAATTTATCATATGCGATATTTAGTTGACCTACAAGCCTTTTATTTTACCAAATATTCGAAGAAGATTTTTTTCATTTGTTTTTCATTTTCAGATCTTTCTCTCTCTCCCTGTATAGATCTAAATTCCTTTGTACTCACTCAGATAAATGTAGTTTGTTTTGTTTAGCTTTTTTTTTTTTGCTGTATTCATTTCATTCTCACCATGCTAATCCCTCCACTCACCGCCAGGAATGTTAATTCTTTGCTCAACAAAGAAATAGCGGGAGGGTGTCATCTGCTTAAAGTTGTGGACAAAAAGAAATTCTCATAGAGAAAAAAGCCCTCTCCTGAAAAAATTTAAAAAAGTGACATTTCTTAGTCTACTCCAGAAAATAGTGAACAAAAAGTATTATAAAGGGCTGTCAAAAAGAATTTGAGTGTGGAGATAAGTTACAATTCCCAATGAAAGGCTGGTGTGAATTAGTTTGAAATTATCCAGAGATCTGCTCAGGCATTACCTGATTCCAGTTAGTATACCATTAAGGGAGCATGTGGTGATATTTATACACAGAATGCTGGTATTTTTATAAATGGCTTTGATAGATTCCTTTGTGTCTTGGCTTGTATTTGGCATATTATAAGCCAGTCATCACAGCCCACACATGATATGAGCTTGAGCCAGTGGTATTTTCTCTTTCATGAGTGTCATTAAAGGGTTTTGAGACTATCATTCCCACTATTACTTCATCTACAGTTTCCACAATGTGTGATGTTTTGCATGAAGTTGAGCAGCCATCAAGTAGTTCTCCTGCCCGATGCTGTGGCAGGTGGACAATACTATTGTTGACATGAAAACCAGTCATTGATTCACCAACACTACGTTGGTGATAATGTTGCATTTTCCCCATGCAAAGGCACCACTGATTTCCTTAATGGGGCCAAGGACTGGATGAAATAGAGTCCTGGATCGGGAACAGTCAATGTATCATGTTCTGTTCACATGTGATCCAGAGCAAGATTCAGTTAAGTTGAGCAGTGACTGTGTAACAAGAGTATAATGCTGTCCAATATTTTATAAGAAGTAAATACCTATTTCCTTTGATTTTAATAATTGTTCTTTGATGAGTAAATCTAAACGTCACATTTACACAAAAAAATTGATAAGAAGAAACCTAGGAAATCCCGTCTTTAAATATGGTATACTTCACAACCCTTACATAATTTTGCTTTCAATTCAATGAACAGACATGTCCAGTAACTTTGATTTCTTCCTCGTACCAGTTTCCTTCTAAGGAGGTATATTCATCCCCTCTGTGCTATTCATTGTTTATTTTTTTTATGTGTTTTATATTCAGCCAATGAATATCTCTTAAGGATTTTAACTCAACACCTACTGTTATATCCTGGGATTTGGTGAGGTATGTGTATAGAGCAGGATTTGGAACTACTAAATCTACTCACTGAGGTTTGGACAAGCCCTGAAGTCATTGATAACTACAGAGGGGATCAATCTGGTAATCAGGGAGAATATCCAACTGTTTCTGCAACCTCTGGTCACAATCTGGTTAGCATGGGGAAATTACACGAGGTAGTATATTGTTGCAATAAGATGAGCCAGTTCAACCAGAGGGAATTTTGTGGAAAGGGAGCTACACTTAATTTGAAGATGAGTTTAGCCAACAGTTGTGACTGGGAAGTCTGTTCTTGGACATAAAAGCCTGGTTACTATCGTCACATTGAGGAGTACATTATCACTGGGAACTCACAACAAAGGACTAAGGCAGAACAAGTTCAAGTGTAAGAACTGAGGTTCATGGGATGGTGGACGAGAGGAAATTAGGGATTGAGGAAAGGTAGGAATCCATTTTTCACATCTATTGCACATGTGCTAAAGACCTCTGAGAAAAATGATGTCAAGGCAGAAATTTAGAAGAAATTTTATTAGAAGAAATGGCTGTGTGAGGGGAAATGGGAGCAGCAAAAGTCTGGGACAACCATGAGATCAGCTGCAGATCTGACCCTTAAGTGGAAAGGGAGAGAAGGTGGAGTGGAAGAGCCTTAGTCTGCCTTACGGAGGTTCCTCTAGGCTGTCTGAGAATCCTCAAGCCAGCGTATGGGGCCTCCTCTTCCTCACAAGAGGGCACCTGCCCCAGGACCTGCAGTGCTCCGTCACTGGTTCACAGGAGCCTATAGGAAAGTGGGGCTTTGGTGCCACTGTGGCAGTGGCTTTTAGAGCAGGCAACGAAGGCTCTTGGTCAGTTAGTCCCTGTGCAGCTGGAGGGCTAAGGAACACATCCTGAAGACCATCCCAGTGTATTTCTTCAAGAGTGATTAGATGCTCATCTCAAAACAGAGAACTGTGACTCTGACTTGACTCGGTTTTAGACACTGGGGATGAAATTAATTCTATAAGGGAGAATTAAGAGATCTATATTGGGAAGAGGAGAATGGCTTTGGAGGCTTGGAATCAGTTTGAGTTTGGCAGCTACTTAGTGTTGCCGAGTGTCTTAGCTTTAGTTTTCTGTAGGGACTTAGGCACTTCTTAAGTGGTTTCCATTTGCAGCTTATTATCTAGTGTTGTTTAAGAAGTAACGAAACCTCTCCTCCTGCTTCTTTTCCAACAGTTTTCGCCTCAATACCAAGACATTCTGTACAGCATTTTTGTACATGCCCACCTCTTCCCACAGATCCCCCTCATAAGATGTATTTGCTAGGCTTACCTTTTCCTGTAAAAGTTGACTCAGACTTGTTAAAATACAGTGAGGGGAGACCACTACTGTCTACAGCTGACTCTTATCACAAAGATTTCATGATCAATGTGTAACTTGGCTGTGTCAATTAATTCTCACATATCATTTTTATGGCTGTTGCAATAAAACATTTATGCAAGTAACTTAAATATTACTAAATAAAACCACAATGTCAAAAGAGAAGGTTCCAATATGATTTACCTTAAAAGTTATCAGCTTTCTTGCTCCCTCTCCCTTTGTTATAATACATAGGAAGAAAAATAGGAAAGTTCACTTTCTCAAATGTGAAGAAGTAGTCAAACTGGCCCAGTGATACCCCAAATTGCCTTGAGTGATACTGAGAGCAAATGCGTGTCTACTGATGTTTTGTTTGTAGACTCCAATGCTGTAATTTGAAAAGTGAAACTGTATATGGATGAAGACTTGTAAGGCTCTGAGGTCAGGAAGACATGTCATTCTTGTTCTCATGGTCCCCACTGACACTCATATTACACAATTTATTTTCTTAATGAATTTTCCTGTTTAAGACTTTCTCTTTGGTCCTTTCAGTTGGCATAGATTATTCTGTGATTCTTTTTTAAACTAATATAATCCAGATTCAGTCAACCAGGAATGAAGTTTTAAAAGGACCTACTTTGTCCTCAGAATGCTTAAGATCAAGTTTTCTTGGTGAAGTAGCTTCAGAAAGAAGAGTTGGTGAGAGACGGCAGGAACACTGGGGGTGGTAAATGTTGGTTGATGTAGACTCCTTCCTGAAGTTTCCTTCTAATGCAGAGGCCAGCTATCCACACTCTTCTTTACTCATAGTTATGAGGAGGAAGAATGCTGAGAGGGAGGACCAGAGCAGAAGATGATAAATGAGTCTAGTTATTCCTGAATAGTGATCTCTTCTGCTACCCACACCTACTTATCCTCACGCAGAGGTACACCAAAGATATACATCTATATGTACGTATTAGTTTTAATATTTAACATTTATATTTATATATTATTAAATGCATGTTTATATATTATTTACTTATATTTCTGTATATCTATATTTTTTACTTTTAGTCAATTTGAAGAACTGGCAAAGGTTGCCAAAATAACATATATTGGAAGGTTTACATGTTTCAGAACCATGGAGAATAGCTGGGTTCTTTCTGATTTAGTTCTCATTAGGCCTGGGGCTTTGGGCTCCTTTAGATTCTCTTCGGGGAGCAGCTTAGCAACCACCCACATCCTTTCTGACTTTGCCTTTATTAAAGACGGTATCTTTGTTAATATAAACCTATCCTGTGTTGGTCTTGCTTCCTAAACTGAAAATACAGTCAGGCTTCTCCGAATATTCCATGCCAAATAATTGGTGTTATTTTCACTTAAATGATGAATTTGCATTCCTGAGGACTTGTGAAGTGGGTGATACCCAGTTCACTAGAGTTTGCTCAATTCACTGAAACACTCTATGGTAGATTTTACAATAATGGCCACAACAAATCACACTTCTTAGAATCCAGGCACCTTTGCATTGTGACTTGGCTGTTCCTTTAAGCAAGAGAAGGAATGTATTTCTACACACTTTAAATCTGGGCTGGTCATGTGGCTTGCTTTGACTAATAGTGTGTGGCCCAAGTGCCATAGGACAAGTTCTGGAACTTAGGCCTCAAGGTGTCTTGTAGCTTTTATTCCTACCTTCTTGGAACCTTGAGACCACCATCCTGTGAAGACCCCAGACTATAGCCTATTGAGAATGAGAAATCAAGTGCAGATGAACCAAGGCTTCCCAGTGGGTAGCCAGCATCAACTGCCGCGCGGGAGGAAGGCCAACTCGGGCGCTCCGGCCCCAGGTGAGCTGTCTGATGCCTGCAGCTCTGTGGGTGAGCCCAGTGGGACTCGAGGACGTGCTCGGATTGACAACGCATAGGATTTTGAGAAGTAATAAGTCATTATTGTTTTACACTGCTAAGGAGTGGTTTTTATACAGCAGTAGATAATCGAAACAATCCAAGATGAAGAACAATAAAGATTATATTCCTCACCTCTACGTAGTCTAAGACTGCGATACAATCACACTGCCCCTCCATAATTGCAAAATTTATTTGGCTCACGTTACCTTAAAAATGTGTGTGATTTTGGATTCTGCTCAATGACACATCTATGTTTACTTTGACCCAGAAAGAAATTTAAGAATTTTCCTGACACTAAATATAATGGACACTTAAGAAAGATATGTTTTATTTATCCTGTGGAAATATAATGCCTGGTATGCCACTATATTCCACTTTGAGTAGTATTTTATTTCTAATATATAGCTATTAAAATGCAGAGTTTTAGAATAGAAGGTGATTTTAACTGTCCATTCCTTGTAGTTTTGCCTGAATGTTGTTTATCTCCTCAGTTGTGATGTGATAAGCAATCCTGGAGTTTCTCCATTGTATCCTTGAATAAGAATGCATCTTAGTTATTTAGTTATGGGCAGTGGTCACTAGCGACCCCAGTGAGGGCCTCCTACCTGGGTTGGTCAGTTCTCTACAGACTGAAGGCTTTGTTTTTTTGTTGGTGGGGAAAAAAAAAGGTGACCCATTCATTTTTGTTGTCACTAGAGTAAAGAAGTTGTTGCCTAGCAACCAGTTTGCCCATCATCTTCCTAGTGCAGCAGAGGTTGCTAGGTAAATTGCTTTACAGTTTTTCAGAAGAGGTTGGACTTATCCCAATACATTCTGGGGTTTGGAAAATTATACTGGAAGCGTCAGGCACACAAAGAAAAAGTTAGGGAAAGACCTGATCTTACATTAAGCCAGTTTGCCCTAGTTCTGCTAGTATAATGTTGAAAAAAAACAAAAACAAACTGGTTGGTGAATAGCCACTGCTCTTATGTAGATGGTTTTCTCCACTCCCAGCTATCTCATTGCCTCCCCTGAGCTCACCTCTACCCTCTACATCCAAAGCGTTAAGATCTGGAACCGTAGGCTGTCCTCCAGAACCCTGCTCCAGCCATTCTTTTGTTAGACATTTTTAGTATAACCCTGGAAATGACCAGGGTTCAACTGATACTTATCAGAGTAACTAAGGAAGCAGGCAAAAGAAAGTATGAAATAATAAAAAGAGCATGAGACTATTAGTAAAGGGGTTTGTTGTGTTAGGATTTTAGGAATAACTAGCCGGGTAACACTAACCTGGTCTATCATGGCCACATCTGGATCATGACGGAATTGATTTATATAAAATCTGTAAAGCTATAATCTGTACAAATATTTTATGATTCTATGTAACAGTCTCCATCTTTCATCAAAGTCAATTCCACCCTAATTTAGAAAATACATAGTATTTAATTAAAATAAAGCCCAAATTATAACACTGGTGGGTGACATAAAAGGCAACCAAATAAAGAATTCTGCTAGAAGAGGCTAATTATAAACCTTTGAGAGAAAATCAGGAAGCCTCTATAGGCAGCCGAATAAAGGACAAGGAATAAGGGTGTTAGTTTTTGTACTTTGGGTCTATTTTTTAGGCATATGACTTTGAAATGATTTTATACTTGAATTTATTAAGAACTAATTATAAAATTACAAACTATATTAATAAGATTTTAATCTAGCGATAGTAAATGACTCTCTTCGAGAACAATGAGATGATGTATTTAATAGCTACCATATCCTGGCAAAAGATTTAGAAACAAAACAGTTTATCTTGCTTATTATGAATATTTGATTTAGAGAATATCTTTTGATTAATCTACATAAGGTAATAGTGATGACTAAATAAAGTTCTATTAGAAAGATTTGAGACTGGATATTAGCAAAATGGCAGGCTGGGAAATGTCTGGGCCTTGCGCCCCACGGAAACATCAATAAACAACTAGAAATTGGAACTAACAGGAGTTTGGAAAACAAAGCTCTACGGAAACCAAGTGAATGTCCAGTCAAGAGAAAGCCACCTACCAAATGGTAGGAAATATTGTGGCATTTTTACTCAACCTTGTCCCACCCCTTCCTGGAAGGTATGGCTTTGGTCTGGAGGAGGTAGCAACCTGCTTCCCAGTTCTCTGCTGCATTCATCTGCTCAGTGTGCTATAACAAACGATAATGTACTGGGTGTCTTAAGCAATAGAAGCTTATTTTCTCACAAAGCTCGAAGTCTGAGATGAGGGTGCCAGCAAGATCAAGTTCTGGGGATGACTCTCTTTCTAGTTTGCACACAGCTGCTTCTCTGTCCTCGCATGAAAGACAGAGAGGGAGCAAGTTCTCTGGCGTATTTCTTACAAGGCCACTGATCCCATTATGAGAGCCCTATCTCTATGAGTTCATCTAACTCTAATTTCTTCCCAAAGTCTCCCCTCCAAATACCATCACATGGGCTCCAACATATAAATTTTGGGGAGACAAACATTCAATCCATAGAAGATGCCAACTCCTCCTGGAAGAGAAAGACTGTTTTTAATTATGTTGTTCTAGTTCTTAGCAGAGTGCCTTGTATGAAGTAGGCTTTAATCAGTGTTTGAATAAATGAATGAATAAACAAATGAACTAATTAACTCTTTCTGGGATCTTGGACAGAGTGCTTAGTCTATGGGTACTGTTAGGTCCTCTATTTTAAAAAGTATCCAGTTACCTCAATATTGTGGTGATTATAGTGAGAAAATATTTAAATAATTTTCTGCAAGGCATTTTCTTTAGAGCTAAACACCTTCTAAAGAAGCAAATTTAAAATACTCTAGAAATTATAAATACTCCTAAATCATAGTACTGTGTCTATCTGTCAATCTTTGTAAACCATTATTTGATAAAATAGAGTACTCTTTTCTTACAGTGTATTTGTTTTAAGCTTTAATATTTTTTTTGGAGAGATTACTCTTAATTATATTTTCTTTACAATGACATTTAATATTTTTGCCTATTGAATACTTATAATTGAGTAGTTTGGGGTTTTGTAAGTCAATATGCTTCACATAAAATTATAAATCAAGATTGATAAAGCAGTGAAATGTCTAGTTTTATACATTTTTTATGGATAATAAAGGGAAATTGGCTCATTTGTGTACATTCAGTTTGGAAACCATCAGCCAAAATGTCACACAAGTTGTATCTCTGAATAGATATCAAGCTTCCTAGCTCCACTAAATTCCCTCACTGAAAGTTTTCATAGTACGCAAACAGATGCTTAATTTGCTCTTTTATCACACGATAAAAGAAAGCCACGTTTATGAGGTGGTGAATTTTTCCTTCTCCTGTTTTACTGTTTTTGAAATACTGAAAATAAAAGAGAAATAGAAGCAAAAACCTACTATTTTGTGAAAGTTGAAGTTATGAAGAATTTTGAAGAGAAATTTTAACAGTTGTATTTCTTAAAATTTCTTTTTAAGAAATTATTTCCTGAACAAGGCCACAAAAGTTACAAAAATGATAAATATCTTAATTTCTCCTGAGATTATTAGTCTTGTTACTTTTAATATATTTGTGTCTTTATATTTACAGTGGTTTCTGTATTTTTCTTTGCAAATGTGGTCGTTTTCATCTCTAGAAGTTTGATTTGAATGTATTTTTATATCCTCCACACCTCTACGTAACATGCTTAGTTCTAACTTGTTGAGTGTTTGGAATATTTTATTGTCCTGTCTCCTAATCCTATCATCTGTGTAATTTCTAGGTAAATTCCAACTAACTTATTTTATTCTACTCATTATGGGTGAAATTTTCTTGTTTTTTTTAACATGCTTTGCTAGGTAATTTTTTATTTGATGCCATACATTGTGAATTTTAGCTTGTTAGCTGCTGGATATTTTTGTATTCATCAAATTACTGTTGGGTATTATTCTGGGACACAGTTTAATTATTTGGAAACCATTTGATGTTGTGAGCTTTGTTAGGTAGAATTAGAGTTGCACTGAGTTCTTGGGCTGCTTTTCCTCTTACTGAGGCAAAAAAAACCCTTTGAATACTATAATCAATGTCTGAGTGGTGGGACCAGGAACCGGTTCTGTCTCTGCTGAACTCTGGCATTTCCTCCCTCTAATCTCTTCGGATGTTTTTTCCCTTGGCCTTGGGTAGATTCCTCAGCCTTATGCTCCAATCAGAACTCAGCTGGAAATGTGAGGGGGATGCCTCTTAGATCTGAGTATTCTCTTTTTGCAACCCTGTCCTTTTTTCCTCCCTGTTGACCCTAGCTGTCTCGGCTTCCCTGAACTGCCAGTGTCATCTTATCTTATGAGTCTATCAGGCTTAGGTTCTCCCTCCCTGAATCATGGTCTGTAAAACTCTCTAGGTGCTCAGCTGAGGCAATTGTAGGGCTTACTTTGTTTCCTGTTCCTTGAGATCACTGGTTTTCATTGTCTCATGTGCAATATCTTGAGGGTTGTCATTTCATATATTTTGTCCATTGAAAGTTATTTTCAGAGAAAAGATAAATCTATCCTCTGTTACTTCATCTTTCCTGGAAGAGGAAATTTCTCCTAATGTTATTGAAAAATACTAGATTTATGTAATTTTGGGTAAAGCATCTTGAAGAAGCCAAATAGTAAGAAGATCCCAACATTTGGAAGAAGATACGGGCTTTGTGAATAAGGGTCTTGTCGTCCCTAAAATCTTTGGCAAATGTGCTCATGGAACAATAAGAACATCGAAGGAAGGGATTTCATTAAACCTACTCCCTATGAAACATAAATCTGTTCATGCTATTTCTCTGTTTAAACCTTTCAAATGACTCTATATTATAAAGGAACTTAGACATGAGAGGGTGGAGAAAAGTTGAAGGTCTCATGATGTATAATTGAGAATAGGCTGTGTTGTATAGTTGTGGGTGATGCTTAGAAAAGGGTGACGATAAATGAGGCAAGAGATGTGTGTGAGGGATGCTTCCTAAGACTTATCTGAAATCCCAGATTACAAATATTTCCCAAGTAAGTTCAAGAACGACTTGCTTCAAACAGCTGTTATTCAGATCTCAGCAGTCAGAAAATCTGCCACAGTTCCAAAGACGTGTACTTTAGAAAAATGACCAGTGTCTCATGGACCTTCAGGGTGCTCACATAAGCCCTGGGTGAGAAGATTAAATCCATAAATGTCCCCATTCTATTATTTACTTAACAGAGATATGAGTGTCAAGGTGGACTTCTGGAAGGGTGACTGGGGTGACTGCTAAACAACTCTTCTTGGAGCCTGTTGGATCCCTGGCAGGCATTTGACCCTTCATGAGATTGGTTATGGTTTTTACTTCTGTTAGAAAAGTTTAGCCAACAAATTATTAATGATTATGGATCATTTGCTCTAATTGCCAAACATTGTTCCTGGCGCTGTGGGCATTACAAGAAAAAGAAATCATGACATATTACTTGAAGATATAAGGCAGCAAAGTGAACACTCCTAAATAAGATGAATGGAAATGTTTTATCTGGTTCTATCACAATCAGAAACACATTTTTCCTTCTCACATAAGGAATATATCATGAACAGTTTTGTTCCTAGACATAAGAAGGCAAAAACATGATTTGTAGAGATCTCTGGATAGTAAATTCTGAGATCCATAGAATGTCAAGCTATAAGGGACATACTTTTCTCTATTAAGCCTGTGGACAGCATTTAGCTCAAAGATTAATTTTTTTCACTATATGCCTAAACTTTCCATGAAAATGTTCTTTTGTTTATGACATATTCTTTAACACAGGCCATTGTGAACATAAATTATTTTTGTAATGCTTTAGACAATTAATATGCAATCATTTTGGGGCAATAAAATTAAAGCAATATTGGATTTTATGGTTAAAATTTTTCCTACATGGTGGCAAATAATGATTACTTTTATACTGAAGAAAAATATACAAATTTGACATGGCAAGACATGCTCAGAATATGCATTATAAAATATAATGAGGTGGCTGAAGGATCTGTTCATCGATCTGGTTATCTAAAAGAAAATGACCATTTTAAAGAGTGATTTTTAGGCAAAGGGGATTCTCCCAATATTTATTGATAATTGGGAGTACTGCACAACAATATATATTTCCTTTCGCGATTAAAATTTGTTAGTAAGTGCCAGTGATAATTTCTTAGAGATGTGGGAAAACCTCAGATTTTACCCTAACAACATGGTTCTTCAATAAGCATGATGTCTATGCCTATGGGATGTTAAAACATCTGGATTGATTCGGTCATTAATGAGGGTTGAGGCTCTGAGTATAAAACGCATCCAGTACATAAAATATATAAACCCCAATTTAGGGAATGTAAAGAACAGTAAGTATTAACCTGGGCCTGCTTTAACCAGGGTACTTCCATGAGGGAAGTATTATTCTTTTAAATGAAGCAATACTGGCTGATGTGTTTTTGGAATGTTTTGGGGAAATATTCTTGTGCTTTTTACCACTTGTCCTGCCTGCTTCTTTTGTGATTTACATTTCAATAGGCTCTTCATTTCATAGTAGTAATCTAGCAGCTGCTAGGTTCTTGTTAATGAGTCCATTTGGATGCATACTCTCTTTCCTTAGCACACACCGAGCATTCCATTCGTGAAGTAAATCTTCTGATTCTGCTTGGCTATATTAGTTGGTGGTGGTTGCTGATACAACTTCTTGAAATATGCTACCTGACAATTTTGGACTAATAAAGATTGAACTGAGTGTGGTGACATTTTCAATCAATGCTACAACGGCTCATATTTACAATTTTAAGATGGTAAGGGAATAGCCTGTCCGACTCCAAAGAAATCATTGTAAGGCTTCTTACTAATATCCACAAGGCAGATTTTCAAATAGATCATTAGCATTTCATCCAGGAGCCAGCTCTTAGCTTCCTAGGGGTATCTGCCTAGATGGCTCTTTTCTTGCGTCTGGCTGAGCCAACTTCTACTCATCCTTCAGGATGTGATCCGGGCACTGTCACGTCCCTAAAGACTTCCTCTCTCATACCGCCATCCAGTGTTTGTCTCAGCACATGTTACGGGTTACCGCGGAGACCTCTTTACAGGTCTGACAGCTTTAGCACTAGAAAATGGATTCTTTCGGGGAAAACGGTCTGTCTTTCTAACCTAGGATTTTCAGAGCGTGGCACCTGGTAAACAAAGTTTGTTAAATAGAGAATGGTTGATAATGATGACAATTGTTTAAGACTGGTGAATATCCATGCTGGTTTTTGGTTTGTAGAATATTTATAAAGCCTGGTTTTGATTATTAGGTATGTTTTAGTAGAGTTGGTTGGAGAATATCTTTAAAAGAGTTTTTCTGGTTGTCATTCAATTACTTTGGGTCTTTTCTAACCAGGAAACTAAATCTCTGGTGATCAGGCTGCCACTTCTTAGCCTATATCTAAAAATACCCCTGTAGTGTTTCCCTATGCTCAAATGACTGTGAATGGTTTCCTGGGTCTTAAAAGTTTTACGATACTGAAGTGACAGTTTATAACTTAAAAACTGTTTTTGAACATAATAAAAATCACATAATATAGCTAATATGGAACCACTCCTCCTCAGGAAATTCTACGTATTTATGCAATTGATGTTCTGAAACTATGTTTCCAGTGAAAGAATTTATAAGACCCAAGTTACTGAATGCAAAAACTATGTAGTAAACCCCAAACACATTTGGTAAGATTGAACTGTTAACAGAAAGGGGGAAGTTTCAATTCTTTCATTTCTTAAAGATACTGGCTGAGCTGGGTCTGCTTCCAACTCTGAAGAGTAAGGTGAGAAAATGGGTTGAATACCTATCCTATTCCAAGTGTCTTACATATGTCATCTAATTTAAACCTTTCCATAAAACCTGTGATGCATGGAGTACTGTCCTCATTTTATAGATGAGAAACTGAGCATCATAAAGATTATGTTTCTTGTTCAAAGTGGCAGAGCTAGTCTGTGATAAAGTCTGGTTTTGAAACCAGGTATGTCTGAGAATAATTGTCAATAGATTTAGTATAATGATTGCTCTTGAAACTTTATCCATTGACCAGTTGAATTTGCATACTATGGTCCCTTTTGATAATCTTGTAAAGAAAATAATACATGATTGTTAAAAAATACATCATTGTTAAAAAGAGTTCACAGGTACTGTGAAGGAGATTTGCCGCGGCCTGCGGGGCTGGTTATTAGTGGGTCTCGAGGAGGATCCCTGTACCTAAAGGATGGGACGGAGAGAGAGAGACGGAGGCCAAGCAAATTGTCAAGGCTTCGTTTATTTGTAAAAAAGGTAGGGAATATATAGCACCTTAAGGGGTGTGGTAAGGAGTGGCTTCTTCTGGTTGGTTGCCCATTATGATAATGAGGTAGCTTACACAGTCTAATCACACACCGAGTTGTGCACATGCACAGTAGTCTTTGACGTAAGCAACGGACCTGGTTGAGGACTCTTAGCGGGAAGCTGTGGTGGGAAACTGACCAAGAAGAAGTAAACAACAAGATGGAGTCTTTAAAACAAAATGGAGTCCCATTGTTCTGGTATAAATCTATTCTATATGCTGACTATAAGGGTTAGGTTAGTTTCTTAAGTAATGAAACATAGAATACAGAATGAGACTGGGTTGGGCTAAGATCTTTAAGCTCTCTGTGCCAGTGCAAAGTCCAAGGTGGTCAGCAACATATTCCTCCTCTTTTATTTTTTATGAGAAATGTCACCCTGTACTTGAGGATGTGCCTGTCTTAGGTTGTCTCCATCTTTCAGGAGATCTTACCCGTCATTGACTACCACCCTAGCTCTTCCAGTGATGACATTCTCAGGGGATGGCTCTTCCCCACAAATTGCTCCAGCCTGGCTTTGGCCTAAGTTTATTGAAATCGAGGCCTGTTCTAGGCGAGCAAAAGTCTTCTGGGGATGGTTGGTTGCCTGGGGTGACAGATGATGTTGGGAGCATACCTTCTCCGTCTGATTCTCGGTCAGCTAGGTGTAGCCTGTGATAATGGACTTGTACAGGCTTATTAAGAGCTTCGTCAAGTTGTTTTTTGACGAAAGTCGTGAGCTTACGAAATGCCCAAGGCCCAAAGGAAATTAGAAGGAGGGATCCTATCACAGGTCCTAAAATAGAAGGGAGTAAGGTGGTTAGTAACGGTGAGGCTGAAAACCAATTTTTATACCAGGCCTCATCTTTTTCTCTATCCTTCTTCCTATTTTCTAGACTATCTCGCACTTTCCTCATGCTATCTTGAACAACTCCTGAGTGGTCAGCATAGAAGCAACATTCTTCTTTCAAAGCTGCGCAGAGCCCACCTTGTTGTAGGAAAAGAAGGTCTAGCCCTCTGCGGTTTTGGAGCACTACTTCTGCTAGAGAGGAGAGAGAATCAGAAAGAGCTGAAATGCTTTTTTTCAGTTCTGCGATATCTTGGTCTATGGCTGCACTAAGTTTGTGGAGGTTCTGGTCTCCTATGACTAGGGCGGAAATTCCTGTCCCAGTTCTTGCACCCCCCAGCCCACGCAAGACGGCGATGGTGGCTGCGGTGATTGGCTCTCTCTTGCTTCGGGTTGGGGTGTTGCGCTGGTCCCAGAAGCGAAGGAAATCTTCCTCCTGATAAATGGTTAGTCGGGGGAGTAGTTGGACAATGACACAAGGAAACTTGGACACTTTTGCAATACAAAATATTCAGTAACAAAGTTTGGCATCATTCTTTTAGACAGTGCTTTCCAGGCAATTATATGTCAGATAAATAAGCCAAATTAGCCAAATACTTTCTCTAATGAAGAGAAAATTCCTCTGATATTTTTCAGGGGCCCTCTGGAAAATATCAGAGTTACTTACAGGTAAAGTACTTTTTTGAGTTTGATCCTGGAAAGCCGTCAAAAGAAAGTTCCCAAGGCATTTGCTTAAATAGAATTACAGGTATTAACCAGAATGACAACAAAAAGGCTCAAATGCAAATACAGGTCACTTAGTTGTCAACAACACCCAGCTTACAGTCCTTCTAACAAGATATCACTATTTTATATATATATATATTTTTAATACTTAGATAACTCATTGAGACTTTAAGAATGACAAACTGCTTTGATAAACAATTAGAAAGCCTTCTGCAATCTTACAATATTAAAGGCAGACTAATAAACTTGTTCTTTTAACAAAAAGTTCTAGTTTTGTTGTGTACTTGATATTGAGACTATTGCTTTAATTTCATATAACATGACTATATCAACCCGTCTATAGTTTCTATAATTTTCTTTTTACATTCAGTGCTCCCCTTCTTCAGATAAACAGCTGCACTTTAGAACAGTTACTACTTTCAACAAAACGAATTCCTATTTCTTATACTTTCTCTTATAAAACACACATCTTTTTTAGCAAGCAAAGATGTCCCCTCTATTATATTAAGCAGTTTTAATTAGAACCCAAAACATCAGGCATTTCAACTTTCAATGAACACTGAAAAATAGGCCACCGCAAACTGCAACACCAGCACTCCTCAGATCGACACATCTGCGGACACTTCCCATCATTACTGGAAATGTGCCTTACAGCACAACCCTCCACTGAGCACAAAACAAAACATCTTCATATAAGCAAAACTCTTAAGAATTTCGGTTACTACAAAAATTCTCAGGCTGTTTGCAGATATACATAGTTATACATTAATATACTATTATTATTAAGATATTCATTTGCCACACCCGTTCACACACTCCCCAGCAATCACGCTAGACCACCTATAAAACCCCTACCAGACATTAGACAAAGTCAAGCATTTCTTTAAGCATCTTCTTGAAAGATTTAACAGATAACATCAACTTAAATGACTCTAGGCAAACTCAGGCAACTGATAACTACAAGGACATGTCCATTTCAGATAAACTTAAATTAGCATTAATGCTTAATATCTTTTATTAGAATTTTTTGGAAGTTTTAGAATGCTCAATTTTCACAAGCGCTTGTTTTTAAATTAATTTGCATTAATACCATCCGGAGGTAGAAAAACATTTTTCATTTACACACTTAGACAAACAAACATACAGACTGAGACATAATGATTACAAGTAGCAACAGTTTTCATAAAAGAACATATACACAAAGAACTTATACACAGACAAACTGATATAAAGATTTGAGTTACTAATATTCAATTGCCTTCTTTCTTTCTAGCTTACTTGATTAAAAGTATCTCAATTTGCAAGAATACATTTTAAGGTGAGTAGTTTACATAACTGGGTTAAGGCCCATATGGGGACTTGAAACTTGGAGCCTCAGATTGAAAGTCTGATGCTCTACCTACTGAGCTATCCAGGTTCTGACTAAAAGGAGCCACTAAAGGCTCTGTACTGATAGGGACTGTGTGTATAAAGCAGAGGCGATTATGCCCATATGGTTTGGTGATTACAGGAAAGGTTAGAACTGGCCTCTGTTTCCTCTTTTGAATAGTGTTTTGGATCCTGTTTTTTGCCGTGGGCACTGTAGGGGTGGGGGATGGGGTGATGTGCATTTGAAGCAAATTGTCTTGGAGGGCGGAGAGTTCTGACATTAAGGCAGCCTTTTTCTTCTGGAGATTAAGATACATATTTAGGTCAGCGACCTGTTTTTGTAAAGCGTCTATGGGTAAGACTACAGTGGGGTTAGGGGCAACTCCTAGAGGGGGTGCAGAGGCGATAGCCGGAGCACAAACTGATGGGCAGTAGGGAGGTGGCTGGGAAACTTGAGGGGGCCAATTGGGGTTATGGTACTGAGCGGCTTCCTCCTCTAAGTCTTCCTCATCTGAGGGGGTGAGAGAATCATTATTTTGATTATCTGAATGTAGAACCGGAAAAGAGAAGGCTGGGCTCTGGAGGTTTTTGTTAAAATCTGCCTTCAGCTCCTGAGCAGGGAGAGGTTTAGTGGGATGTTCTGTGCCCTCCAGGGATGATTTCAGGTTTTCAAAGGGAGGGTAAAGCTTATTAGGGAGGGCCTCACAAGGGCCGGGGGAAAGAGGGTCTGGCTTTTCTTTTGGGCGGGTAGTGAGGTCTGCAAGGGTCTTGTCAGAGGGGGGCACAAGAATGACGGAGGGGGAAGGGCTTTTATCAATCTGGGAGTGGAGAGATGCTAAGGAGGCCGGCCGACACAGAGGTTTAATGTAGTCCTCAGCCGAGGCGATTATACTAGCGTAATGGGGTGATTGTAAAAGTTCGTTAACCAAATTCCAATAGCTAAAGGTATGAATAGGAACTCTATCTAGTCCTTTTGTTTTATAAAAGGTATTAAGGTCTTCTCTGACTCGACGCCATTTTTTAACATTAATAGGAGATGAGTCAATCACAAACCAAGGGCAGACCTCACTCACAAAAGTAAAAAAGGTAATTAAGTCCTTTTTCTTCACCTTTATCCCCCTCTCTCGAAAAACAAGTCTTAACATCTTCTATGAATAAGGCTTCTTTTGACAATCCTTGACCCATCCTGAAACGAGGACGATCTCTTACCTTACTAGGGCCGTTCGTCACAGGCAACTCGGAACGCCCGAACACTAGCGATGGCCAAAATGAATCACTTTCACTTTCGGTCCGATCGCGGAATCATTTGCCGGCGGCCGCCGTCCTCCAGGCGCCTCGAGACTATCGTGTCCCCTGTGCGCCTAAGTCCTCGCGCCGGTCAGGCGATCCAGGCCTTGGGCCCCACGTTGGGCGCCACCTGCCCCGGCCCGCGGGGCTGGTTATTAGTGGGTCTCGAGGAGGATCCCTGTACCTAAAGGATGGGACGGAGAGAGAGAGACGGAGGCCAAGCAAATTGTCAAGGCTTCGTTTATTTGTAAAAAAGGTAGGGAATATATAGCACCTTAAGGGGTGTGGTAAGGAGTGGCTTCTTCTGGTTGGTTGCCCATTATGATAATGAGGTAGCTTACACAGTCTAATCACACACCGAGTTGTGCACATGCACAGTAGTCTTTGACGTAAGCAACGGACCTGGTTGAGGACTCTTAGCGGGAAGCTGTGGTGGGAAACTGACCAAGAAGAAGTAAACAACAAGATGGAGTCTTTAAAAAAAAATGGAGTCCCATTGTTCTGGTATAAATCTATTCTATATGCTGACTATAAGGGTTAGGTTAGTTTCTTAAGTAATGAAACATAGAATACAGAATGAGACTGGGTTGGGCTAAGATCTTTAAGCTCTCTGTGCCAGTGCAAAGTCCAAGGTGGTCAGCAACAGAGATTATACCATTATTGTGGATAACCTGGGTTTATGCAGGTTTGTAAAGAATAAGTTAACATTATTTCTTTTATATTATTTTCATTTCTCTCCTTTTGTTTTTCTTAAAGTAAATGACTAACTTAAGCACAGATGCTGTTTTTCCTGTGGGTACTTGCCCAAGGATAAACTAAAGCCTCTAATTAGGTTTTCTTGAATATAAGCTGTGTTTTTCTCCAGTAGAATTTATCAAGAGCTCATATAAAAAGAACATTTGTACCATTCAGTTACATATGAAAAATAAATGTAAGAAGTATCTCATCTGATAATGGATACTTGCTAACATTTCAGAAGCTTTTCTAATAGGATGCAAAGTTCCTAAATGGTAGAGAAAAATATCTTTCAGTGACATGTCTCAGGAGTCTCAGGACGGATGACAGTGCACATTTTGTTTCTCTGTGGAAAGCAGTGAGCATTAATGCTGAATATAATGAATACTTTCAAAAGATACCAAGTAAATGTAGGTTAGCCACAACTACCTAAAAGGTTAAAGACCTCAAGTTATAAATGAAAAAAGAATCGATTGGATTAACCTATGCTTCCACAACTATTATAGCCAGTGGGAAGGGGTCACCGTAAGCATTAATAATTTACATCTCACCCTCAGTTGTAATCACAAGGTTAGCAGCTGCCATCCCCCAATTATCTCCTCAAATTTGTGCACCCCGTTAATATGTCAAACAGAATTGTAGAAGCGGTAGTAAATAAAAAGCAATAAAACTTTAGGTTTAAACTTAAATTTAAGAAAGAGAACAATTTGAGCAGAGGAGGGGAGCCCTAGTAGGAGACCCACCCTCAGGACCGATGCAGGAGCACAGCTATGCTTCTTTGAAAATGCTCCTTACTGACTTTTATCCTGGAAATGTAAGCTGCGCACGTGACACGGACTTCCAAGCATTTACATGGAAAGCCATACCGATGAGTAAGCCTGTCTTCTGTTCTTGTGTCTCTACTCCCCAGAGGCAGCACCATTACAGTTTTTCCGAGTCTCTTCCCAGATTATGTATTTATTTTAAACAAGGGATTGTCCGGATGCTCTGTAATGTGTATTTCCCCCTGGAACACATGAGCTGCCCTTTCTTTTTCTGTCCTGCACCTTCGGAGTACATGTGGAATGAAAAATTTAGTTGCTTGGCAATTCTGTCATCACATGCTTAATAAGATATTTAGATTGTTGGCACCTTTGCCCTCTGTGGCCTCGGTTGCCCGAGAACTCCCGTAAGAGCAGCGGAATGAGTGACAGGCCAGATCCAGGAGCGTGTGTTTAATTTTCAGTGATTTAACATGAGAAAAAAAGAATACATCTTTGTACTTAATGAAGCTTCAGTATGCTTATCCCAGCATTATACTACCTTTCTGGCAGGTAGGTGACCCAAAAAGAAAACTTATGTGTGTGTCTCCTCACCTAGTTGTCATGTATGCAGAATGATTGAGGGCCTCTGTCATGAATGGGGCAAAGTTCTTCTATTTAGGCTCCCTGGGAAGCAAAAGTCCATCTCTCTTTGTGCCTTTCTAAGTCATCTTTGTAGTACTCTAAATTCTTATTTCCTTAAACAGCTTTATTGAGGTGAAATTAACATGCAATAAACTCCACATAATTAAAGTGTACCATCTGATAAGTTTTGACATGGGTAAAGCAGTGAAACCATCACCACAATCAAGGTAATGAGCATGTCTGTCATCTCCAAAAGTTTTCTAATGCCTCTTTGAAATCCCTCCTTCCTGCCTTCCCCAGCCTGTGCCCCACGGTTAGTCTGTTTTCTGGCACTATAAATTAGCTTCCACTTTCAAGAATTATACGTAAATGGAATTACACAGTATATATTGTTTTTCATCTGGTTTCTTTCAGCATAATTATTCTGAGATTCTTCCCTGTTTTCGCATGTATCTGTAGTTCATAGATGTACCACAGTTTATTTATCTGCTCACTTGTTAAGAAGAGACATTTGAGCTGGTTCTAGTTTTTAGCTCTTACAAATAAAGCTTCTATGAACATTCATGTTCAACTCTTTATATGGATGTCTTCTTTCATTTCTCTTGGGTAATACCAAGGAATAGGATTGGTGAGTCATATGGTAAGTGTATATTTAATTTTTTAGGAGACTGTCAAACTGTTTCTCAAAGCAATGGTACCATTTTACATTCCTGTCAACAGTGTATGAAAGTTCTAGTTGCTACCTTAATAATATATATATATATATATATATATATATATATATATATATATATAAAGAATAGATCATATACTTGGCCACAAAAAGAGCCTCAGTAAATTAAAAAAGATTGAAATTGTACCAACCAGCTTCTCAGACCACAAAGGTATGAAACTAGAAATAAATTACACAAAGAAAACGAAAAAGCCCACAAACACATAAAAAAAACAGTGAGCTCTCTCCCTCCTCCCTCTTAAAACTCAGAGGACCAGCTGAGACGTTCTGAGGAAGGAGGAGGAACAAGCCCGGAAGAGGGGAAGCTTGGAGAGAGAAGAGAGGGAGCAAGGAAGAGGGAAAGGGAAGAAAAGCAAGGAGAGAAGGGGTGGTGGGGTATGGACGGCGGCCCCAAGGGCCTAGGGTCTCTGCCCTCTCCAGCCGGGGCTCCAAGCACAAGGCATGTGGCGTCCACATTCACAGTTCTCTGCAGGGTCACGCGCTGCCTCCTATATCTACCTATTTAATGGTTTTAAAACCTGACTCACTTGTAAGCTTCAATTACTCTTGAAAACAAAGTCCCTATCTTCTGTGTGCTTGTTTTATTTTTTGCAATACACATCAAAATAGAAAAACAAAAAAGAAAGTTCTAGTTGCACCACATCTTGCCAACCTTTGGTATGATCAGTGTTTTAATTTCAATAATTTTAGTAAGTGTGTAGTAATATCTCATTGTGCTTTTCATTTGTACTTCTCCACTGACATGTGATATTGAGCGTACTTTCATATACTTGCCACTTGTATCTTCATTATTTTTGTTTTGTTTTGTATCTCTTCTACAGATTGATTTTGTGCCTGTATGAAGTGGTGGTTCAAACTTGCTTTAATTAATTAATTAAGATTGTTTTCTTATATGAGGTTTTGAGAAGTCTTTACATATGGTAGATAACAAGTCTTTAATCAGACATATGATTAAGAGATATTTTCTCTGTGCAAATATTTTCTCAGTTTGTAGGTGTGTTTTCATTGTCTTTATGGTATCTTTCCACAAGCAGACATTCTTAATTTTGATGAAGTCCAATTTATCAATGTTTTACAAACTTTATGCTGCTGGTGTTAGAGCTTAGAACTCCATGCTTAATTAAGGCCATAGGTATTACCTCCTGTGTTTCCTTCTAGAGGTTTTATAATTTGAGGTTTTCCACTTAGGTCTATAATACTTTTTTGAGGTAATTTTTATTCATGGGTGAGGTATTGAGCAAATTTCATTGTTTTGCCTTTAATACTACTCTATCTTGATTATTGTGGCTTTATAATAATTACTGAAACCCCACATTTAAGTCCCCCAACTTAGTTTTCTTTTTCAAAGTTTAGCTATTTTAGGGCCTTTCCATTTGTACATGAACTTTAGAATCAGCTTATCAATCTCTGTGCAAAGGTATGCTGTGATTATGATTGGGATTACCTTGAAACTATAGAGTCAATTTGGAGAGACTTGACATCTTATCAATTGAGTATTTCATTCCACGAACATGGTAAATTCCCTCATTTGTATATGTGTTCTTTATTCTCTCAGCAATGTTTTCTAATTTTCAATTATGCATCTTCTGACAGATTTATCCCTAATTATTTCTTATTTTTTAATGTTACTGTAAATGGCATTAAAATTTAATATCTGATTGCTCTTTGCTAGTATATAGAAAAATAATTGACATTTGCATGTTTTTCTTGTATCTTTCAACCTTGTTAAACTCATCAGTTAGTTCTAGTAGCTTTCTTTAGATTCCATAGAATTTTCTACATAGTCATTATATAATCTGCAAATAAGGGCAGCTTGCTTCTCCCTTTTTAATCTGAATGCCTTTATTTGTTTTTCTTGCCTCCCTGCACAGCCTGGCACATCTAACGGAAATTTCAGTAGAAGTAGTGAGAGTGATCATGCTTGCCTGTTTCTGATTTGAGGGAAAAAGCATGTGTTTTATTTCACCTTCAGTTTTAAAGACACTTTCATTCTAGTTTGACAGTCCTTCCTTTAGGTATGTCATTCCACTGTCTTCTAATTTGTATTGTTTCTAGCAAGAAACCTATCATCATTCTTAACTTCTTCCTTTGTACATATTGTGTCATTTGTCTCCGTTTTTAAGATTTTGTCTTTATCATTGTTTTAAGCAAGTTGATTTTGATGTGCTGCAGTAGCAGTTTTTTTGTTGCTGCTGCTTGTGTTGGGGGTTAATAGATCTCCTTGGATCTTACAATTTTCATCAAATTTGGGCATTTTTCTGGTTATTATTCTTCAGACATTTTTTCTGTCTCCACTCTTCTCAAGGACTTTAATTACAATTGCATACATATGCTTAATAATTGTCTCATAGCTCACCAATGCTCTATTTGTTTTCAGTCTTTTTCTTTCTTATTCATTTTTGATGGTTTCTATTGCTATGTCTTCAAGTTCACTAATCTTTTCTTCTGTAATGTCCAGTTCATTGTTTATCCCATTCCACTACATTTCTCTCTCAGACAGAGTTTTCGTCACCAGAGGTTTGATTTGAATCTTTTAAATATCTTCCATGCCATTTCATTTTACAGATGAGAAAACTGAGGCACCCAGAAGATAAGAAATTTGCCCACAACTTTAGAGCTATAAGAAATGGACGCCAGAGTACAAACCCAGGCAGCCTGATCCTAGAGACTTCACTTTTAACTGATACTTGTATTCTTATTTTAAATGGTATCACTATCTCCTACTATTCTTTCCAAAGCATTTAGAACAATCCTTGGCACATAAAGGATGTAAAAATTGTCAGTCATTGTTATTGTTATAGTAATGAACTGGTAATCTGCAAAACCTCCTAAAAATTGAAAACTGAACTCAGATGACAATTCTTAAAAGTTTCCCTGATCCTTCATCACCAGCAAAGGCATTTCCAGTGTGCAATTCCTTCTGTAATCTTTTTATGGAATTTGTTATTGTATGTGTCCTTGAATTTTGAATGGAGGGTAGGTTGGATGGTGGGCCAAGTAAAGTTTTAGGGCATAGACAGCCTGTTTGGTGGTAACTGGGTGAGGCGTTGCTGGCAATCATCAAAGGAAAACGTCCCTAGACACCAGCAGGAAAGATAGATAAAATGACTTCTCAGTGTAGACAATGCACCACAGCTAAAGTCATTGCTGCCTTGACTTCATAAGGCTTCTAGGGTTGTCACATATGATTACACAACCCTACGGGGAGCATTCATATCAGTGTCTGTGTGCATAGTAACCCTGTAGAATTGTACGGCCCACAACCATTACAATGGCATGCAGCTGCCCTTTGAGGCTACCAGGTAGATCACAGGAAAAGATGACTTAAATTGGAACTCAGCTGGGGACAGGGTGGCCTCCAAGCACTAATTCTTCTCCTTGTAGGAGGGTCCTTTGAGGTCTGGTTACATTATCCTAGGCTTTACTAATGTATCATCTTTTATAACCACTTCCTCCCTTCTTGTTTATTCAATTTCTGCTCCTTCCACCCTGGGGAATTTTCGTTCTGTCTTGGAGGCAGCTCTAACTCATTGGGTTTCTTCTTTGCCCTGAGTCCTCTCAGAGTCGAAGCTTTTGAAACTTAAAATATTTATATTTTCTTTGGTAATCTTCCTTGATGAGATTACAAGATCAGATTATTGCACAAATGGGAGAGTCAGAAATATTGGAAAAGGGGAAAAGTAGTCAGTTGTTATTTTAAATATATTTATCTCCTCAACTAGACTTGAACTTCTCAAGGAGTTTATGTCAAGGGTAAGGAGGATGTTTTCATAAACAAAGGGAATGGATTTGAGTGACATACAGGTTTGCTCAAACTAAATTGTTAGGTATTTACATTTCTCAGTTGCTACTACTCCAGAGGAAATTCTGTTCAATTATTGCATCTGCACAATTTTACCCTTGAAAATGTGTTGTGTACCTGCCTAATTCACTTCTGTGTTATATAACACTTCTGTGCTATAAACTATTAGGGACAATGTTAGTTTCTCTAGTTTTGGGAACTGTGAGACTGATGTTTCCCTTTAGCCCTGATAATAGCTTATAACTATTTATATTGAATTCCACCATGCAAGCTTCTTAATATACTATCTCTGAATTCTGAAAATCTGCCTCATTCTCTATGATTAAACACCAAGATTTATGTGAAACTTAACACTTGGCTTAAAATGATCTACTCCATATTTTCGGAGATGTGTAGGCAGCTGCATTTGAAACACTAGGGGAGAATATTGAATGAGTTGGTATTCATTTTATTTTGTATACTTGGGTTTACAGTTCATATCTAAAAGGAATTTAATATAAATAATGTACAAATTAGAATATGTAAAAACTATAATTAGTAGCCATCACCTGCTGGCGTCAGATACAAAGCAACACTAAAAAAAAAAATTCTCATTTGAGCTTATTTTTCAGTAGTACAAACTATGGATTCACATTCTGGAAACTTGCTTTCCAATTTCAGTTGTACAGGTACATTCTGTGGCTTTGAGAAACGTTTAACTTCTGGTGTCTGTTTTCTTGTCTTCATGATGGGGGCATTGGGTACAATCAGTTGTAAGCTCAGTACTCTGCATGAAGATCAATTCAGGAAAAATTGTTCTCTGAAAGGAAACACAAATTTTCTTAATTATATATTTTATCAGGAAATGAAATATTTGCAACTCTACATACAATTTCTTTTATTATTTCTCTGTGAATAGAGAGTATCTTTTGAATTAAATTTCAGGAAATACAATAAAGCACTGTCATGATGGAATGCTGAGACTGAATTAGAATTGTTTTTGAAACTGGTGTATTTTGCTTTTCTACTAGTCTTCTAGAACACTTAGTTGAAAATGTGGTTTATCACATATGGACTCTTGATACTGTATTCTTCAAAACAAGAATTTCCCATTGCAAAGCAAAAAACATCAGCAGTGTTTTTAATTTAAAAACTATTATTCCCCAGGTCCCTTGTGTTGCAACATATGATTTTCATTAGCCACTTTTCTCTTCTTGGCAGTGGCCATAGGAATATTCTATGTTTTATTTGGAAAACAGCCTGGCACACACATATTGCCACCTGCTGTTTTTTTCCTCCTGTATTCCACACTGAGCAGATCATTTCTTACTTTACTTTCCCAGTAATTTCAATCAACTTCTTCTTCTCTAATAGCCTGAACCCCAAGGAACAGAGACACAAAATATTGATCAACAAGTGATTTTTAAGGGCTGGAATTCAGTAAGCTGCATTTGGCCCTCTCTAAGCCTCATTCCTAAACCTCACCAAGGAGTCAGAAGGGCCAGATGTGGTCTGTGGATTCCAGAGTGTGTATCAGCACACTTAATCACCTCTGGATTCCTTCCATCTTGAAAATGTATTATTTCATTATGGAAGGAATATCAAAAGCAGGGTTTTTATTGTAGTTGTTTTGTTTTTTTAGATGTAGGCCCTTCATTTCCACCAGAATCCTGTGAAACAAACTCATGGGAATCATCTTGCTTTGGAATTCACTCTTGGTAGGCAACATTTTGGTTTTTCTGAAAAATTCTAAGTGATTTTTGAGGAAATTGGTAAACAATATTTTGAGACCTCCAAGAAGTCTATTACGAATTACATTCTTACTAGCCCCAGAAATAGAATATCAAACCAGACTCCCAATCCTAATTGAATTTGGAGACCCACGTTGACTTAGAAAGGGTACAGATTCCTTAAACTTAGATCTATGTTTATATAGGGCTATACATTTCAATGGGCTTATACAGGAAAATTAACCTAAATAAACATGAGCACAAATATGTTCAAACACATAAAAAAATTGCAAATAATTTTATAATAAAAACTTTTGGTTCAAATAATAATAGTATTTTCATAACTGTGGTCAGTCTTACACAGCTTTAGCACTATTTAGAGGTACTTGTCATTAACACCAAACTTAAAGTACTAATAAGTGTCTGGTGCTATAAGCTGAGAATTATTCATTGGTCATAAATTAAGTTCACATTTACAAAATGTATCACCATCTTACACTGCTTGAGGTTGATGTGGTAGAACCTTGCTATATAGTCCCCAAACCTCATTTCATTCTCTCTTAGGCATATAGCCAACTGTACTTCCCAGCCTCCTTTGTGGTTGGGGAACATGGTCATATGATTCAGTTCTGACCAATGGAATGTGGGCAAAAATAAACCATGTCACTAATAGTCCTGACTCATAAAGTCCTCTTACCATCCTTCACACTGTTTATTCCCCACTCACATGGCTCCTGAAGGAGGATTCAGTGGAAGACCTCAAGACTACAAGGAAGATAAAGCAAAACACTATGCAGCCTGTTAGTAGATTTACCATTCTTCCTAAATATGCCTGCCGTTCAGAAATCACCTGTGGGTTTTGAATCCAGGCTCAATCAAAAATGGCAATAGGGTTCACCTCATTAGCCAATTATAGGACTGGCTGGAAAGCTGAAGGGTTAACCTTAGCAGAATTTGAAGGCTATATTTAAATTTAGTGGAAAAAATTGCCCAAATTCACTAGTGATTTTTGTCTTGGGCAACAGAGAGAACAGTGGTATAGATGTCATATATTTGAAATCTCTGGGTAGAACAATTAAGCCATTTGAGGGCATAGATAATGGAGAGCAGATAAGCTCAGGTTGCAAAGGTACTTTTCTTATAAATAATGACATAATTTATAACCACAACTATTTAATTATAGCTTCAACTCTAAATCCCAGCATCGTGCTAGGATCTTAAAAGTTATTTGGTAAAATTTTGTAGAATGAATTGGTGAATAAATAGAAATGAAAGGTATTTGCCTATCGAGAGAAAATTCTTTTAAAATAAGTTGTAAAGAAAGATTCCATATTCATGTACGGTGTCAACTTCCTGATTATCTTTTGTGCCATCAGTTATTAGAATGTGAGCTCTGTGAGGACAGAGAAGGTTGTCTGTCACAGCAGTACCTCTGACCCTGGAAGAGTACTTGATACTTTGGAGGCACTTGATTAAATATTTGTTGAACCAATCAAATATGGTTTAGATGAATCTTACTCAGGCTCTGATTTGTTCCCTCTGCTGTGCTTCTAGCTGGCAGTACTTCTATACTTGACACCACAGGGCCTGTGAACAGGCTGTTTACTTAGCTCTTTATCCATATCAGAGAAAGGTGGTTTTCTTAATGGGGAATGTGCCCTGGAATCAGATTACAGAGGCTACCACTTGTGCTTCTTAATCACTTAAGTATTCAGTTCTGTAAGCAGAACAATAAAGTATTTGAATAACAACATTATGAAAATATATTACTGGCCCTTCCTGGCACTTGTGCTTCTGAAGTCAATAAATAAAGAAATGTGTGAAAAAATGCACATATACATACTGCCAGTGAAGGGCTTGGTTGTTCCATCCTATTATTTCATAGCTTCTAAAGCATTCTAAATACACATTAATTGTGAATTTTTTTCACACGGGAAAGAGTGAAGAAGGCTTCATGTCATACACTCGTGGGCTGGCTTCACGGGCATGCAGTCTGTGCAGTTGCCTTCCCTGGTGAGAGCTCCTAATTCTTGATACACTTTGTGTAAAGGACCTCACATTCTCAACTTGGACTGCACCCACAAATTATGTACTCGCCCTGATTACATGGCATCTTTTAAAATACACCTTGAAGATAGAAGGGCATTGCCTGTCACAGAACAGATGCCCCATAACACAAATGTTTTTAATTTTTTTGAAGGAATGTAGCTCTGGGGCAGTGGGGGTAGAGGGGGATCTGTCTCCCAGCCTGGGGCAAATTACCTTTGAAACTGAAATCAGTCAAAGGGAGAAATAAAGTGGGAAAAACCTGTTTATTGCTTATAAGCAGTCGTCTACTTCTGCTTACCTGTGTCTCTTGCCACTTGCCACCTGCTGCCAAAAGGGAACCTACCCAACCTCAGGGATTCCCCTTGCAATCACCTATTGATATGGAGATGGTTACTTCTTTCCACCCCTTGGAAACACCTATTGATATGGAGATGAACTAAGGCCAGGTGAGAGATTCTGGAAATATTACAATTTTACCCACAGAGAATAAATTGGTGAATTAAAATACTTCAGTAGAATTTAATAAAAATAAAAGTACTTGCATTTCACACTTAAAATGAAAAGTTTCTTGCTTAAACTATGAAATAGAGGCAGAAAGAGTCAAGAGTGAGAAAAAGACAATCAGGAGTTCTTTTTTCCCCCAAATCCACAGAGTAAAAATGTAAGTTTACTGCCTATGAAGTCAAATAAAATAAAACAAATCATTACTTGTAAGAGTGAATTATTATCTTTTAACTTTTGGTATTTTTATAGAGTATTGACTATAATATAGTCAGAAACATTCAAGGGTTTATTAGATAACCCATTGAAAACCATTTTCTGTTGTCAAATTTGGACAGGCTCCTGTTAATTTTAATGGATATTATTTCTCTTGCGTTATGGTACATTATGAGTAGTAATACTGTTACTTGGAATTTGTATAGAACTTTTTCTTTACAAAGCACATGTTTGAAAAATATCTTCTTAACCTGCCCAATATTTGGCAACATGTCAGAAGAAAATAAACTTGAAACTCAGGGTAGTTAATGTTAGATCAATAACAAGAATGGAAAGAAACCTCAAGCTTCTCAGTTCAACCTCAGAAATTTAGATTAACCATGTAGTTGTGCTGTTTTCAACATAGTATCATACCTTGTTTTATGCAAATTATAGTTCATACCAGATAGGTTACAGTTGGACATAATCATTATCAAACACTTTTTGCACAACAGTTGAGTGTAGCACTGACTTAAGGATCATGGATTTGCTTAGCTTGAGATGTGATCTATTTGATGCTTATCCGGCCACATCGAGAAACTGATGGTTCTGCCATTGCAGCTTTGCTGCTGCGGTCCTGGCCACTTGTTGAGGGGACTTAGGTAATGCTTTTGGCCACATTTCAGACCTATTGTTTCTGTCTAGCATAGAAAGACATTTCTGCAGAAGCAACAGTTGTGTGCTTTTGTTTAAACACTAAATTGAGGTTTTATATTTAACTTCTTGGTAATGAAAGGCAAAGAAAGATGTATCTGATTACTTTTGTTAGATGCTAGTTAATAAATTATGTTCTCACTAGAGAGATATAAGTTCTTCTGGAAGAAATAAAAGATCTCCAATCTCTGACTTGATATCTAACCTAATATAAAGCTCCCAGTCCATTCTGCTGCTAGTGACAGACATTCTACTTATGGAAAGTAGCACTTTCAGATTAAGTTGAAATAGCGGCAGGCTGGTTGACCCTTGCTACTAATTTCATTTTAATGGAAAAAATTTAACTAAAATGGGATATTGATTTAATTTTGAAACTATTTCCTTAGAAGAGGTTTGTTTCATTTATTACAAATGAGAAGTTATTTGGTTGGCTGCTATACCTATCAATTTCCTCTCTAATATTTCAAAGGAATTAATGAAATAAAAATTTATTGCAAGTTTGTGATCCACTTTAATATAGTCATAAAATATAGGTCTTTTATTTTGGGTTTCACTATGGTAAGAAATAAATAAAAATATAAAAACTCAGATAAATATTTTAACATGTTAATATAATACAATTTTTAATATTTCAAAATATGCATAAGTAGTCTTCCTTATTTTCCCCTTATTTATCATTTGTCCTAATACTCAATATTGATTCAAAAATGTGAATTATGCAAAAAGAATTATTTAACTTTATTCTTACCTGAATCTACATTTATTGCTTTGTAAATATATTAGGACATTTTTTCCAAGAAATAATAGGAGTCATTATTTTTTGTCACCAATTCTGTATCATGGGCAGAACAGGAAAAAAAAAAGACTAAGAATCAGAAAAGAGAGCAGTACGGTGTTATATGAGATTTTGGAAAACTCCCACCATGGACTGAACCTTCAGGCTCTGACCGTGTGATGATGGAATGACATTTCTTTTATGGGAACAAAGGATAACAATAAAATAGGGCAATTATTCTTAAATGTGGTAGGTCATTATAGCTCCTCCCTTTCCTATAATATGTCTCCAAATATATAAAGGCTAACAAATAATAAGTTAACCCTTTTATGAATCTCCTTTTTTAGAAATCCCACTGCCTTACTATTTTGATAAGTATGCTCCTCCAATTTGTTAGGGAGAGATTAGGTCCTTTGCAAAAACATTTCAAAAGGCGTATGTAAAGTTATCTTACCATGGGTCAAGGTCTAGTGGGATTTTATCATGGTGGAGTACATAATGCATTTTGCAAAGGGCCAGAAATCATACACCACGGTAAACAACAAATGATTCAACATGTTCTTTTGTTCCCAAGCAGGAACTCTGGATTAAACATTCCCCACAGTAGCTCAGTTATATTCAAGAAATCCCCTTTCTGTCATCTATTCCTTACCAAGCTAGAAGCATTGGCTTCGGGGTCCAGACCATTTCCATCATTAACATTCCCCATTTATGTGCAGAAAGTTTAAGAGGTGTATATGGTAACTATTGTTTGAACTTTATGTTTCACAGGAAAGTCAGCATCTGTGAAACACTTTGTAAGTTCTGTCTCTTGATTAGCCTGAAATTTCCGTCTAATTATTATTTTACAAACTGGAGTAGGAAATCTTCTTTCCCATACTGAGTTCAGGGGATGGAGATAACCAGAGCTTGAGGCTGTAGGGTGGGAGGTGGTTGAGGAGCCAAGGGCTGAGTGGCAGAGGCTGTGATTAGGCGGGGGGATGTGATGGCCAAACGACATGAACCATGTCACAGCACTCATCAACCTGGTAGCTGGCGCAGTGTGACTCCTCAGGGAAATGGTGAGCTTCTCCTGGGGTCTGTGCGAAGGTGTTGAGTAAATAGCACCGTTCACACCCACCAGGACTCTGAAAGAGTTGAGAAATAAAAAGAAAGAAATGTAGCAAATGGAGGCATAATATCTCTTTTTTTTTCTTATAGAGGCTAGGTTGAACAAGTGACTTTAGGTTTGGTAGCCCAATAAGTTCAATAATTCTGAGGTCCTGATGAACTAGATTTCCTGGCTCAATCAGAGAAGCAAAGGTCCAGGAAAGACAGCCTTAGTGGAGGAGCAGAAGTCAACTCCCCTTGAGTAGCGCAAGTCCTAGAGGAAAAACGATGATGCTCTCCATGCACATTTTATGTTGTTCTTCCAAAATTTACCAGTCAGATCTCTACCTCCATAGGTAGAAATTGAGCAAAAGATGGAGCAATGCCAGTGCTGTGCTTAAGAAAAAAAAATCCCTCCTCAGACCTAGCCAGGGCAGTCACACAAGATAAAGAGATAAAAGGCATCCAGATTGGTAAGGAAGAAGTGAAACTGTCAGTATTTGTAGATAACATGATATTATATATAGAAAACCCTAAAGACTTTACCAAAAACCTATTAGAACTAATAAGTGGATTCAGCAAAGTTGCAGAACACAAAATTAATGTGCAGAAATTTGTTGCATTCCTATATACTAACAATAAACTACCAGAAAGAGAAATCAGGAAAACAATTCCATTTATAATTGCATTAAAGGAATAAAATACCCAGGAATAAACCTAACCAGGAAGTGAAAGATCTGTACTCTGAAAACTGTAAGATGCTTATGAGAGAAATTAATGAAGAGGCAAATAGGTAGAAATCTATCCCAAGCTCATAGATAAGAAGAGTTAATATTGTTGAAATGGCCATCCTGCCCAAAGCAATATACAGTCAATGAAATCCCTATCAAAATACCAATGACACATTTCAATGAACTAGAACAAATAATCCCCAAATTCATATGGAACCACAATATTCATATGACCCTGAATAGCCAAAGCAATGCTGAGAAAGAACAAAGTTGAGGATATTGTGCTCCCTGACTTCAAGCTATACTACAAAGTTACAGTTATCAAAACCATATGGTACCGGCACAAGAATAGATCCATAGATCAGTGGAACAGAATAGAGAGCCAGAAATAAACACGCACATATGGTCAATTAATATATAATAAAGGAGCCATGAATATAAAATAGGGAAAAGACAGTCTCTTCAATAAATGGTGTTGGGAAAACTGTACAGCTATATAAAAGAGAATGAAACCAGATTATTCCCTAACCCTGTACACAAAAGTAAACCTGAAATGTATTAAAGATTTAAACATAAGACATGAAACCATAAAACTCTTAGAAGAAAAGAAGACAAAAATCTCTTGAACATAAGCATGATTTTTTTTTTTATTCATAATAATTTTTTTCTGGTCACATTTCCCCAGACAAGGGAAAGAAAAGCAAAAATAAACAAATGGGACTACATCAAAATAAAAAGTTTCTTTACAGCAAAGGGCACCATCAGCAAAAGAAAAAGGCAGCCTGCACTATGGGAAAAATATATTTGTAAATGACATGTCTGATAAGGAATTAACATCTAAAATATGTAAGAACTCATATGACTCAACACCAAAAACACAATTTACCCAATTAAAAAATGGGCAGAGGACCTAAATAGTCAAAGAAGACATACAGATGGCCAACAGGCGCATGAAAAGATGCTCCACATCACTAATCATCAGGAAAAGGCAAATCAAAACCATTATGAATTACCACCTTACACCAGTCAGAATGCCCACTATACAAAAGATAAGAAATAACAAGTGTTGGAGAGGATATGGAGAAAAGGGAACCTTCATACAATGTTGGTGGTGCTGCCACTGTGGAAAGCAGTATGGAGAGTCCTGAAAAACCTAAAAATAGAAATACCATATGACCCAGTAACTGCGCTTCTAGGAATTTACCTGAAGAAAACAAAATCCCTGATTCTAGAAGATATACGCACTCCTATGTTTACTGCTTTATTATTTGCAATAGCCAAGATATGGAAGCAATCTAAGTGTCCATTGACAGATGAATGGATAAAGAAGAAGTGGTACATATATACAATGGAATATTATTCAGCCATAAAAAGAAAAGAAACCCTGCTATTTGCAACAACATGGATGGACCTAGAGGGTCTTATGCACAGTGAAATAAGCCAGGTGGGGAAAGACAAATACCAAATGATTTCACTTACATGTGGAATCTAAAAATAAAATAAAATGAATAGAAGAGCAGTAAAGTCAGAGACACTGATAAGTGACTGGTGGTTACCATGGGGGAGGGGTTGGTGTAGGTGGGTGGAGTGGGTGAGGGAGATTAAAAGGCACAAAAATCTCAGTCATAATATAAGTTGGTCATGGGGATGGACATTCTCCTTGGAGAATATAGTTAATATTTCTGCAACTTCTTTCTATGTTGACAGATAAAGACTGCACTGTTTGGGGTGAGGATTTAATAGTATATGTAACTGTTGAGTCACTGTGTTGTATACTTGAAACCAATATAATATTGTGTCTCAGTTATACTTCAATAAAAATGAAAAGAAAAAGAAAAAAATTACTCCTCTCGAAAACGTGGAGTGGGGAGACATTCTTGCCCTCTAAAACTTATTTATTAAGGGACGCTTGAGTAAGGTAATATTGGACCTTCTGTGACATAATGGTTTGGAAATGTGATGGGTATTTATTAAAAAATTGTAATAGTAGATGTAAGAGAAACATTTGACTTTTAGAAAGATCATTCTGGAAGTGCAGACACAATAGAGGAGGAATGGGGACAGGGTTTGGGGAAAAGAACAGAGATTAAAAGTAGGAAGGTCATTTAGAAGGCTTTCCCCAATCTTAGCTAGAATTGTGAGGGTCTCAACTGAGAAAGTTACAAAAAAGATTAAGAAATGTATGCCTATTTGGGTATCCTCTGTAACTATAAGATAACAGCACTCATCAAAAATCAACTCACAGAATTCATTGATTTTTTTTATCCTATGTTCTGAGTCTTTTGTTATACATAAAGGTTAATGTCAAAGTGTGACCATTTCTAGGGCAGCTTCAATTCCCTGAATAAAAATAGCCAAAGAAAGAAAAGTGATCCAATGTACCTCAGAGTACTTATTAAAAAGAGTCAAAGTAAAAAGCACTGATGAGGCAAATATTTTTAATCTTGCTCTGACAGGTGTAGAGTGCTCATACTTGAATTTCCTGTGCTGTCTTTCATCCGATATGACTCTCAGTGTTATTCTTTGTATAGAGCCCTCAGTTTAGTTATTGCCTGTGATCTTGACACCCGTCAGGAGGCTTTGATGAGGTTCTCATGCTGGACACATCAAATACACACAAATTGTTTGTCCTAGAGAAAGCATTTCAAATTATTATTTGTTAATACATAATTGCTATTTTCATAAAAATATTCTATTTAAAAATTAAAGCAGTACAGAAAAGTATAAACAAGAAAGTAAAAAAGTGCTCAAATTTCACAACCAAAAACTAACGAAAATTTGTCAACATCATTTCAAACATCTTCCTAGCCATATGTACAGATAGATTCTTAAAAGGTAATTTAGAAAAATAAATGAATTATACTATACATTCAATTTTTAGGTATTAAATTTAATTTTAATTACATTTAATAGAAAGAAGTTCAATCCTCTGAAGTAAAAAAAAACCTGCTGAATTATCTGAAGAAAAAGCTTCAGAAAAATGTTTCATTACAAGAGAGAGATTGATTGGGTCTTTAAATATCTCCAAAGTTAAAGCACTCACTTGTTTTTTTGTTTAATTATATTTTTCTACTTTAGATAGCAACATAAAAGTGGAGAAATTAATTGGCAAATTCACACTTTCTCCTACTTCCTTGCTTAGGCTTATATGTACCTTGCCTTTTCTTCCTGAATCCCTTATGATTTGTTTTTTAATCCTCATATTTTTGTAATTTTCCCTTAATATATCTTGATGGTGCTCATTTTGCATCAAATTTTTGCATCAAATTTCCCAGGGACCTATCCTAATTTTAATAACAGTCTACTTTTTTTTTCTTGGTAGTGGGTGAGCCATTTCAATCTTCAGTTTCAATTTAAATTTCAATGTTGTCTTCTATGATATTTTTGAATTTTTTCCCTGTTCCACTTGTTTTGTTCTCTGAATTGTGAACACAGATTATATATCAAAACTCTTTATCTCTCTTTCAAATATTTTATCTTCTTATTTAATTACTGTTTTATTTTATGCTTAGTTTTTTGTCCCTAGCTTTTTACCCTTTTTTTTTGAGCACTGTCAGCTCAGTATTTCATTTTGAGATGTTATGCATTTTAAAATTATGTTAAAAATTATTGAAAAAATTACTGAATGATTTATCTAAACTCTTTATCTCTGTGTGGATTTTTCATGTCTCTTACCCCCAGTCATTTTTGAGACTTTTATATATACGTCCTACATGAATTCCTTTCTGTTTCTTACTCATTTTTGCTGAGACCAGTTAACTGCTGAAAAAATAATGAAGGAAGGTTTGGAAGAAGGAGCTGCTGGAGGAACATAAGCCTTGAGAAATGAGAATTTTGTGCTGTTCTTTGACTAAAAGAGGAATTTGGTTCTTTCCCCAACTGTTGAGTGTGACCATGGTTCATATATTTCTTCTGCCTCCTGGGTTCCATCTAGTATGCAGTGTTGTCCAAAAGTAGTTTTTGAAATGAACATTTTTTTTTTTGAAACTGGTGAAGCCAAAGAAGATGAGATTTTACATAAATTGTTCTTAACCCTTAATTTCAAACACACACACACACACACACACACAATCACACAATTGTATTGCAGTTCTGGGAGGGTTGGATGGAAGAAATAGTAGTATTTAGGGGAGACCTCAACATATTTCCTAATTGTTGCACTACTTATATATGCCTATTTATCCAGATTGCTGCATAGAAGCTTTTTTCCTTCCCCTCAGCTTTGGGGAAAAAGAGCCTTTAATGTTGACTGAAGAGAAATTGTGGTTTGGAGGGCTATCATCTTTTCCAGGGCTTGATTTCTAGCCTTGTGTAACTTACAGTTAATGAAGTCACACATATGAGACCAGCAGTGCCTAGCAACCACATTGTTCTTAATTCCCAGAGAGCCTCACATTCCCAGAGCTGGCAAGACAAACTAATAATGGTCTGCTTTAGATTCAATTCTACTAAGTTTATCAGACACTTAATTGACATCTGGAAGGAGGTGAGAGGAAGCCAGACATCCCAAGAGGTAAAGACTGGGATTGTCTTTCATTGCTCTGGGGGCCACGTTTCTCCTGCTGAATGGCCAAGTTGTCAGGACAATTAAAACTCCCTGTAGAAGAAAGGTTTTTGGGAAGGTTACATTCTCCTGTTTAACTTTCTTCTTTCTCATTTCCGTGATTACCAGTTAAATTTTGGGAAAATGTCATTGCAGAAGCAACATTGTATAAGAAGCCTAGAAAGTGACTTCTCCAGGAAACAGTTATTGACAATTTTATAAGGAAGAGGAATTTTTTTTTGTTTCTTGCTAATAAAGTAATATATGTCAATTCTGGGAAATCTTGATACCAGAATGTATAAAGAAGAAAATAATGTTCATGCATTATCTCATTCTTTAGAAATAAATACTTTAATATTTCGGTATGTTTTTGCTTAGCCTTTTTCTCTCTATGGGCCTATCATTGAGATCATGCTGTCTGTATAGTTTTGGATTCTGCTGGCTTTTTTTTTTACCAAACATTATGTTGTAAACATCTTCCCACATTATATATTTTTAGGAAACAACATTTTTCATCATGAGTGATATTCTGAATAAATGGGTATATCCTAATTTATTTCATTCCCCTATTGTTGGATATTTATGTTGCTTCTAGCTGTTTTTTTTTAACTATAAATAACACTGCAGTAAAAAATTGGGAGGGGGCATAAATATTTGCCTGAATTTTGTAGGCAGATTTCTGACTTACTGGCTCAAGGAGTATGAATATTTTGTCATCTTGACAAATATTTATTATTCATACTTGACATGTATTTATTCCAACTTTCTACCTTGTCTTTATGATTTAGCGTTTGTTACTGGAAGGATTTGTGTGCCTCTGAAATGTCATTAGGTTCTCATATATTAGGCAGTTCATTGGTATTGTCTGGAAATGTGTGTGTGCGTGTGTGTGTGTGCACGTGAGTGTGATTGTATGTGTGCATGCATGTAATGATTAAACCAGTGTCAAACTGCTTTTCATGAGGCATAATTCTGTGAAGTACTAAAGCATGTGCTGAGGGACAAAAGTGGTTAATGTTCAACTAAATGTAGGAAACACAGGCCCAAGTGCTATTTACATTTATTGTTCCTAACTACTCATCCACGGCTAACAGCAGCCCCAAATGAGTATTAGTGAGTTGTACAACTGAACAGTAAGGTTTAATACCTGCAAATGACTGTGCCTTGGGGCTGGTAATCTGAAATATCAGTTTTCCAAATAGAGAATCTTTTTCAGAGTCATAGGAAAGTCAGATGGCATGCAAAAATTTTGATGCTTTCTGACTCATAGTGTGTGGATGAGATATGGGATGAAAGATAAATACATCTGAAGACTACTGTAACTCAGGTCAAAGAAGGGAGTGTGGCCTACTGAGATGAACTGTATCAAATTTCAGGGGCTTGGGGCTCATACTGAGATACACAGACTCTCAGCGTGTTTTCTTCATATTCGTTTTCCTACATCGATTTGGAAAGAACTATAGTTACACCCATGGTAGAAAGGATTTGTGTCCTACGCAGACAGGAGAGATGATCAAGGATGCTTTCTATTGCCTTTTTTTTTTTTTGCTTATGCAGGTGATTTATTGCAACTACTTGCCTTCACATTCTGTTACACCTAGAGGTCACTTTTAAATAAGCAGCAACATAATTAAATTCACACACAAATTCAGCTCAAACCAAGGCATCAGAGTGCTCTAGACAACAGGATGGCAGTGGGCGACGCCACTGCCTTCAGACCTGTCTTGTTCCCCCTCCAGGTGTGCCAGAGTCCTGATTCAGGCCCTTGAAACAAGCTGGATCTAACAGTTGGCAGGTCCCAGGGTTTCCTTGGTCAGTGACAGTACAGCTTTCCTTGCCAGAGAGAAGCCACGTTCAAGAGGCAAAACCCTCCATCACACATGCAAGTGTGACCCGGGTCTGGCATCACAGCCTGGCCATTTGTCAGAAGAAAAACTACAATTCAAGCTGGGTATCCTCAATCTATTTTATTCCCATCCCTCTGTTTCTTTAACAAGATAACTGAATAGATAGAAAAGATTCAACTATTTTAAAAGCCACTGACAGGTTTGCTGAACCATGATGCCCTGACACATGATGTCACCCGCAGAGCAGTGCTGGAACACTGGTTTGGGCTGCTCCAAGAGATGAAGGTACTCAAAATTTATTTGGATTGAAAAGAATTAAATACACATGGGTCAAAAAAACCCTAACCTGGCAACAAACTAAAAATCTTGGCAGAAGAAATCTCTTGTGAGTGTCAATACTTTTATTCTGGTGTAAAGACGGGAAGCTGGGAAATAGACCGTATTTAAATTTTCTTGGGTCCCCCTTCACGTTGTGTAAATCCCGAGCTAATCTGTTCAAACTCAAATACTTAAAAATTACAGCAGCAAAATCAAAGCATGGAGAAAAGAAAACCAGAGGGAGAAGGTAGCCCAGGCCAGAAGTGTCACTTGGTGTGGACGACTGAGGTGCTGAACAGGAGCTTCTGTTTCTGTTTTTTTTCTTTTCTTTCCTCCTTTCTCTTCAGAGAGGGGATCTGAAGTAGCTGGTGTGTCCAGTTTCATGAAGGCTGCTTCACTAGCTTGGCTGAAGGAATTTTGGAAACTGGGCACAGGACCACGGTCGGAGTTATCACTCTCCCCATCGCTGTCCACATGGGTGGGAGGAACTAAGCTGTTTTCATCTTTCTTTGGAGCAGTTTTGAGCCACGCATCTGTTTTTGCTTTTCCAACCCTCAGCATCTGGGCAAAGGAAGGGAAGGGAAAGTATATATATGTATGTAATATATATATATATATACATACATACATACATAAATATATATATGTATTTTTTTTTAATTTTGGTATCATTAATGTACAATTACATGAGCAACATTATGGTTACTAGACTCCCTCCATTATCAAGTCCCTGCCACATACCCCATTACAGTCACTGTCTATCAGCATAGTAAGATGCTATAGAATCACTACTTGTCTTCTCTGTGTTGTACTGCCTTCCCTGTGGCCCCCCACTACATTACTTGTGCTAATCATAATGCCCCCTTTTCCCACTTATCCCTCCCTTCCCACCCATCCTCCCCAGTCCCTTTCCCTTTCGTAACTGTTAATCCATTCTTGGGTTCTGTGAGTCTGCTGCTGTTTTGTTCCTTCAGTTTTTTCTTTGTTCTTATACTCCACAGATGAGTGAAATCATTTGATAGTTGTCTTTCTCCACCTGGCTTATTTCAATGAGCATAATACCCTCTAGCTCCATCCATGTCGTTGCAAATGGTAGGATTTGTTTTCTTCTTATGGCTGAATAACATTCCATTGTGTATATGTACCACATCTTCTTTATCCATTCATCTACTGATGGACACTTAGGTTGCTTCCATTTCTTGGCTATTGTAAATAGTGCTGCAATAAACATAGGGATGCATATGTCATTTTCAAACTGGGCTGCTGCATTCTTAGGGTAAATTCCGAGGAGTGGAATTCCTGGGTCAAATGGTATTTCTATTTTGAGTTTTTTGAGGAACCTCCATACTGCTCTCCACAATGGTTGAACTAATTTGCATTTGCACCAGCAGTGTAGGAGGGTTCCCTTTTCTCCACATCCTTGCCAACATTTGTTGTTGTTTGTGTTTTGGATGTTGGCCATCCTCACTGGTGTGAGGTAATATCTCATTGTGGTTTTAATCTGCATTTCTCTGATGATTAACGATGTGGAGCATCTTTTCATGTGCCTGTTGGCCATCTGAATTTCTTCTTTGGAGAAGTGTCTATTCATGTCCTCTGCCCATTTCTTAATTGGATTATTTGCTTTTTGTTTGAGATGTGTGAGTTCTTTATATATTTTGGATGTCAACCCCTTATCAGATATGTCATTTATGAATATATTCTCCCGTACTTTAGGATGTCTTTTTGTTCTACTGATGGTGTCCTTTGCTGTACAGAAGCTTTTCAGCTTGATATAGTCCCATTTGTTCATTTTTGCTTCTGTTTCCCTTGCCTAGGAGATATGTTCATGAAGAAGTTGCTCATGTTTATGTCCAAGAGATTTTTGCCTATGTTTTTTTTTAAGAGTTTTATGGTTTCATGACTTACATTCAGGTCTTTGGTCCATTTCAAATTTGCTTTTGTGTATGGGGTTAGACAATAATCCAGTTTCATTCTCTTACATGTAGCTAGGTGTTCAGTTTTTCCAACACCAGCTGTTGAAGAGGCTGTCATTTCCCCATTGTATATCCACGGCTCCTTTATTGTATATTGATTGACCATATATGTTTGGGTTAATATCTGGACTCTCTATTCTGTTCCACTGGTCTATAGGTCTGTTCTTGTGCCAGTACCAAATTGTCCTGATTACTGTGGCTTTGTAGTAGAGCTTGAAGTTGTTATATGTATTTGTATGTAAGCATATCTATTTTTCTATCACAGTTCGGTGGTTAGAAAAAGTGGCTAAGTTGGATGCCATGATATTCTCGTTTTTTTTCCTCATGGGACCAGTTGGAGACATTGTTCTTGGTTATTTGCAAAAATCTTATATTAATAGTGGTTGCCAAAAACTAAAGGTATTATCATTTATCAAGAAAATCTATTAAGTATTTGTACATATTGTTCTATACTTCCTCACAGGAAGAGACAACTCTCCATTAAATAATTTAATACCCATTATGAATGGACACCATAAAAATAATTTGAACTTTGTTTTAACCAGTGACACTTCTTACTTGTTTATAGTACATTTACATTAGCTATAGGAACTGCAGAAAATAATTTTTTTTTGCTTTGCCAAATTAGTGTCTAGGAAGTTCAAGCATTAGGAAATAATAAAGAGGTTAATAGATGTGCCATAAAAAGAACAAATATAATAAAGATGATAGAAAGTTATGGAAAGTTCTCAGAGACAACTTGTATAAAAGGGAATTATGCTCAAAATTTTAGAAGATTTTCTTCTCTTCACAAGAGTGAAATTTCTTTCCTCCTAATTCCCACTCTTTGATCTTAGCTCTACTTTTGAATCTACATGGAATAAGTCCAATTCTTATCCCAATAATAGCCCTCCATCTATTTGAGAACAGCCATCATTAGTTTTGAGTGTATAGTGTCACATTCACATTCACACATTTTTTTCTAATATGTGTATATACTTGTAAAATTTGTCATGTATATTTGTATTTATAAGACTTTTCAGCACTGCATGCTATTGGATAAATGATAACATTTTAAATAGTTATTCTTGGAAATAATTTTTATGCCTTGGTCAAGCCTTTCCTTTTCCCTTTCATCCCTTCTCAGTAATTAGAAGGTCATAGATGTACTTACACGTTTCTACCCATTTCTGCAAGTCAGGGTGCAATTATGAGAGTCAGGAATAGGACTTCTCTTAAAGGCCCTTCTTTGTCTGATGGCCTCCCAGAAGCCAAACCATTAGCCCTCCTTCCCAGGCCTGAGAATCAAACTTCTCGATTCATGACATCTTTTTGAATTTGACGACTAGCAGGACCCAACACCAATATTGCCTTACTCGAGTGTACCTATTTTCAGAAGTGGCTGAATACCCAGTTTAGAGATAAATTGCAAGGCAGGATTCTTCACAAATCGTCCTACAGATGCGGGTTGTTCAGTTCCTGGAGACTGAGACACAAACTACTGATTATTTTAGGGAAGCCTAGCCCCACCAAATCAGCCCAACTCTTCTCTCATCCAATCACTGCTCCCGTTTCGTTGTACTAAGCCCATTAAAAAATTTCAAACGTCTCTGGATTTTAGGGCTGTAACTGGTATTTTTTAGGACAGGTAGTTATTAAATGAAATTTTAGTGCCTAACAACTCTTTGAAGTTAAATAATACGTGTAAGGCAGAGGGACTGTTTATGAATAATTTATGTGGTAATGTTCAAAAGGAAGAGGTCATTTGCATCAGAAGCAGAGGTCAGTGATAGTTCAAAACATCTGTGAATTTAAAAATTATTAAGAAATTGCTGAGGAAAGACACATTTATGTTCTTAGAAAATGGACCTTAGAAAATCAGAGGTGTTTGAGTCAATTTCATGTGATTGCAGTTGTCACTGTAATCTTACAAATTACTCTTGTTTACAAAAATTGAGAAGGCTGAGTATGTGCCCTAATCTAGAAGAAAAATGACCTTACCTAAGGATATAGCAACCTTAGCAGCATCAGTGGTGACTTTTTACCAGCTCTTGGATAGATGGTCATTAGTGGTTAACTAATTCTTCCTCATGGAAACTGATGGGAGTCCTCAAGATATCTTAGCCTTCCCCCTAAGAGTCTAGGAACCATGGGGAGGTAAGCATTGAAAGAGGTGAAGATTGTAAACTACGGATCTTGACTGCTTGGAATCAAATCCTGGTTCAGTCACCAAGTGTTTGGGCAACTGATGTAGCCTCACATTCATATGTGGCATAGTGCTAAGATAGTTCTGTTTCACAGGGTTGTTTGAGTAGATGAGTTAAAATCTATTACTTGTAGTTAGTGCTATATAGACATTTATTAAGTAAGATAAAATAAAAAATAAAAAATAGAATGATGAGAATCTTTTCTGTCTGAAAAAGACTTGAGTGTGGTGACCTGAAGGTTTCACTTGCTATAATAAACATTTTTGTCTAGTTTTGTATGTAAGTTGCCATATGTGACTTTTGTATTCTAGCTTAGCTCTCTTCCACAAGGTTATATCCCCTAGGATTAAGTTCTCTGAGTCTTGTTACATCTAGGAAGAAACTGATGCAGAAGGAATTCAATGGACAGTGCTCAAGCTTTCCGTTTTCACAGTACTGGAGAACTAAGGTTTGGCGTAGAGACACCGGTATGTGTGTTTGAGAATTAATGAATAATTTCTATTGAATGTCTTCAGCAGCAGAATATTTTACAGTGCTAACACCCAATGTGATTATTCTTTAAACTTATTATTTGATTACATTAAGTAACTAAATTGACTTTATTTGGTTATTTGGGTCCCATGTACACAACTAGTCTCAGAATGAGTTTTAATCAGTCCAATAACAGTGTTAGAAATAGATTTAAGAAATTCTGAAATCAAATCCTGTCCTGAGTTTCTAGAGCAGTGGTTTCCACATCGGGGTTTTAGAATTTATCATTATTTAGATCTACAACAAAAACATAAGATAACCTTTCATGAAGATATGGATAGAATCTGAGGAAATGTGTGCTGTAAGTCTGAGGAAAAAGCTATTAGGAAAAGCTATCGGAACCACCAACAGGGCAGGAGGGTTCCCTTTTCTTCACATCCTCTCCAACACTTGTTATTCCTTGTCCTTTGGATAGAGGCTGTTCTGACTGGTGTGAGGTGAGAGCTCATTGTGGTTTTGATTTGCATTTCCCTGATGATTAGCGAAGTGGAGCATCTTTCCATGTGCTTCTTGGCCATCTGTATTTCTTCTTTGGAAAAATGTTCAAGTCCTCCATCCATTTTTTAATCAGGTTTTTTTTTTTTTTTGATGTTGAGTTGAATGAGTCCTTTATATATTTTGTATGTTAACCCCTTATTGGATAAATTGTTTACAAATATATTCCCCAATACTGCAGGCTGCCTTTTTGTTCTGTTGATGGTGTCCTTTGCTGTACAGAAGCATTTTAGTTTGATATAGTTCCATTTGTTCAGTTTTTATTTTGTCTCCCTTGCCTGAGGAGATGTGTCCAGGAAAAAATTGCCCTATGTTTATTGCCACATTATTTACAGTAGCCAAGATATGGAAGCAACCTAAGTGGCCATCAATAGATGAATGGATAAAGAAGATGTGGTACATGTACACAATGGAATATTATTCAACCACAAAAGAGAAAGAAATCCTGCCATTTGCAACAACATGGATGGGCCTAGAGGGTATTATGCTTAGTGAAATAGCTAGGTGGGGAAAGACAAACACCATATGATTTCACTTATTTGTGGAATCTAAAAACAAAACAAAACAAAATGGTAAGAAGAGCAGTAGACTCAGAGACACTGAAAAGTAACTGGTGGTTATCATGGGGGAGGAGTTGGGGTGGGTGAATGAGGAAGGTGAGGGGAATAAAGGGTCACAAAAGTTCTTAATCATAATATAAGCTGGTCTTGGGGATGGTAGTGCCACAGGAAGAATATAGCCAATGATTCTCTAACATCTTCCTATGTTGACAGATAGTAACTGCAGCAGTAGGGGTGAAGATTTAATAATATTGTTATATGTTGAACCGTGTTGTATCCTTGAAACCAATATAAGATTGTATATCAACTATACCAGAATAAATAAGGAAAAGCGATTAAAGATTTTGTATACTTACCATTTTCCACATAATATATTGCCTTTAAATTATATTGACCTTCTTTCAAAGGTACATGCACTTGAGAAGATTCCATAGTAAGTATGATCTAAGGCTCTTTTCCACTACTTTGCAAGTATCCTACAATTTTTTCTTCCTCAGAAGGTCTAAGTAGCCCCACCAGGAATCAAGCATATTTGATCAGCTTTTAAATAAACCACACTGAAGAGAAATGAGTGACATTAGAGAGGACAAAGAAAAAAAAAAACACAAAATAAGTTCACTTACATCAAAAACAAAACAAACCCAAGTGGAAGACCAATAAAATTCAATTCATTACACTTTAGTGTATTCCTACTGTTCACAATGATTATAGAAGGAATGGGATATGTAATAATTAAGAAACAAAGTAACAACAATTAATAGAATATAGTTCTGACCTCGGAAAAACTATTTCTAATGCAGTCAAAGGAGACTCGCAGACAAAAGTAACAATGTCTTGTGGTACATGTTGTAATAGGGCTACACACCAGGGATCAGGAGAACACAGAACTAGACAAGGCTTTACAGGAGAGATCATATTTGAACTGGAACTTACAGGATGACATACATCAAGAATAGGTAGTAAAAGGTAAGATATATATATATGTATTTATATGTAAAGGAGAGAGATGCAAAGAACACTGAATATTTGTGAAATGATGATTGGCTCAGCTTTTAGGGTAGTCAATGCTTGGGTGGGTTATGTAAGATGTGGTTGGTAAAGTACAATGGGATTAGACTATAAACAGCCATGTATGGCCATACCAAGGAATTTGGAACTTATAGGCAGTGGGAAAGCCACAGGTTTCTTATCACATAAGAACTTTTTGTTATTGTTGTTTACTTAAATTTATTTTGGCATCATTAATCTACAATTACATGTGCAATATTATGGTTATTAAACTACCCCCTTCATCAGGTCCCCCCAACCAACTCCATTACAGTCACTGTCCATCAGCATAGTGAGATGCTATAGAATCACTACTTGTCTTCTCTGAGTTGTACAGCCCTCTCTGTGCCGCCCCAACATTACATCTGCTAATCGGAATGCCCCTTTTTCCCTCTTATCCCTCCCTTCCCACCCATCTTCCCCAGTCCCTTTCCCTTTGGTAACTATTAGTCCGTTCTTGGGTTCTGTGAGTCTGCTGATGTTTGGTTTCTTCAGTTTTTTTCTTTGTTCTTATACTCCACATATGAGTGAAATCATTTGATACTTGTCTTTTTCGGCTTGGCTTATTTCACTGAGCATAATACCCTCTAGCTCCATCCATGTTGTTGCAAATGGTAGGATTTGTTTTCTTCTTATGGCTGAATAATATTCCATTGTGTATATGTACCACATCTTCTTTATCCATTCATCTACCGATGGACACTTAGGTTGCTTCCATTTCTTGGCTATTGTAAATTGTGCTGTGATAAACATAGGGGTGCATATGTCTTTTTCAAACTGGGGTGCTGCATTTTTAGGGTAAATTCCTAGGAGTGGGATTCCTGGGTCAAATGGTATTTCTATTTTGAGTTTTTGGAGGAAGCTCCATACTGCTTTCCACAATGGTTAAACTAATTTGCATTCCCAAAAGTAGTGTAGGAGGGTTCCCTTTTCTCCACATCCTCGCCAACATTTGTTGTTGTTTGTGTTTTGGATGTTGGCCATCCTCACTGGTGTCAGGTTATATCTCATTGTGGTTTTAATCTGCATTTCTCTGATGATTAGCGATGTGGAGCATCTTTTCATGTGCCTGTTTGCCATCTGAATTTCTTCTTTGAAGAAGTGTGTATACATGTCCTCTGCCCATTTCTTAATTGGATTATTTGCTTTTTGTTTGTTAAGGTGCATGAGTTCTTTATATATTTTGGATGTCAACCCCTTATCGGATACATCATTTATTAATGTATTATCCCATACTGTAGGATGTCTTTTTGTTCTACTGATGGTGTCCTTTGCTGTACAGAAGCTTTTTAGCTTGATATAGTCCCACTTGTTCATTTTTGCTTTTGTTTCCCTTGCCCGGGGAGATATATTCATGAAGAAGTTGCTCATGTTTATGTCCAAGAGATTTTTGCCTATTTTTTTTTAAGAGTTTTATGATTTCATGACTTACATTCAGGTCTTTGATCCATCTTGAGTTTACCTTTGTGTATGGGGTTAGACAGTAGTCCAGTTTCATTCTCTTACATGTATCTGTCCAGTTTTACCATCACCAGCTGCTGAAGAAACTGTCATCTCCCCATTGTATATCCAAGTCTCCTTTATCAAATATTAATTGGCTGTATATGTTTGGGTTAATGTTTGGATTTTCTATTCTGTTCCACTGGTGTGTGGGTCTGTTTTTGTGCCAATACCAATTGTCTTGATTACTGTGGCTTTGTAGGAGAGCTTGAAGTCAGGGAGTGTAATTCCCCCTGTTTTATTCCTCCTTCTCAGGATTGCTTTGGCTATTCGGGGTCTTTTGTAGTTCCATATGAATTTTAGAATTATTTGTTCCAGTTCATTGAAGAAGGCTGTTGGTAATTTGATAGGGATTGCGTTGAATCTGTAGATTGCTTTAGGTAGTATAGCCATTTTGACAACATTTGTTCTTCCTAGCCAAGAGCATGGGATGAATTTCCATTTGTTAGTGTCCTCTTTAATTTCTCTTAGGAGTGTCTTGTTGTATTCAGAGTACAGGTCTTTCACTTCCTTCATTAGGTTTATTCCTAGGTATTGTATTCTTTTTGATGCAATTGTGAATGGATTTATTTTTCTGAATTCTCTTTCTGTTAGTTCATTGTTAGTGTATAGGAAAGCAACAGATTTCTGTGTGTTAATTTTGCATCCTGCAACTTTGCTGAATTCAGATATTAGTTCTAATAGTTTTGGAGTGGAGTCTTTAGGGTTTTTTATGTACAGTATCATGTCATCTGCAAATAGTGACTATTTGACTTCTTCTTTACCACCCTGGTTGCCTTGTATTTCTTTGTTTTGTCTGATTGCTGTGGCTAGGACCTCCAGTACTATGTTGAATAACAGTGGAGAGAGTTGGCATCCCTGTCTTGTTCCCGATCTTAGATGAAAAGCTTTCAGCTTCTCGCTGTTAAGTATGATAGTAGCTGTGGGTTTGTCATATATGGCCTTTATAATGGTGAGGTACTTGCCGTCTATACACATTTCGTTGAGAGTTTTAATCATGAATGGATGCTGAATTTTGTCAAATGCTTTTTCAGCATCTATGGAGATGATCATGTGGTTTTTGTTCTTCTTTTTGTTGATGTGGTGGATGATGTTTGTGGATTTTCGAGTGTTGTACCATCCTTGCATCCCTGGGGCGAATCCCACTTGATCATGGTGTATGATCCTCTTGATGTATTTTTGAATTTGGTTTGGTAATATTTTGTTGAGTATTTTTGCATCTATGTTCGTCAGGGATATTGTTCTGTAATTTTCTTTTTTGGTGAGGTCTTTGCCCGGTTTTGATATTAGAGTGATGCTGGCTTCATAGAAAGAGTTTGGAAGTATTCCCTCCTCTTCTATTTTTTGGAAAACTTTAAGGAGAATGGGTGTTGTTTCTTCTCTATATGTCTGGTTGAATTCATAGGTTAATCCATCAGCTCCAGAGATTTTGTTCTTGGGTAGTTTTTTGATTACTGATTCAATTTCATTGCTGGTGGTTGTTCTGTTTAGGTTTTCTGTTTCTTGCTTGGTCAGTCATGGAAGGTTGTATTTTTCTAAGAAGTTGTCCATTTCTTCTAGGTTTACCCGCTTGTTAGCATATAGATGCTCATAATATTCTCTTATAATTCTTTTATTTCTGTGGGGTCCGTTGTTATTTTTCCTTTCTCATTTCTGATTCTGTTTATGTGTGTAGATTCTCTTTTTCTCTTAATGAGTCTGGCTAGGGGTTTATCTATTTTGTTTATTTTTTCAAAGAACCAGCTCTTGGTTTCATTGATATTTTCTGTTGTTTTATTCATCTCAATTTTATTTATTTATTCTCTTATCTTTATTATATCCCTCCTTCTGGTGACTTTGGTCTCAGTTGTTCTTCTTTTTCCAGTTTCAGTAACTGTGTCTTTAGACTATTGATTTGTGAATGTTCTTCCTTCTTTAAATAGGCCTGGATTGCAATATATTTTCCTCTTAGAACTGCCTTTGCTGCGTCCCACAGAAGTTGTGGCTTTGTGTTGTTGTTGTCATTAGTTTCCAAGTAGTCTTTGATTTCTGTTTTGATTTGGTCATTAACCCATTGGTTAATTAGGAGAATGTTGTTAAGTCTCCATGTATTTGTGAGCCTTTTTGATTTCTTTCTAAAATTTATTTCTAGTTTTATACCTTTGTGATCTGAGAAATTGGTTGGTAGAATTTTAATATTTTTGAATTTATTGAGGTTCTTTTTGTGGCCTAGTATGTGGTCTATTCTGGAGAATGTTCCATGTGCACTTGAGAAGAATGTATATCCTGTTGCTTTTGGGTGTAGAGTTCTGTAGATGTCTGTTAGGTCTACCTGTTCTAGTTTGTTGTTCAGTGCCTCTGTGTCTTTACTTATTTTCTGTCTGGTTCATCTGTCCTTTGGAGTGAGTGGTTTGTTAAATTCTCCTGAAATGAATGCATTGCTTTCTATTTCGTCCTTTAATTCTGTTAGTGTTTGTTTCACATATGCTGGCGCTCCTGTGTTGGGTGCATATATATTTATAATGGTTATATCTTCTTAAACTGTCCCCTTCGTCATTATGTAATGTCCTTCTTTATCTCTTGCTACTTTCTTCGTTTTGAAGTCTATTTTGACTGATAGAAGTACTACAACACCTGCTTTTTTCTCCTTGTTGTTTGCATGAAATATCTTTTTCCATCCCTTCCCTTTTAGTCTGTGTATATCTTTGGGTATAAGTGAGTCTCTTGAAGGCAGCATATAGATGAGTCTTGTATTTTTATCAATTCAGTGGCTCTGTGTCTTTGGACTGGTGCATTCAGTCCATTTACATTTAGGATGATTATGGATAGGTATGTACTTATTGGCATTGCAGGCTTCAGATTCGTGGTTACCAAAGGTTTAAGGGTAACTTCCCTACTATCTAAAAGTCTAAAAACTCACTTAATATGCTATTACAAACACAATTTAAAGGTTCTTTTTTTGTTTGTTTGTTTCCTTTCTCCTTTTTCTTCCTCCTCCATTCTTTATATATTCGTTATCATATTCTGTACTGTTTGTCTATCCCTTGATTGACTTTGGGGATAGTTAGTTTAATTTTGCATTTTCTTAGTAATTAGCTGTTCTACTTTCTTTACTATGCTTTTATTACCTCTGGCGACAGCTATTAAACCATAGGAACACTTCCATCTGTAGCAGTCCCTCCAAAATACACTGTATAGATGGTTTGTGGTAGGCAAATTCTCTCAGCTTCTGCTCTCTGGGAATTGTTTAATCCCTCCTTCAAATTTAAATGATAATCTTGCCGGGTAAAGTAATCTTGGTTTAAGGCCCTTCTGCTTCATTGCATTAAATACATCATGCCACTCCCTTCTGGCATGTAAGGTTTGTGCTGAGAAGTCTGATGAGAACCTGATGGGTTTTCCTTTGTATGTGATCTTATTTCTCTCTCTGGCTGCCTTTAATAGTCTGTCCTTATCCTTGGTCTTTGACATTTTAAGTAGTATATGTCTTGTTGTTGTCTTCCTTGGGTCCCTTGTGTTGGGAGATCTGTGCATCTCCATGGTCTGAGAGACTATCTCCTTCCCCAGACTGGGGAACTTTTCAGCAATTACCTTTTCAAAGACACTTTCTATCCCTTTTTATGTCTCTTCTTCTTCTGGTACCCCTATAATGTGAATGTTGTTCCATTTGGATTGGTCACACAGTTCTCTCAATATTCATTCATTCTTAGAGATCCTTTTTTCTCTCAGTGCCTCAGCTTGTTTGTATTCCTCTTCTCCCGTTTCTATTTCATTTATCATCTCCTCCACTGTATCCAATCTGCTTTTAATACCATCCATTGTGTTCTTCAATGATTGGATCTCCAACCGGAATTCATTCCTGAGTTCTTGAATATCTTTCCGTACCTCCATGAGCATGTGAATGATTTTTATTTTGAACTCCCTTTCAGGGAGAGTCATAAGGCCCATATCATTTAAATCTTTCTCAGGAGTTGTATTCATAATTTTACTGTGGACCCGGTTCCTTTGGCATTTCATATTTGTGTATGGTGCCCTCTAGTGCCCAGAAGCTCTGTTCTCTGGAGCTGCTTGGCCCCTGAAGTAAGTCGGGGATTTTAGGGGAGTGGTATTGGTGCCTTGGGAGAGGAAAGGGCTGTTTCCTGGTTCCTGGCTGCTATGCCTGTCTCCCCTGCCTGAACCAGTGTGCTGAGCACACAGGTATAAGCCTCTGTGCTTTGTGTTTTCAGTTGCTGTAGGCAGATCTTCCCTCTGGCTCCCTAACACCAGGGAAGGGTTTCCCAGTTTGCAAGTCCAGTGGGGCTGGCCAGGAGAAAGGCGCACTAATCTGCCTGTAACAGAAGGGGTTCTTGGAGCTGTGTAGGCACCCAGGGAGCTGGCACACCTGAGGATCATGAAAACTCCCAATCTTCTGGGCAGAGTGCACCCGGACAGTTTTGTCTACCTGTCCTTTCTCCTGAGCAGAGTGAGCTCTGTGCAATCCCTGCCCCTTTAGCAGCCCTCTTGCTAAGGGCTTCTTTGTTAGGAAGTCTCTCAGACTGCCCACCTTTCTTTTGTCCCCAAGCAGCTGGGTATGGATCCCTGCTTTCACAAGCAGCTGGAATCTTAGTCTCTCCAGGAATTCTGCCTGTCTTAGCTTTCCAACCCCCTAATTACAAGAGCATCATGCAAGCACCATGAAATGTAGGTTTGTGCTCCCAGAGTAGATCTCCAGAGTTAGGTATTCAGCAGTCCCAGTTCTCCACTCCCTCTCTGCTCCGTTCCTGTTCCTCCTGCCGGGAGCTGGGGTGGGGGAAGGGCTTGGACCCCGCAGGACCACAGCTTTTGTATGTTACCCTTTTCCGTGAGGGCTGCTCTTGTCTCCAGGTGTATGCAGTTTGTTGCCGTCCTCTTTCCCGTTGCTCTTTCAAGAGTAGTTATAGTAGCTTTATTTTCTTATTATATGCGGTTTTAGGAGGAAGCCTCTGTCTCACCTCTCATGCCGCCATCTTTATCACATAAGAATTTATGTGTAGGAAGAAAACTCTAGCCGTAGAGATATAAATGGCATTTTCCCTGTAATGTCTCTAAGTCCTTTAGGCCATCTATGCTTGTTTTAGTAAATATTTTTCATGTTTATACTGCGAAGAGAATGGTAGGGTATTTTTTTGCCGGCTGAATTTTAAAAAGATCATTTAAGATTATTTCACACATTTGCAAATATTGATTTTTTTCTCTCTTTGATATTAAGAAAAATGATATTGGTTGTTTTCTAATTTAAGAAGGTATGTTAATTAAATGCAGGCATACCTCTCAGATATTGTGGGTTCAGTTCCATATTATCAAAATAAAGTGAATATTGCAATAAAGTGAGTCAGTTGAATTTTTTGATTTCCCACTGCATATAAAAATTATGCTTACATTATGTAGAAACTAAGTAGTGTTTATACTTAATAGACACTATGTAGTGCCTTACATTTATTGCTAAAAAATGCTGTCATCTGAGCTTCCAGCAAGTCACAATCTTTTTGCTGGTGGAGGGTCTTGCTTTGATGTTAATGGCTGCTGACTGATCAGGATGGTGGTTGCTGAAGGTTGGGATGGCTGTGGCAATTTCTTAATATAAAACAGTCTTAATATACGAAGTTTGCTGCACCAGTTAACTCTTCCTTTCGCAATTTGAATGTAGTATGCGATGTTATTTGATAGCATTTTAGCCACAGTAGAACTTCTTTCAAAATTGGAGTTAAGCCTTTCAAACCCTTATGCTGCTTTATCAGCTAAGCTTATATAACACTCTAAATACTTTGTTGTCTTTCAACAGTCTTCATAGCATCTTCACAAGTAGATTCCATATCAAGATGCCACTCCCTTTACTCATCCCTAAGAAGCAACTCCTCATCCCTTCAAGGTCCATCATGAGATTGCAGCAATTCAGTCACATCTTCAGGCTCCACTTCTGACTTTTGTTCTCTTGCTGTTTCCACCACATCTAGTTACTTCCACCACTGACGTCTTGAAACGCTCAAAGAAATCCATGAGGGTTGGAAACAACTTCTTCCAAACCCCTATTAATGTTGGTATTTTGACCTCTTTCTCTGAATCACAAATGTTCTTAATGACATCCAGAATGGTGAATCCTTTCCAGAAGGTTTTCAACTTGCTTTTCACAGACTCATCAGAGGAATCACTGTGCATGGGGGCTATAACATTTTGAAATGAATTTCTTAAATAAAAAGACCTGAAAGTCAAAATGACTCCTTGATCCATGGGCTACAAAATGGATGTTGTGTTAGTAGGCATGAAAATCACATAATCAATGAGAAGTAATATTTTGAAAGGAATCCTTTTACCTGAGCAGTAGGTCTTAACAGTGGCCTTAAACTGTTCAGGAAACTTTGTTGTAAACAGATGTGCCGTGTGTCATCCAGGCTTTGTTGTTCCATTTATAGAGCACAGGCGGAGTAGATTTAGCTTTTAAAAGCCCTAGGATTATCAGAATTGTAAATGAGCATTGGCTTCAATGTAATCCATCTGCTCCATTAGCCGCTAGCAAGAGTCAGCGTGTCCTTTGCATCTTTGAAACCATGCTTTGACTTCTCCTCTTTCACTGTGAAAATCCTAGATGGCATCTTCTTCCAAAAGAAGGCTGTTTTGTTTCCTCTACACTGAGATCTGTTTAGTGAAGCACCCTTCATGAATGACCTGAGCTAGATTATCTAGCTGGATAACGCTGCCACTTCTACATCTAGCTGCTCCACTGCTGTGGAGATGGCTTCCTTCCTTGAACCTCAAGAAGCTCCAAACTCTTCTGCAGCCCCCTTCCTTCCCTCAGCCTTCACAGAATTGAAGAGACTTAGGGCCTTGCTCTGCATTAGGCTTTGGTTTAAGGAAATGTTGAGGCTGGTTTGACCTACCCAGACCACTAAAACTTTCTTCATACCACCGATAAGGCTGTTTTGAATTCCTATTCTCATTATTCGCATGTTCACTGGAATAACAATTTTCATTTACTTCAAGAACTTTTCCTTTGCATTCACAACTTGGCACAACGTTCCTAGCTTTTCTGCCTGTCTCAGCTTTCAAGATTCCATCCTCACTAAACTTAATCATTTCTAGCTTTTGTTTTAAAGTTAGAGATGTGAGATTCTTCCTTTCATTTGAACACTTTAGAGGCCACTGTAAGGTTATTATTTTTTTTAATTTATTTTGGTATCATTAATCTACAATTACATGTGCAACATTATGGTTATTAAACTACCCACTTCATCAGGTCTCCCCCACCAACCCCATTATAGTCACTGTCCATCAGCATAGTGAGATGCTATAGAATCACTTGTCTTCTCTGAGTTGTACAGCCTTCCCCGTGCCCCCCCAACATTACATCTGCTAATCGTAATGTCCCTTTTCCCCCCTTGTCCCTCCTTCCCACCCATCCTCCACAGTCCCTTTCCCTTTGATAACTATTAGTCCACTCTTGGGTTCCGTGAGTCTGCTGCTGTTTTTTTCTTTCAGTTTTTTTTTCTTTGCTCTTATGCTCCACATATGACTGAAATCATTTGATACTTGTCTTTCTCCACTTGGCTTACTTCACTGAGCATAGTACCCTCTAGCTCCATCCATGTTGTTGCAAATGGTAGGATTTGTTTTCTTCTTATGGATGAATAAAATTCCATTGTGTATATGTACCACATCTTCTTTATCCATTCATCTGCCGATGGACACTTAGGTTGCTTCCATTTCTTGGCTATTGTAAATAGTGCTGCGATAAACATAGGGGTGCATCTGTCTTTTTGAAACTGGGCTCCTGCATTCTTAGGGTAAATTCCTAGGAGTGGAATTCCTGGGTCAAATGGTATTTCTATTTTTAGTTTTTTGAGGAACCTCCATACTGCTTTCCACAATGGTAGAACTAGTTTGCATTCCCACCAGCAGTGTAGGAAGATTCCCTTTTCTCTACATCCTCACCAACATTTGTTGTTGTTTGTGTTTTGGATGTTGGCCATCCTCACTGATGTGAGGTGATATCTCACTGTGGTTTTAATCTTCATTTCTCTGATGATTAGCGATGTGGAGCATCTTTTCATGTGCCTGTTGGCCATCTGAATTTCTTCTTTGGAGAAGTGTCTATTCATGTCCTCTGCCCATTTCTTAATTGGATTGTTTGCTTTCTGTTTGTTAAGGTGTGTGAGTTCTTTATATATTTTGGAAGTCAACCCCTTATCAGATATATCATTTATGAATATATTCTCCCGTACTTTAGGATGTCTTTTTGTTCTGATGGTGTCCTTTGCTGTACAGAAGCTTTTCAGCTTGATATAGACCCACTTGTTCATTTTTGCTTTTGTTTCACTTGCCCAGGGAGATATGTTCATGAAGAAGTCACTCATGTTTATATCCAAGAGATTTTTGCCTATATTTTTTTCTAAGAGTTTTATGGTTTCATAACTTACATTCAGGTCTTTGATCCATTTTGAGTTTACTTTTGTGTATGGGGTTAGACACTAGATCAGTTTCATTCTCTTACATGTATCTGTCCAGTTTTTCCAACACCAGCTGTTGAAGAGGCTGTCATCTCCCCATTGTATATCCAAGGCTCTTTTATCATATATTAATTGACTGTATATGTTTGGTTGAATGTTTGGATTTTCTTTTCTGTTCTACTGGTCTGTGGGTCTGTTCTTCTGCCAATACCAAATTGTCTTGATTACTGAAGCTTTGTAGTAGAGCTTGAAGTCTGGGAGGATAATTACCCGTGTTTTATTCTTCCTTCTCTGGATTGCTTTGGCTGTTCAGAGTCTTTTGTCATTCCATATGAATTTTAGAACTATTGGTTCCAGTTCATTGAAGAAATCTGTTGGTATTTTGATAGGGGTTGCGTTGAATCTGTAGATTGCTTTAGATAGTATAGCCATTTTGACAATATTTATTCTTCCTAGCCAATAGCATGGGATGAATTTCCATCTGTTTGTGTCCTCTTTAATTTCTCTTAGGAGTGTCTTGTAGTTTTCAGGGTATAGGTCTTTCACTTCCTTGGTTAGGTTTATTCCTAGGTATTTTATTCTTTTTGATACAATTGTGAATGGAATTGTTTTCCTGATTTCTCTTTCTGTTAGCTCATCGTTAGTGTATAGGAAAGCAACAGATTTCTGTATGTTAATTTTGTATCCTGCAACTTTGCTGAATTCAGATATTAGTTCTGGTAGTTCTGAAGTGGAGCCTTTAGGGTTTTTTATGTACAATATTGTGTCATCTGCAAATAGTGACAATTTGACTTCTTTGCCAATCTGGATGCCTTGTATTTCTTTGTTTTGTCTGATTGCCATGGCTAGGACCTCCAGTACTATGTTAAATAACAGAGGAGAGGGTGGGTATTCCTGTCTTGTTCCCGATCTTAGATGAAAAGCTTTCAGCTTCTCGCTGTTAAGTATGATGTTAGCTGTGGGTTTGTCATATATGGCCTTTATGATGCTGAGGTACTTGCCCTCTATACCCATTTTCTTGAGAGTTTTTTTCATGAATAGATGCTGAATTTTGTCAAATGCTTTTTCAGCATTTATGGGTATGATCATGTGGTTTTTGTTCTTCTTTTTGTTGATATGGTGAATGATGTTGATGGATTTTCGAATGTTGTACCATCCTTGCATCCCTGGCATGAATCCCAGTTGATCATGGTGTATGATCCTTTGATGTATTTTTGAATTTAGTTTGGTAATATTTTTTTGAGTATTTTTGCATCTATGTTCATCAGGGATATTGGTCTGTAATTTTCTTTTTTACTGAGGTCTTTGCCCGGTTTTGGTATTAGAGTGTTGCTGGCTTCATAGAAAGAGTTTGGAAGTACTCCGTCCTCTTCTATTTTTTGGAAAACTTTAAGGAGAATGGGTATTATTTCTTCGCTATATGTCTGGTAGAATTCAGAGGTGAATCCATCAGCTCCGGAGATTTTGTTCTTGGGTAGTTTTTTGATTACCGATTCAATTTCGTTGCTCGTGATTGGTCTGTTTAGGTTTTCTGTTTCTTGCTTGTCAGTTGTGGAAGGTTGTATTTTTCTAAGAAGTTGTCCATTTCTTCTAGGTTTGCCAGCTTGTTAGCATATAGATTTTCATAGTATTCTCTTACAATTCTTTGTATTTCTGTGGGGTCCATCCTGATTTTTCCTTTCTCATTTCTGATTCTGTTTATGTGTGTAGATCCTCTTTTTCTCTTAATAATTCTGGCTAGGGGTTTATCTATTTTGTTTATTTTTTCAAGGAACCAGCTCTTGGTTTCATTGATTTTTTTCTGTTGTTTTATTCATCTCAATTTTATTTATTTCTTCTCTGATCTTTATTATGGCCCCCCTTCTGGTGACTTTGGGCCTTATTTGTTTTTCTTTTTCCAATTTCAGTAATTGTGTCTTTATACCATTCATTTTGCATTGTTCTTTGTTCTTTAAATAGGCCTGGATTGCAATGTACTTTCCTCTTAGAACTGCCTTTGCTGCGTCCCACAGAAGTTGCTGCTTTGGTTATTGTTGTCATTACTCTCCATATATTGTTTGATCTTTTTAATTTGGTCATTAACCCATTGATTCATTAGGAGAATGTTGTTAAGTCTCCATGTATTTGTGAGCCTTTTTGATTTCTTTCTAAAATTTATTTCTAGTTTTATACCTTTGTGATCTGAGAAGTTGGTTGGTAGAATTTCAATATATTTGAATTTACTGAGTTTCTTTTTGTGGCCTAGTATGCGGTCTATTCTGGAAAATGTTCTATATGCACTTGAGAAGAATGTGTACCCTGCTGCTTTTGGGTGCAGAGTTGTGTAGATGTCTGTTAGGTCCATCTGTTCTAGTGTGTTGTTCAGTGCCTCTGTGTCTTTACTTATTTTCTGTCTGGTTGATCTGTCCTTTGGAGTGAGTGGTGTGTTGAAGTTTCCTAAAATGAATGCATTGTTTTCTATTTCCTCCTTTAATTCTGTTAGTATTTGTTTCACATATGTCGGTGCTCCTGTGTTGGGTGCATATATATTTATAATGGTTATATCCTCTTGTTGGACTGACCCCTTTATCACTATGTAATGTCCTTCTTTATCTCCAGCTACTTTCTTCATTTTGAAGTCTATTTTGTCTGATACAAGCACAGCAACACCTGCTTTTTTCCCCTTGTTGTTTGCACGAAATATCTTTTTCCATCCCTTCATTTTTAGTCTGTGTATATCTTTGTGTTTGAGGTGAGTCTCTTGTAAGCAGCATATCGATGGGTCTTGCTTTTTTATCCATTCTATTACTCTGTCTGTGTCTTTTGATTTGTGCATTCAGTCATTTATATTTAGGGTGATTATTGATAGATATGTACTTACTTCCATTGCTGGCTTTAGATTCATGGTTACCAGAGGTTCAAGGGTAGCTTCTTTACTATCTGACAGTTTAACTTAACTTTCTTGTTAAGTTATTATAAACACTGTCTGATGATTCTTTATTTCTCTCCCTTCTTATTCTTCCTCCTCCATTCTTTATATACTAGGTGTTTTATTCTTTGCCTTTAGTTAGTATTTGGGTGATCTGCCTTCTTTGCTATGATTTTATTTTCTCTGGTGTCATCTTTTTAGCCTTAGGATTGCTTCCATCTAGAGCAGTCCGTTTAAGATATCCTGTAGTGGTGGTTTATGGGAGGCAAACCCCCTCAGGTTTTGCTTGTCTTGTTATTTTTTAATCCCTCCTTCAAATTTAAATGATAATCATGCTGGATTCAGTATTCTTGGTTCAAGGCCCTTCTGTTTCATTACGTTAAATATATCATGCCATTCTCTTCTGGCCTGTAATGTTTCTGTTGAGAAGTCTGATTATAGTCTGATGGGTTTTCCTTTGTAGGTGATCTTTTTTCTCTCTCTAGCCGCCTTTAATACTGTGTGCTTACCTTTGATCTTTGCCATTTTAATTATTATGTGTCTTGGTGTTGTCTTCCTTTAGTCCCTTGTGTTTGGAGATGTTGGCTTTCATGGTCTGAGAGACTATTTCCTTCCCCAGCTTGGGGAAGTTTTCAGCAATTATGTCTTCAAAGACACTTTCTATCCCTTTTTCTCTCTCTTCTTCCTCTGGTACTCCTATAATGTGAATGTTGTTCCATTTGGATTGGTCACACAGTTCTCTTAATATTCTTTCATTCTTAGAGATCCTTTTATCTCTCTCTGCCTCAGCTTCTGTGTATTCCTGTTCTCTGATTTCTATTCCATTAATAATCTTTTGCATCTCATCCAGTCTGCTGCTAAGCCCGTCGATCACTTGTCTGATTTCTGCATTGTCTTTCCTCACTTCCTTCACTTTCTCCCTTAGCTCTTGCATGTTTCTCTGTAGATCCATCAGTATGGTTATGACTTTTAGTCTGAATTCTTTTTCAGGAAGATTGTGCATGTCCATCCCATCGGGCTCCCTCTCTGGGGTTGTCTGGCTGATCTTAGTTTGGACCGTATTCCTTTGTCTTTTCATGTCGATAGAAATGGTCGCTGGTAGGCGCCACATTTGTCAGCTGGGAGAACAAAGTCCCTTCCTGCTTGTTGTTCTCCTTCCTCTTCTCCTGGGCCTGAGGTGTTTTCCTGCACACTGCGAGGCAGTCTCTGGGATAATTCTCTAAACTGCCTGTGTGCGGGGTTGCCCTCAGTGTAGACTGTAGTACTGCCGGGGTTTGCAGTTACGCTGGGTGAGTTCTGGTCCCCTTGGTGCCTTCTGGACCTGGTTCTGCGGCTCTTCCCACTTAGTTGCGTGTCCACCGGGAGTAGATTCTGTGAGGTTGCTGTGGGTGGGGGCTCTCCTCCGCTGTTCCGCAGCAGTGGCGGCTCCTGGACCGTTTGTGGCGCCGGCCTGGGAGGGAACGAATGGTAGGCTGCTGATCTCTGTGGGAAGCCTCAGGGCAGCTGCTTTGCCCCGCCGCCAGCCAAGGGGTCCGAAATTCCCCAAGACTCCCAGCCTGCTGGCCTGAGTGCGCTGGGATGATTTTGTTCAGCTGTTGGGCCCTTGTCTCTTTAAGACTTTTTAAAAAGCGCCTACTTTTCTTTTGTTCTTGGGAGCCGGCTGAGGGGACCCACTTGTCTCCACATAGGATCCTGCCCTTCTGTTTCTCTAATCTCTGATACACCACGCGATGTGTGCCTGTGCTCCCAGCGCAGATCACCAGGGCTGGTTGTTTAGTGGGCCTGTGCTTCCACTCCCTCCCCGCTCTGATTCTTTTCCTCCCGCCAGTGAACTGGGGTGGGGGAGTGTTCGGGTCCTGCCGGGTCGCGGTTTGTATCTTACCTGCTTCTTCAGGCGCTGAGTTCTCGCAGGTGTAGCTGTAGCCTGGTTGTTGTCCTGTATCTTCTGGTCTCTCTTTTAGGAATAGTTGTATTTGTTGTATTTTCATAAATATATATGGTTTGGGGAGGAGATTTCCACCGCCCTGCTCATGCTGCTATCTTCCCAGAAGTCCCCACTGTAAGGTTATTAATTGGCCTAATTTTAATATTGTTGTGCCTCAGGAATGGGAAGCCTGAGGAGAGAGAGAGAGATGCGGGAACAGCTGGCCAGTGGAGCAGTCAGAACACACACATTTATCAATGAAGTTCACTGTCTTGTATCGGGGCAGTTCATGGCACCCCAAACCAATTACAATTGTAACATCAAAGGTCACTGATCACAAATTACCATAAAAAATATAATAATGAAAAAATCTGAAGTATTGGGAGAATTCCCAAAATGTGATATGGAGGCAGAAGTGAGCAAATGCTGTTGGAAAAATGTTGCTGATAGACTTGCTCCATGCAAGGTTGACTCAGACCTTCAGTTTGTACAAAGAACAGTATCTGTGAAGTGTGGTAAAGCAAAGCCGAATAAAATGAGGAATGCGTGTAAGTTCATTTACATTCAAAGGAAATTTCTACTGTTTAACTTTAAAATATTGCTTTTTTTTTCCTGGAAGAAGTACTGTTTGTCTACCTTTGCTGAATCTCTTAGAACTCTAACACAAGAAAGATGATAATGCGTCTCCTTCCTCCTGACTGTTGTACTAAAACCCCAACACTTCTGCTTCATCATTTGGTTCTAGCACCCTATGGTCAATAGGAATCCTGAAAACTTCTTTACCGAGAGAAACTGTCAGTTTTGGTTCACTTCAAGAGTAAGCAGGTAGGAAGTTAGACTTAGGTTTTTATCCTGTCTCTGCTGTTCTGAGTTTTACTTACGGCAAAAGCACTGTCTTTGTATTCTAAGTAACTCTATCTCCATAGCTATGCAAGAGAGCTTACAGTTATATCTCAGGTCTTTTTCTGATTTACCATTGTCTCTCATTTGATGCCTATGTTATTATTTTAAGGCAGTTCCAAAGTAATCTAGAGGCTTGTAATCCTATTGGAAGAAATCGCCTGAATACCTAGAGTTAACAGAGCAAAGACCTGAAAGAATAGTAGTGCCATGTGTAGACTTCTGTTAATTGTAGAATATTACAGTATCATATTCAAGGTTGAGCAAATATCTTATAATCTGAAGGCAGAATATAGCTCAGAAAAACACAGAAGGTAATTAGTGATTTACTTTTTCCTCCCAAATTTTGATCAAATTTTTCAAGATATAATTTACATGCATGATATAGCCCACTAATTTTCAGTTCATGGTTAGATAAATTGAAAAATATGGTCACTTGTGTGTAACCACCATGAAAATCAGCCTAGAGAATGTTTATAGCATTCTCTCATGTGTCTTTTCAATCATCCTCCTACCTTCAGCTCTAGTCAATCCCTGGTAAGTAATCACGATAGATTAGATTTGCCTTGTCTAGAAATCTCTTTAAATAGAATGCTTACTCTTTTTTGTCTAGCTTCACTTATTCAGCATGTTTTTGAGATTCATGTGTGTGTAAATCAGTAGCCTGTTCCTATTGTTGACTAGGATTCAGTTTTATAGCTATACCAAAATATGTTTACCCATTCACCTGTTGATGGATATTTAGCTTATTTCAAGCTTATTGTTACAAATAAACTTGCTATGAGTAAGCATATGTAATTCTTCCTGTTGGGCACAAGGTTTCATTTTTTGTGGGCAAATACCTAGGAGTAGAGTTGCTGTATCATCTGGTAAGTGTTTGTTCAATTTTGTAAGAAACTGCCAAGTTTGAAGTTTGTAAGAAAACTTTGTTTCCTGAAATGGTTTCATGTCTAGAAATATGTGAGTTCTCGTTCCTCCACATCCTTCCTAATATTTGCAATTGTCAATATTTCTAATGCTAGTCATTCTAATATGTAGTGATATCTTATTGTGCTTTTAATTTGCATTTCTCTGACGGCAAATAATATTGAGCATATTTTCAGATGCTTATTGGTCGTTTATATTTGCCTGCTTCTCATCTAGGTTGTTTGTATCTTTCTCTCTCCATATGTTACATGCAATACACATATATTACATATCTATGTACATATATAAAATAGGTATTTCCTGCTAATATACTGAATTAAACCAGTTGATTTTCTAATATTAACCTAAATTTACATTCCTATGATTAACCCCATTTAGTCATGATTTTATCCTTTTTAGTATTATAATTGCATATATTTTTAAAAGACATTTTCATCTCTGTTCATGTGAAGTAATTTTAAGTTTTCTTTCTCATAATGTCTTTTTCTGATTTTGTAAGTATTGTAACAATGGCTTTTGAATTTAGTATAGCTTTTAATATATGCCAGTTTAGACCTTTTGCTATAGCATTTCCTTCTGGAGCTTCTCAGAATCTCCACATGTTCAAGAAGGACTCTACTTTTTGGCTAGTTAGAACTCAAATGTCTCCCAGTCCCATATGACCTCTTGTCCAGATCTCAGCTCCAGGGTTGGTATATGTCCTTGGGAGCATTCTACCCTATGCATGGCTGGTATGTATTCTACCCTAAGCATCATGGCTTTATATTCAGCCAAGGTTGTGGGTGGGCATGTGTATTGCTGGAGCTCTAGCTCTCTAGTTCTCTATACTCTGGAACTCTGTCCTTCAATTTCCAGCCACCCAGCCTGCCTGCACTCAGAGCTCTGTCTTGACTCAGAGAGGCGTCTATGCTTTGCTTGGAATATCCCCTCCCTGTGCCAGGGACTGGATAGTGTGCCACAAGGTAGAAAGTTGGGAATACTGTAGGAACTACCTCATTTGTTTTCTTTTCTTCAAGCATCAGCATTTTATGCTGCTTGTTTTTTAATATCTGAACATAGCTTCTGAATGTATCTTGTCCAGTTTCCTAGTTGTTTACTATAGAAGGGGGGCCCATTTCCTTTGCTTTATCATGGTCAGAGGCAGAATTCAGTGTGCCCTGCTCTTTGTTGTTTAAAATCATTTGGGTTAAGCACAGTGTCTGATCCTGCACTCTTTGGATGGAATGAATAAAACACTGGATGAAAGCCCTGGGTATTTTTTCTAATTAAGCAACAATATACGTTTTCTTATTTGAAATAGACCGTAAATAGTCATCCATGCATTAACTGGACAGTCACTGAATCGAAAACCAGTTTGGCCAAATGATAGGGCTTAGAAACCTGACTAAGATCCCTTAAGAGCTGGCTATTTGTTTACTTAAAAATCAAGTTATTGTTTAAAAAATGATGAAAGAGTTTATGGCTCACCTTTAAAAATCTAGTTAGGTTTACTTGACCACCATTTTTCACATGTTCGGAAATAGTGTATGAACAAAAAGCCAGAAAAACTCTTTATTTATTTGGATTATGCAACACAATATTATGTAATTTTAACAGTACACCTCAGTTAGAAGTGGGGAAGAGAACTCAGTTCAATATGCTATAAAAGAGAAATGCTGCTATATTTATGGCCCAGAGAATCAAAATTTAAATTGATTCAATAAAATATTACAAAGGTGACTAATGATCAACATCATGAGGGCATATATTTTACAATCATGTTTTTGAATTATGATGAGAATTTGAATTACTTACCCATATGTCTATTCCCTTTCATGACTATTAATAAGCAATTATAGAATGATTGCTTGAAGGTAGATTTAGCCTATACCCATAAACTACTGAAGCAAAATGGTCTCATAGGGAGTGAGTTGACTTCAGCCTCTGATCAACAGAGCATACCAACCACTAGTTATTTGTGTTTTACTAACATTGAGGTATAATAAGAATGCGATTTGAAAATTATTAATGTGCTTCTCTTTTTTTGCCTTTTAGAATATAAGACCTTTGCCCTAGTTCCCCAGGGGTAGATTCTGCCTGGGACTATATTAGGACTGACAGCATAGAATGCAAAGAGAAAGACCACATCTACTCATGCAGATTCCTTAGAGAGGAAGGTGGGGGAGGGAGGAGGGGAATATTAGAGACACAGAGAATTTTTATCCAGAGAAATGAACCCTATAAGGATTTAATTCTAAATTTGTAGCCTTAATCTGGACTGGAGAGTTAATTAGTTATTCCCCTTATTCACTAGGGATCAACCACAGGGATTATTTGTAGATAGGAGTTTGTTAGAACAAACAGAAAAAGCTTTATTTCCTCAGTATTTTTAAGTGGAATTTAAAAATCACTTTAATTAGTGGCTTATCATTTTGATGTAAATTTTAGACAAATTATTTTCATTTATCCCAGTTATGTTCATTGAAAATAGAAATCTAAAATGAACCAAGTTCTATGCGAAGTACTATGGCAGGCTCAGCAAACATGTCTGAGTATTGTCATTTTCCACCCTTCCTCTACCCCCTGTTCTTCCCGTGCCCCAGTCATACTCCCAAGGCCATCACTAATCAAAAGATCTTTTTACTGAGACAGGAAACTGGCTGTACAAGTTTTCAACATGGCACAACGTGGCACTCTAAACAGACCACTAACTGCTCAAAGTTGATAGGGGAGAAGAAATTTATTTACATCCACGTACAATGAGGACCCAAGATCTTTAAGATATGGTCTTTGCCTTCAAGCGAGTAATTTAATGAAGATAAGTCTTGTGTAAAGGTTGACTAGTAAACCAGTTAGCATATGATGAAGGATGTGTAAGTGTTAGAGTAAATGAATGCTATAGGATTTCACGCAAGAAAGAGAGAACTGGAGCCTAGAGCAACAGAGAAATGTTCATCAAAGATGTGGTCCCTTCTGTGCACCCGTGAAAGCAATTTGGAGAGTTGGAGAGGACAGAGGAGGAAATTCACTAATATTGTGAGTACCCCTCAAATTCTTAAGTACACTAGAATAAACCAAATATGCATTGTAAAAAGCATGTAAAAATGTGGATTCAAAACCCTACTCTACCACTTAACCAACCATGTGAATTTGGACAAGTGACCTCGGTTCTTTGAGTCCATTTCCTTATCTGTGACAATGTGGGTGATAATAGCCAAATCATAGTATTTTTGGGGATTACATGAAATAGCTTAGACTGCATTGAGATCAGTGCCTGTGCATAGCTCAACAACGTAATTTAACTCTATTTCCTTTCTGTTCATCATTGCCTTTCATCTTGTTTGACTCAGCAAGTTTCTCTTATAGAAAATTTTGTTCCATCTAGAATCTTCCTTTTCCATTATTACTTTGTATGACACCCTTCCAATTCCTGTTATGTTAAAAATTCAGAAATGGTCATTTAAAATAAATGCTTCTAAAAGGCACCTCCAAACCAAAAATACTTAATTCAGCTGCCACATATTTAAATAAATGTAACATTTCACATTTTACAAGGTCTGCCTTAAACCCCAAATACAATATGCTTTCTCCTGAGTAGAATAGTTAAAATGGTTGCATGCACTAGAGACTTCATGTTAAGGACATTGCATTTCTTATTATCTGCAAATATAGTTATTGTATTATGTTGGCTATTTTCTGTTCAAACTACATAGCATACAGGGGTTTAGATCCAAGGTAATTTAGTCTTATGGCTCTTGTCATTACAGTCAGGTTGGAGAGACCTGAGCTCAGCTATTCCAGCGTTTGCTTTACTTCTTCCTAGCCCTCAGGCTGAAGTGGAAGTAAGGAGCTACACACATGTGGGATTAATGAATTTGTTGAGATCAGATTATAAATTGGATGATATAATTCCATATTATCAAATTTGCTGCTGGAAATAAGAATCCGCCTGCATTCTGAACACCTGTAGGGTGATCTACAAATGGTAAAAATCACATTTTCTTTGTGTTTTGGAGAATGGTTGCAGAACTTGGTGGCTTGCCAACAAATGTAACAGTTTATAGCTAAATAGGTGCTATGTACAGTGTAGCTGATTGGGTTATGGAGTGGCAAGAAGAGACCTCTCTCTCTCTCTCTCTAATCCCTGCCAAGGGTATAAGAACCTAAAGGAGGTGAGGTAGCTTCACAGAACAGACAAGTGGAGTATTTTCAGTAAAGTTTTTCTTTTGCTCCTAGATTCTTTACCCTTGTGAAATTCTTGGCTGTTAGGATTCTACTAGGATTGGGAAAGAGGCTGAATTCTTGCCACTTCCCTGCTCTTTTCTATTACATTTACATCTCAGTATTGACACAGTAATCTATGTGCTTCTGTTTGAGGGATTGTTTAAATATTTCAGTCTCTCCTAGTTCATGAACCAGACTCAGAATTAGCAATATGAACCACGGTGGAAGATAGAGTCAGTGCCTGATTGTCTCTTGAAAATATCTCTGCATGTGGCTTTCAAGTGTCCCAGAATATCTGTCTTCCAGACTATTATTAGATACTTATCTCTTTTATCAATATGTCTGGAGCTTCCTGGGAATGGAAAGATGAGAGCAGCCTTCTGAGAGGATGGTATAAGTTGTGAGAACCACTAAGAATCTGCAGTTTGTCAGTTGGTTAGTGTTAGCTTTTTTTGCTCTCAAGGGCTTAGAAAAGTACAGACTTCCTAGTCTCTGGGCTCACACACAGTCTTGAGATTTCCTCTTGGTATAAGACCAACACCTTATTCCTGGAATGACATCCAGTTTATCAAATGCTCGGGATGGTTGTAGTTTTAGAATCGATCCCTGGGACAGTGGCTCCCAAGTGCTAGTCTAAAGATCAGTGGCTGTCAGTAACAAGGGCCCCACTGGTACAAAGTAAAACAGAAAAAATTTTGGTTTCCCAAATTTATGGGAGGACATTTTAGTAGTTTCTCATACCTCAAAGTAAATTATTGCCCCATAATGTACTAGGATAAATGAATAAAAGATTTTAAAAGATCCAACAACATTTTAACTCATCTATTACAGTAGGTGAAAAAAACAGGGCAAATTCTAAAATCAGCAGCTACTCTGTTCTTTTCTCAGCACAGAGCAAGCAAGACATTAAGTATTAGGATTTCAAATATTGACTAGTAACCTTGGTCACCATCAGGTAGAAAATATGGTGGAAGGTAAATTAGATCATATTTGATATTTTGTGACCATGCTAATTCTATCTAAAGAAATTGGATAATTTATCTAAGGGAGGTGAATGCTGGGGAAGGTTTTACAAGAGTAATTTTTTTTACTTTGATATATTTACAAATTGTAATATGATTGCAGACATAACAATGTTTATCACATTATGTAATCATAGTATAATATTATTGCCTGTATTCATTATACTGTTCACTAGGTCTCTATGGTTTATTTACTGCTCATTCATTACAAGTTTTTACCCTTAAACACCATCACCCTTATCTCTCCACTCTCCTCCCATCCCCTGGTAACTATCATTTTACTCTAATTTTTACAGGTTTAACTGTTTTAGATTCTACATATAAGTGATATCACATAGTATTTGTCTTTCTCTGTCTGATTCATCTCACTTAGCATAATGTGCTCAAGTCCATCCATGTTGTTGCAAATGGGAGGATATCTTTTCTCATGGCTGAATAATATTCATTTGTGTATATGTACCAAATCTTTTTTTATCCATTTATCCATTGATGGGTATTTGGGTTGTCTCCATATTTTGGATATTGTAAATAGTGCTCCAATAAACGTAGGAGTGCATATATGTTGTTGAAATCCTGTTTTCATGTCCAGAAGTGAAATTGCTGGATTGTATGGTAGATCTATTTTTTAAATTTGAGGAAGCTTCATATTGTTTTCCATAGTAAGACCAATTTACATTCCCACCAAAAATATATAAGGGTTCCCTTTTTACCACATCCTTGTACCACCTGTTGTTTCTTGTCTTCATTATGATAGTCATTCTAACAGGTATGAGGTGATAGCTCATTGTGGTTTTGATTTGCTCATTGTGGATTTGATGATGAGTGATGTTGAGAATCTTTATATATGTCGGCTACCCATCTTGATGTCCTCTTTGGAGAAATGTCTGTTTAGTTCTGCTGATTTTTTAGTGCTATTTTGTTGTTGTTATTAAGTTGACTGAGTTCTTTATATATGTTGGCTATTAACCCCTTATCTGATATATATGGTTTGCAAAAATTTTCTCCCATTCTGTAGGTTTTCATTTTTTTAATTGCTTCTTTTGCTATGAAGAAGCTTTTGAATTGGTCTAGTCTTCATTTGTTGATTTTTTTTCTTTCAATTATTTGAGCTTTTGGGCATCACATCCCCCAAAATACTGCCAAGATCAATATTGATGAACTTTTTCCCTGTGTTTTCTTCTAGGAGTTTTATGGTATTAAGTATATGTGTAAGTATAATCCACTTTGAGTTAATTTTTGTGAGTTGTGTGAGATAGAGGTCCAATTTCATTGTTCTGTATGTATTTCTCCAGTTTTTCCAGCATCATTTGTTGAAGACACTATCCTTTCCCCATTGGGTATCTGTGGCTTTATTTTTAATATTAGTTGACCAGTATACTAGGGTTTAATTCTGGCTTTCTATTCTGTTCCATTGGTCAGTGTGTCTATTTTTGTGCCATTATCATACTGTTTTTATTATTATGGCCTTGTAGTATAGTGAGAAATCTGGAAGCATGATTCTTTTGTCTTTGTTCTTTTTTTTTCAAGGCTATTTGGGGTCTTTTAAGGTTCCACAAAAATTTTAGGATTGTTTCTTCTATTTCTGTGAAGAATGTCTTTGATATTTTGGTGGGGATTGTGTTGAATCTGTAGATGGCTTTGGATAGTATGGTCATTTTAACAATACTAATTCTTTGTGTATTTGAAACTAAAATAAGACTGTATATTAATTAAAAAACAGTATTCTTATCTATGAACATGGGATGTCTTTACATTTGTTTATGTCTTTTTTGATTTCTTTCAGCAAAGTTTTGTAATTTCCTACATTTTATATAGATCTTTATAATATCTATAATATCTAATATCTAATGCATTTCTACAGTCTGTATAGATCTTTCAGTTCCTTGGTCAAATTTATTCCTAAAGATTTTATTATTTTTGATACTATTGTGAATGGGATGGTTTTCTTTATTTCTTTTTCAGATGCTTCATTATTTTTTAAAGGAAAACAATTGATTTCTATATGTTGATTTTGTATCCTGCCATTTTACTGAAATTGTTGATTAATTCCAATAGTTCTGACCAATTCTTTGGGATTTTTCTATATAAGATACTATCATCAGAAAATTATGCTAATTTTACTTCTTCCTTCCTTTCTTCATCCTATTTGGATCTCTTTTATTTCTTTGTCTTGCCTAATTATTCTACTTAAGACTTCAGGGAGTGGTGAGAGTGGGTATCCTTGCTTTGTTTCCAATCATAGAGGAAATGTTTTCAATTTATTTCCATTGGGTGTAATGTTAGCTGTGGGTTTGTTGTATATGGCCTTTATTATGTTGAGGTATGTTCCTTCTTACCCAGTCTGTTTAGGGTCATTGTCATGAAAGGATGTTGTATTCTGTCAAATGCTTTTTCTATATCTGTTGAAATGGTTGTGTGATTTTTATCTTTCATTTTTATTTATGTGATGTATTACATTTATTGATTTGCATAAGTTGAATCATCCTTGCATCCCGGGGATAAATCCCACTTTGTATGGTGTATTCTTAAGGTATTCTTGAATTTGGCTTGCTAATATTTTGTTGAGAATTTTTGCAACTATATTCATCAGTGACATTGGTCTGTAATTTTCTTGTGGTATCTTTTCTTATTTTAGTATCAAAATAATGCTGATCTTATAGAATAAATTTGGAAGCATTTCCTTCTTGTCATATTTTGGAAGAGTTTGAGGAGGATTGGTGTTAATTCTTTAAGTGTTTAGTAGAATTCTCCAGTGAAAGCCATCTTGTCCTGGAGTTCTCTGTGTTAGGAGTTTTTTGGTTTCAAATTCAATCTCTTTACTTGTTATTGGTCTGTTCAGATTCCCTATTTCTTCCTGATTCAGTCTTGGTAGGTTGTATGTTTCTAGAAAAGTATCCATTTCTTCTAGGTTGTATAATTTGTTGGCATATGATTGTTCATAGTAGTCTCTTATGATTCTATGTATTTCTGTAGTTTTAGTTGTAATGTCTCCTCTTTCATGTCTAATTTTATTTGAGTCTTCTTTTCTTAGTCCAGCTAAGGATTTGTCAATTTCATTTATATTTTTGAAGAACCAATTCTTAGGTTTTTTGACCCTTTCTATTGAGTTTCTGATCGCCAATTTCATTTATTTCTGCTCTGATCCTTATTATTTGCTTCCTTCTGTTAACTCTGAACTTAATTTGTTCTTTTTCTAGTTCCTAGAGGTGTAAAATCAGGTTGTTTGAGATTTTTCCAATTTTTTAGTACATGTATTTATTGCTATAAACATTCATCTCAGAACTTCTTTTGCTACATCCACAATATTTGATATGTTTTCATTTTGATTTGTTTTTGGAGATAATTTTGCATTTCCCATTTTAATTCTTTGACCCAGTGGTTGTTTAGAAGCATGTTTTTTAGTTATCACATAGCTGTAGATCTCAATTTCCTCTTGTCAATTTCTAGTTTCATACTACTGTGGTCAGAGAAGACAATTGGTATGATTTCAGTCTTCTTAAATTTGCAAAGATATGTTTGTGGTCTGACATATGACCTATCCTACAGAATGTTCCATGTGCACTTGAGAAGAATGTGTGTGTCCTATGTATGTCCTCTAAGTCTATTTTTTCTAAAATGTGGTTCAATTCCAACATCTCCTTGTTGATTTTCTGTCTGGACAATCTATCCATTGCTGATAGTGGGGTAGTAAATTCTCCAACAATTATTATATTGTTGTTTATTTATCCCTTTGTATCTATTATTAATTGCTTAATATTTTTTGGTGTTCAGGTGTTGGGAATGGATATATTTATGATTGCTATATCTTCTTGATGTATTGGCCCCTTCATAATTATAGGGACCTTCTTTGCCTCTCACTGCCCTCTTTGGTTCTGATATAAGTATGGCTACATCTGTCTTCTGTTTGTTTCTTTTTGCTTGGAATATCATCTATCTTTTTGTGTTGAGCCTATGTGTGACTTTAGAGTTGAAATGAGCCTCCTGTAGATAGTATATAGTTGGGTCTTGTTTTTTATCCTATTCAGCCACTCTGTGCCTTTTGATTTGTGAGTTAATCCATTTACACTTAGAGTGATTATTGAAATTTAAGGATTTGCTACTGCAATTTTATCTTTTGCCTTCTGATTACTTTCTTTCCCCATTGTCTCTTTTTCTTTCTGTTTTTGTCTGCCTTTGTAAGTTGGTGGTTCTCCATGGTGATTTACTAAGTCTCCTCAATTTTTGTTTTGTGTCTCTGCCGTAGATTTTTTCTTTGTGATTACATGAGGTTTACCTAAAATATAGTCAAAATAGTAATTTTTCACTAAGAGCAATTTATCTTCATTTGCTTATAACAATACCATCTTTTTACTCTTCGTCTTTTATGTTCTTAGATGTCACAAATTGCCTCTTTTTATGCTGTGACTTTTGTATCCAAGTTGTAGTAGCTATAGATATTTTTAATGTTCTTTAAATTTATGGTACAATTAAGAATTTAATATACTGTTCTATGAAAGAGTTACAGTATTCTAATTCTGACTACCACCTTAGAGTTTTGTGTACATTTCTTTTCATTTCAGCTTGAAGAGCTTTTAATATTTCTTGTAAGGCGTGTACAGTGGTGATGAAATCTCTCAGCTTTTGTTTATCTGGGAAAGCTTTTATTTCTCCTTTATATCTGAAGGGTAACTTTGCTGGATAGAGTATTTTTGTATGGCAGTTTTTATCTTATTTTGAATATGTCATTCTACTGTCTCCTGGCCTGTAAAGTTTCTGCTAAGGAATTTGCTGATGACCTGATGGGGGTACCTTTGTAAGTTACTGTCTTTTTTTTTTCCTGTGCTGCCTTTAAAATTCTTTTTTTATTATTGACTTTTGACACTTTTAATATAATGTATCTTGGAGAAGATCTTTTTTGTGTGTGTGTTGTGATAATAATGTGTTCTGTTAGCTTTGTGGACTTGTACAGCTCCTTCCCAGTTTAGGAAGTTCTAAGCTATTATTTCTTTAAATATGCTCCCTGCTCCCTTCCCCATCCTTTTTCTTCTGGGATACCCATTATTTTTATGTTGGCTTTTCTAATGGGGTCAGTTCTCACAGGGTTTCTTCACTTTTTCAAAATCTTAGTTCTCTATCCTCTTCTACCTGATTCATTTCTATATTTTATCCTCAAACCCACTAATTCTCTCTTCCATATGATCTGTTCTATTTCATCATCTCACTGAGTTTTTCAACTCCAGAATTTGTTTGGTTCTTTTTTAGAATTTTAATCTCTTTGGTAAATTACTCTTGTTCATTAATTTATTCTTGAGGTCATTGTATTTTCTAAGTCTTCTTGTGGCTCACTGAATTTCTTCATAACAGCTATTTTAAATGCCTGATCATTTAGATAGTAATATTCTTTGTCTTTAAGTTTAGTTGCTGGAAAATTATCATTTTCTTTTTTTATACCATATTACTGTGGCTTTTCAAGGCGAGTGATGAGAAATGCCTCTATCGTGGCATTTGAAGCAGTGAACACCTTTCCTATTTAGGCAAAGCATTGTTTACATTGATTCTAATAGTTTAACAGGTTGGTAGTTAGGAGCCTTTCTTTTGTTTATCAGAAGGTGGCGCTATATCACAGGTTTTTGGTTTCTCTTAACAGCTGACTCTCTGGTAAGGTTGGGCGTGCTGGGAGGGAATTAAAAAAAAATGCAAAGAGTGGTGGCAGAGTAGGGGGAGGTATGTACTTAGCACATGGTGCCCATGGCCTAATAGAGGGACCTTCAAGCTGGGTGGTGGGGTTCCTGATGTCTGTGGTGGTACTCTGGCCTCCAGGGACGGACAGCAGGGAACCATCTCTCCTTCAGTTCTGTCTGCTTACTTCCTTTTCCTTTTCCTCCCCCCAGTCACTGGGGCTTCTTTCTGAGAAGCAACAGGTCCCTGCAGCTGCAGCTTGTGTGGTGGGGCAGACGCCCCTTACCGCCTTTACGGTGCACCTCCCTGCACCTCCCTGCTAGGAAAGTCATGCTGACTTGCAGCCAAACCTGCTGCAGGCGGCTCTGCCGCCATCTCTGCCACTTGCCTCCGCCTCCTCCTCCTCTACCCAGTACACAGCTTTGGGGGCACGGATGTATGGGCCTCTCGGGTGTCCTCTTATGCTGTGCAAAGGCGCTTTCTTTTTGGTTATGTATGTCTGATTAGTTGCAAGTCAAAGGGGAGAGAAAAAAATAAATGACTCAAGGCACCATAATGCTAGTGTCACATTCCTAACAGTAATTAAGTGGTAGATTCAGTTAGTGTCTCTCACTCATTGGCTCATCAGCCATCAGGGGCTGAGGTATAACATTTACTGAGAATTCGACCAGCTTTATATCCTTTGTGATTCATTTGCCCTATTACATGTCATGCTGTGTGGCCAATACTATTTCTCCAGTGTGACAGATCTGGACATGCCCACTGGACACAACTAACAGAGAGTCTATGGCTTTCTATTTGGCCCAGGGCTTTGAGTCTGAACTTCAAAGTCCCAAGTTAAAGTTCTTTCACTTGTTTGTTTATTTTTAGGCTATCTCGCATATTCAGGCAACAATCATTCAGTACCTGGTTTCAACGCCTTCCTACGTAATGCAATTCACCATTGATAAATCACTCATCACTATATTGTTCAGTTAAGTCTCCTTAGTTAGATGAGTTTAATAATGATAACATCTTAGACCAAGTGGCTTCCCCGACAGGAAATACACCTCAGAGCTAAGTAATATTTCGTTTTATATTTTGTGTCCTTTCAATGACTAATACAAGGTAGTACTTTTAGGTAGCTTGATATTTATGAAGCACAGTGCCTAATGTAAGAATAAGAGCAAATAATTTTACTGTGTTTACTCTGAACTACTCAATTTGCAGGGTACTAAGTGCATTATATATTTTACTTCATGTAAACCTTTTAAATACCCTATGAAGCAGCTACTACTATTATATTATCTTCGTTTTACAGGTGTAAATGGAGGCATTTACACCTGTAACAAGAGGTTAAGTAATTGTCCAGAATGATAGTGAGGGGCCCAAGTCAAGTCGTTTGACTCCAGAGTGCAAATATTGAACCTGCTGACTTGGTTGTTGAAGGCATTCATGCAACCATCACATAGAAAGCATATTTGTAGCTATTATTACCTTTCAAAGCTTCAATAAAACAAATGATAAAAAAGTCTTACTTATTATTAATTTGTTTGCTGTCTTAATTATTCTTCATCTCTGCTTAAGTCCATGTATGAGCTACTGGAGGACATTACATTAAATGTAGACTTTTATTGGGGGTGTTGGAAGGGCCTAAATTGATAAGAGAATAATAGTAGACTTGAAACAAAACTTCCATCCTACAGAAGTGAGTTTCTGACCAGGCATGTGTGTCATTCCTCCACTACTACGCCATGACCATGGCCACCATTGTCAGCATCCCATGGTTTTGAGGACCAAATGGGGAATTTTCTCCCCAGATTAAACATTATGTTACTTATTTATTAAAGACTATTTCCACCTTCCTACATATTTCATTCCATCAAATTTTCTTTTAAATGTAAATTTGCTCCTTGACATTAGATGAAAAGGAGCATATAACTCTAAATTTCATTTCTTTTCTAAAATGTCTAATTTTATTGAAAAATATCATGGAATGTTACTGAAAATTTTGATGAAATTTCAATAAAATCACCAAAACAAAAACCTTTTGGCTTCAAACACACAGCCTCTCATTTTATTCAAAAAATCCAAGTATCATTCTCTCTCCGTGGTATTGATGTGAAGAGTTGTCTTTGAAGTCTAGCCATCTTAGTTTTTCCTTAACTTATCTTTATTGGCCCCTGGCACACAGTGCCTTGTGGTCTGACGATTTTTTTTTGACCCCTTGATTTTGGGAGAGTGGCCTTATTAATAGGTGATTATTGAACTTTTTTAGATTGACCAGTAATTTCGGATGGATGTTGTAGCTAAATTTAATCCAAACAGAGAAAAAAATCAAGTTTTACTTCCCCACATCAAATAGGGTTTGCTTTACCGTTAGAAAAATTTTCAAGTTGTTCTGTAGTCTTTCCATTGTCGTCCGTGTTGTGTTGGTCCTGGCGTCCTGAGACCTGAGGAACACCTCAGGCGAGGAATGTGCCTGCCCAGGACGGTTACTCCTGGTGAGCCCCGCAGACATTATCCCGCTGGGGCCAGTGTTGTGGCTGGGCTGGCCTTTGTGATTCTCATGATGGTAGCAGGACATACTTCAGCAAAAACCTGCCAGGGCACTTTGAGGAACAAGATATAATACTGAGGTCCTGGATGGTACATGGCGTGTCGAGGGCCGTGCGACCAGGTCGCCCGTACAGGTAAGGAGACAGAGAACTTTGGGCTTTGCCTGTTTTAGGGTCCAAGGGTGGACGTCAACTGTTGGTGGGACAGTGGAGGCAGGGTCACCCAAGCACTCAGTTATCTAGGTGGCGCAGGGTTTTCTGAAAGGAGGACTGCATCCGGTGGATGGCCTAGTTCTTCACCTGGTTGTTTTGCTAATAGCTATGTCAGCTGGCGACATGTTCATTCAAAATGGATGACTTTTGAAATGAATTCCTCAGCAATCGAAGGCTTGGTGTCAAGTGCTAACACTATCGTACTCCACGTCTCACAACTTCATCTGCCTGAACAGCAAAATATTTTTAACTGTAAACCTAAAACTACCTTTTTCGCACTCCGCCCCCATCAGGGTGAACATTCCTACCCAATTGGAAGAAAATAGGCACTTTCTGTGGTTTAGTGTTGCAATCAACTGAAATTATGAAATCTATTTCAAAAGATAAACAATTTATTTCACTTCTATTAGTAGTGTCAGGGTCAAGACAGAATTGTTCACTAACTCAAGATAAGACCCAGGATTTGTTTGATTTTATGCCGTTTAATTGGCATGTCTTGTCCCAGCATGTAGTTTTCATTTACGTCTTCATTTGAATCTGTAGCATCTCCTTTTCCATCTTGTCTGACAGCACTGTAAGTCCAGCTAATTCTTCTAACCTGAGTGACTGTCCAAACAAAACAAAACTCCGAACTCATTTCAGGGATGGTTAATCATCCTGCGCAAAAGTCATCGTCTTTCTTGTGCTGCGGTGGCCTGAGAGAAATGCCCAGCCAGGGCTACTTTCCCAGCTACTTGGTGTCTAAGTGGGTCCAGGAGCATAGCTCTTGCCAGTGGAATGTGCGGGAGGAATGAAATCTGCCGGTTTCTATTTTGGCAGCTTTCTGCAGACGAGCCTAACCAGGTGTTCCAACATCTTGGAAGCCAGGTGTCAAAGATGGCTTTAAAGCCGTGAGATGAAAAATGTTGGAGTTCTTGAGCCAACACTTCGAACAGAAAACCTGATCAGGAATACATAGATAAAATTTTACATAAGAGAGAAATAAACTACTGTTGTGTTTTAATGTTATAACCTTAAACTTAATTTTAACTGTGGTTAGCATCTAAATTTGGAATGTGCTTCAGCTATATCTGATTTAACATCCTGTTACTTATTCAGTCATCGAATATTTACAGAGAACTTACTAGACACATACACACTTACACACACATATGTGCATAAATATATATTATTTATAGAAAACTTACTGAGCCAGGCCCAAAGGATAGTAAGAAACGAACACAGATGCTCGATACTTTTTGACATCAATGGAGTGAGCACCCTTGTTCTCCAGAAATCTTCCTATGGTGAATTTCTCTTTTCCTGGGTTTTCATTCTTTTTTTTCTCAACACCAAGTTTTTCAAGTCCCTGTACTTTCGTTCTTTTTAAACAATAATTTTGCTCAATTGTCACTCTGTTATTGACCTCTAAATCCATTTCTCTGGTTATAGCCTCTTAGCTATGTTCTAATTTTTCATTTCAAATATTTATAGCACATCTTCACTTGAATGCCCACCATCATCCTAAGCTCAACTAGGAGGCAATATAGAGTCATGATTAGTAAGGAGCTTTAACAAAGAAGTTAAACTTATGACTAAAGTTGTATTTTCTACAGCAAGACAACTATTAATTGAACAACTACCAAATAAATTGTCCTGCCATTAGCTTATGTCGTTTCTATAAATAACAGTTTTTTTTCCTAAAAGGAAATGCAAAATAAATGCTGAGTTTTAGTCAAAATGAATTTGTTTGTGCGTCTCTTTCACATAAATAACCTAACAACGAATGACGCATTCTAAGAAAAGTTGTAGCTATAGCAATTTGAAGGCTTTCAACCTTCACCCTTTATTCTGACATAAAAACTTCAAGCACCTCTTCACCAAGGAAACCTTTACAAAAGTGTTTGTCAACTTCTACCCCTTTCCAACCCCTTTCTTTTTAGTGTGAGCACACAAGGGCGTGGGTTTAAGCTTGAAAACACCCATGTCCTGCTTGCTGGAAGAGCTGATGACCTAGCTCTATTTGCATGTGACTTTCAGGAGAAACCTAGTGTGAGAGACAGCCTGGACACATGGAGCCGGGCAGTTGTTGCCTCTCCTGACCCTATATCAAGACTCCTTAGAGATCAGTTCACCAGAGCCACCCTTTAATATCTCTAGCAGTGCCATGACTGAATTAACAAAAAGGGTCAAGTCACTCAAACTTTTGAGGGTATTCTGGTTAAGGAGCAAGGGGGAGAGAAAATTTTAGACATAGAAATGTAGTGTCATTAAAATTAACCCATTTCTCATTTCCTCTTTCTTTATCCTTTGACCGTATCCTTGTAGAACTACTAGCCCAAATAGTACCTTCAAGTCACATGGAAAGTTTATCCTTTCCTTGTGAGATGTATCACTGTGCCAGGTCTCATTCTTTGTAGTGTGGTGTGTATTTCAGTCCTCATTTGCAAGCTCAGCTAGATGCTCTTGTGCAAGGCACCACCTCTACGCTTCTACGTGGCAGTGCCACGTTTTAGTGTCCAGCCCGTTAGAGCAGTGGCTCAGCTCTGTCAAGATGCCAGGTGATTCCTCTCTCCAACAAGGTCACATTGGGTGAACTGGTAGGTATCAACAACCTCGCAATAATAAGGTTGATATTGAATTCCTTGCTCCTGACATGAGGGGACAAGGGTGGAGGAAAGATCGGTGCTCTAAAAACTCTGCATTATGCCTAAAAGCAATTTCTTGCAGATACTGTCTTACAGCTCAGTCCCCAAGTTCCCTGGATGCTGAGAGCAGGGCAGTCGCGTGACTTTTAAGAAGTTGTCCCTTGATATGTAATTCTCAACTTGGGGCAATTTTAAGGGGACATTTGGCAATTTCTGGAGACATATTTGGCTGTCATAACTGGGAGGGAGGTGCTGCCTCCATCTAGTGGGTGGAGGAGAGGGATGCTGCTCAACATGCTAGAGGGCACCGGGCAGCTGCCATTCGAATAATGCCATTCGAAACGTGAGTCATGCCGACGCTGGGAGAGCCTGCCCTGGAGCACGCCATAACCTGAGCACCCTGCCCTTCCTTGCCAGGAGTCCAGCAGCGGCCTCACTCCACCTCTCACATCAAGCAACCAGAAGACCTAAGTTCTCACTTTTGATTTTTCACTAGGCTCTGACTCTGAACAAACCTTATCCTCAATGTCTTCTATCAAATGTGATGAGAGTATTGTTATACTGACTCTATAGGGCAGTGATGCGGATAAAATACTAGATGGAATAGTCTTTGAAAAATTTTCAAAATGCCACAAAACACATTATTTCTGCCACATTGAAAGATTTGCAGACACAAAAGCATTGTCTATAGCTGAATTACTCTCTGCTTTATGCCCTTGCTTAACTGTAACTTCTAACAATCCATTTTAGAAATATGCCACTTGTTTGAACATAGAATAAGTTATCTAGGAAAGAATTTGTTTGAAGTGATTGGTATTCATCTTTTCTTATACTCTATTACTTCCCTCGTCATCACTATTTTTTTTTCCATATTGACATGAGTATTATCTACATCCCTGAAAAAAATCAATTTAAAATTGGGCTAGCTTATAAACATCATCTAAAATAATGATCATTTATGATTAGAATTTATATAATTTTGAACTTACAGCTCTAGATGTTAAAAGTCTCCAAACCAGATCTCTTCCCTGGCTACTGAGAGCAGGGGGGTCACGTGACTTCTTTGATAGTATTACCGATGAAATCGACATAAGCAAAATAAAGTGACCTTAGGCATGCAGTGTCATTGTCATTGACACAAACACGCTAAATGGGATGATCAATATAGAAAATCCATGTACATACGAAATTGGTTCCATAGTCTGACTCCTACCAAAGCAGGGCTGAAAGTAATGTGAATTGGACTTAAACTAATTATTTGATAAGTGATTGGCCACTTAGCAAAACAGATGACACATTCTTAGAGTGAGTCTTTAGTCAGCAATCCAATTACAAAACTTCATCTTACCAGTTAAGAGGGATAAACTGCAAAATAATATTAGAATTATGCATCAAAACAATATATTACAGACTGAGAACATAATGGATGAAAGCTTTTTAGACTGCTCTGTTTGAAGCACTGTTTGAAATGGGCATGCCTGTCTAGAGCATGTCAGGGTGTCGTAGAGCTATGTTGCAGATGGAAAATGCTAGTTCTAGGGAGAGAGATGGTACAAGTGAAAGAAAATTCCTCACCTCCTATTTGATGATTTCAAGATCATACAGAAAAGACACATCTGGCATTCTCTATATTTCTCTGGAATTCTAGAAAGGAATCTTAAACATATATTTTACTCTGTTTGCTTCAACTTGTTTTAATAAAGTGTATACACTCCTCCAAAATACTGCAGGTTAGGCAGTGAGAAAGAGGTGGTAAAATGGCTTGTAAATTTATAAACTGTTACTTGAGCTTTTCTAGCTTCTTCCAGTGCACAAAATGCAGGTATCAGGGATCAAAGTGAACATGTCCTTATTGGCACAAATCAATTAAGCAGTTGCTGAGTTTGTTTTACGAGGTGGTATAGTTGCTGAAATACTGTAACAAAACCAAACAATGGCCAGAATTTGAATTACTATTTAATGCAGATTGGTAGATTGTATTACTTATGAAACATAAGGGCTTCAGCTCACCACTGCAGTTCACGGGACTTGATGGCAGGCTACTGCCTTGTTCTAGCCGATGTCCAACCGGTGAGTGTTAAATAATACTGATACTGTCAAGTGCTTCTTATTTTTCACCTGGGAACATTTATAATTCTTTGCTCCATGTATTTTCTAATTCTTCATGCTCAATGATGGAGATGAAAGTTAATTACTCTGGGAATGTGAATGTTGCCTTGACAAATCATTCCTATTCTGCTAAATGATGTTTTCACTGGTGAAACCAGGAGGTCCCTGGACTCAGATCTCTTGTCCTAGTCCCTTATTCCTCATTCTTTTGCCCTAAGTCTTTTTAGAAATGTCAAAACTGAACAAGAGTCATTGCCCTTTAATTTAGGTCTGGGATTCAGATGTTAAAACCTTCCTAAGTATGGCATTGAAGTCTACTTGAAATCCCCAATTCTCTATTCCTGTCGCTCAGCCACAGATGTCATTTTGATTTCTGAGCTGCACATTTCTTGGAACATGGGGTCTCATTTGTCTGAAAAAGAGAGATGTAAACTCATTTGAAGTTTCAGTTGACTTACGGTTCCTTTTTGACCTTTGCTCCTAATAGCCGACAGAGAATAAAACTAGACATGTCAATCACTGTCTAGATTGTATAAACTATTGACTGTTTCTTGAAGATTGTAATGCTTTTTTTATTGGCTTGTTGTACCATAGGAGGAGATATATAGAGTGTCAAAAAAATGAAATCCATGGCTAGCTAGCATCGTCCAGACCTGTTAGTAAATAAAGTCATTGCGATTAAATTGCAATTAAAGTAATTGCGATTAAAGTAATAAAGTCATTGCGATTAAATATAAGTGAGCAGAAATCACACCAAGGAAAGAATCAAAAGCATTTTACTCCCTACATCTCTTTGGCACTCTCATATTTAAAGCTTTGGAGTGAGTAAAATTAAACTAGCTTTCCTGATTTTTATTAAGCTGACCATTTCCTGTAAATGATTTTGTTCAAATTTTGTAACTTCCAAAGGAAGACTCTCGAAGTCACTACTTACGTGTGCTGCCCTCCAGGAAGGCTCACCCCTTTTCTCTCTACTCCCCCTTGTGCCTTAGAGATTTTGAGCCTTTGGTACCTTTCCACCCTCTCCAGCACAATGGCTGCCATAACATTGGTGAGTTTCAATACTCTGGCCTCTCAGTTTTTGAACTTCTCTCCTCCAGGGATTTTTGTCCTACATCTTGCCATAGACATTCATTCCATTGTTCATATCCTAGACCAGTCCTCAGAGGGTGACCTATGTACCCGGAGGTGCCCAAGACATTTTCTTGGGGTCCATCGATTAAAAACTATTTTGTAATATTGCTATGATGTTACTTAACTTTTTTCTCCCATTCTTTCGTGAATATACAGTGTTCTCCAGAGGCTACCTGCCATGCCATATCACAATAGACTGAATTAGGAGCAGATACTGCAAAACATCTGTCTTCTAGTCAGCCAGACAAGAAAGAGATTTGTGAAAATGTAAAACAATGCCACTCTTCTCGCTAATTTTTTTGTTTTGGAAAGCATAGTTATTTTTTATAAAAATATGCTCTGTTATCATGTAATGGGTTTATTTTTAAATTGATTGAAAATGAACACTTCATCATTTCCTGTTCTAATTTTTAATACAGTAAATATAATAGATGTAATCTACATAAAAATATTTTCCATCAATAATTTTTAAGAGTGTAAAGGGGTCCAGAAACCCAAAAATTGACAACTGTTGCCATTGGTCAAATTTCTCAAACTGTCCAGGAAGATGAAACCTCCTTTTTATATTCTTGCTGTTGTTTTGTATTACCTGATTCATCACAGACTGATGCTTTTGGGAAATGCAATACAAATAAAGTAGTAAAGAATGTAGCTGCAAAACCTGCAAACTCATGGTCCAAAGATTGGGTGTCATACTACTGCCAAACTGTTGTCAAATTTTCTACTTGTTTATTCCCAGTTTCTGCAATGATCTCACTGTGGACACACATGAAATGCACAGACTGGCTCTGGTGCTGCTTTGAGTAGCACAGCTCTAGACCTTCCAGTAACAGCCATTCTTCTGCCAAAACAACACTGGCCCACAACCTCCTATTCTTTCATTTCACTCCCTTCAGTAATTCAACTCCAAAAATCCTTTGATTCCCATCAAGATCTTCAATCTTTTTTTCTAACACGTTTTCACTCTTCCTCAGTGCCCTCGATTTCTTATTTGTCCTTAAAATTCCTGATCAGTTATGACAATTACTTCTTTGTAACACTTTCAAATACCTGTGCCTATTTCTTCCTTCTTTATACACAATTTAATGACTCACAACCCTACTGAGATCCAACTCTACATCTCTGCCAAGCCTGCCTCCATGCGGTGAATGTGGCTGGGAAAATCCTACTGTCATACAATTAGGTCTTACTGTATATTTATGATGGTAACTTTAAGTAGGTCCTTAGTTCTGCCTATAGTAGCCAATTTTGTCTAGTTATGCTGTTGCTAAACAACCTTAAAGTCTTGGCAGGGAATATAAGAAAAGTTTATTTATCATGTACTTTAAATGTACACTGTGGTCAGCTTTGAACCTTTACTCTGGGAGCGAGGCTAGTGCAACAGCTCATCTCTGGGGGTGCAGCTGTACTCATAGCAAAAGGAAAGGAGATGGTGGGACATAGGATGTTTCTTACAGCTTCTCTTCTGAACTGGAACTTACCACTTCCACTTACATTTCATTGGCCAAAGAAAGGCATTTGGCCAAGTTTAACACCATGAGATGGGAATTGTAATCCTCCTGCAGGGACCAGCATGGTCAGGATGAGCTAGTAGGAAAGGACAATAAATGTCTCTACACTAATATAACCTAACCAATAACTATCCAATGCTACAATTTTTCGTCCAATGCTACAATTTCTCATTTAATCACTCTCTTTAATCACTCTTTTGTCCTTATAAAATGAGTATTTAATGCTTTCTCCACTCCTTAAACATCCCAAAACTCCTCCCCCCTCCTTACTCCCTATTGATGACCTTGATTTTCATTTCATTGAAAAAATAAACAATCAGAAGAGGAATTCCACGTATCTCACCTACCCACCACCTGCATTTGTAGCCATGTATATCTTCTTCCCGTGGATTACCTTTTCATACTCTTACTTAGGAATGGCCCCTTCATTTGTCTACTGAATCATATTGCCTCCACCTGCTCAAATTCACTGCCCCAGCAACTGTTTTCTCACCCCTACATTGGCAGTATCTACTCTGTACTGGATTATTCCTATATGAATGCCAATATATCCTTTTTTTTTTCAATCTTAAAAACAAAACAAAACAAAACCTGACCTCATTCCACCTCATGATACTTCTATATTTTCACTTCTCATCTTTGAAAGAGCTGTTTTGCATGCTGTCACTGTATTCTCTCCAGAACTCACTGCCCTTATCGATGTCTCAATACCCTCAACAGTGTGAAAGCCAAGAGTAAGTTCTCAGTTCTCATCTTCACTGACCTATTAGCAGCCTGGAAATAATATCTCCACTTGCCATCAGAAACACATATCTGATTTTAATTCTACCTTTCTGACCACTGCTTATCAAAGTTTTTGTGGTTTCTTCCCCATTTCCCTTTAGGAAGCATTAATGGGTTTTCTTTTCTCTGTCTATACTCTCTTCTTTGATATATACTATCTGTACTCTTTCATCCAGTGTTACGATTTTAAGCGCATTCTACTTGCTATCTCTCATATTTATTACTTAAGCTTGGCCCCCTGCTGTGTACTCCATACATGCAAATCCAATGCTTATTTTACATCACCAGTTGGATTTCTGATAGGCATTTCTAGTGTAATGTCTTAAGATCACTCGGATCTCCCACAAACCTGCTCCTCCCATAGACACGCTCATCTTAATAAATGATAGTTCAATTCATCCATGAGTCCCAGACAAAAAGCTTGTAGCTGTCTTTGATTCTCTTTCTTTCCCTCAGAAAATATGACTGATTCATCTGCACATTCTGGTAGCTCCACCTTCAACAAATATAAAAAATACGATCACCCCCTGGCAGTTCCACTGTTAACACTGAAACCCATTGTCTCTCATGGCTTATTGCAGTCGCCTCCTACTTGGTCTTCCTGTGCCTGGACTTGCCCCCTTTCGTCTCTTTCCAATAGGTAATAACGATGTCTGCACTTTAGAGTAAAAGAAAAGTGATGGCAATGACTAGAAGCAGAAGAACCATAATATTCATTTTCTACATTTGGATACTTCAAAAGTGAAAGAGGAATTAATAATAATTATGCTGAAATAATGGGCACGAACTAGGAAAATTGGGATCCATGATCACCCTACCAGTAAGGCCCTGCAGTCACTGCCCCTCATTTTTCTCTACCTTTTCAGTTTCTTACTACATATCTTGTTTATTGCCTTTCTTACTAGGATATAAACTCCAAGAAGACAGATTCTTTTCTGTTTTGCTCTATCTGCAAACATTCCCAATAAACATTTGAATAAGTTACTTATGAGGTACATGTCTGTTAGTGCAATTCAACAAATATTTAATGAGCATTTTTCAAGACACATGTTCCACGAAGGCCAAAAATAAGACCTGTGTCTTATTTATTTATAGGCTTGTCAGAAGTTACTTTGCCATTTTTCAAACTACAAGTTTTACCAAGACCTTTAAACACTGAAAGTGTAGGTCTACCCATTCAAAAGCAATGTATTGCACATCAGGCCTTGCGATGCTTTTAGGATACAGCAGGTACCGGTGCACACCTGATCTCTCCCTGTGGAGCTTCAGAGAGCCTGGGAGAGGTGGGCACATAGATGTGTTAACACCTTGCAGAGTGTAACACCCTGCAGCAGGCAAATGCCTGGAGGCTGTGGTACTCATCCTGCCTCGGGTGTGTGGCGGAAGGCCTGCACAGCTAGTCAAAGAATGGCTGCTGGGCCGGCCATTGTCTGTGTGTTTTGCCTGTATTGTCTTGAAGTCTTTATGAAATATCTACAAGATAAGGATTATTATCATCACTATTTTACAGAACTGAGGCACAGAAGAGTTAACTAACTGGGTGAAGGTCATACAGTTAGTTAAGGGTGGAGCTTGGATTTGAACCCTGGCAGAGCTGACCTCAGAGCCTTCCCATATGACCACTAAGCTATATTAGCTCATAAATAGGTTTGTCTGGGACAACCTGTTTATACCTGTTGTCTGGGTGTAATTCTTAATACAGTCCACTTTGACTCTTCCTGGTGTCTCGGTTTGGGTGCAAACACATGTGGCCTTCCTTCTCATAGGTCCTAGAGGACGAGAGGGCTGTGGGTGTGTCTGAGGATGAGTGAGGGAGGCTGGAGCACAGACAGAGTCCAGCACACACCCAACCCCAACAGCCATTCATGTCATATTCTGGAGTGGGTCCTTTTAGAATAAATGTGCCTTTTCACATGTGACTTGCCTTGCTTAAAATTAAATCATTTTAGTTTTTATTAAGATCAGTAATTAAGACAATATATAATCTGTGCACACAGATAAAATTTCTACTTTTTTCATTTGTACTTTTGGAGGAGCTCAGAGTGAATGAGGAGCCTGGGTAAGGACTAGAAATGGACGTGGTGCTGATGATGTAGATGCTACTGCCACAAAGCGGGTGTCGTTACCGAGCTGGAGACCTCGGGTCTGACTCCTGCGGCTGCCTTCTCTACCTGTGAACATTTTTGGGCATGAGCCACCAACATAGTCAAGTGCTATATGTATTCTAAAATGTGTAAAGAGATAGAAATGGAGATGGATGCGACAAAAATCAAACATAATGATTGCAAATCACCTTTATTTATCATTTATTGATGGGATAATTACAGAGAACCTTTTAGTCTCACTAATGTAATAATTTAGGGTGGATAATGTGGTTGACTAATCCATTATTTTCAAACTCTTGGCTTGCAGTTTTTCATACAGAGATGTGAAGATCTGGTTCCCTTGACTTTTGGTTTTAATGTCTATCATGGGTTAGAGAGGCACACAGATCCAGCCAGATGCGGATGGAAGAGGCCAGTGTCAGTTGTACTTATCAAATCATGCCTTTGCTTTTAATCCCAGATTCTAATCATGCAAACAGATTTATTAAAGTTTGGTTAGTAAATTTCCTGGTGTTCATCATTAAACTCTTTCCGATTACCTGGAAGATGCCACATTTTTATATGTTTAATATATGAGTCCCAAACCCACTGCAGCCGTGTTTTGGGAGGATTTATCATCAGGTTAGAAAATTCTGATTGCCCGGGTTTTGTTTGTTTTTTTAGTAAATTTAATTTTAGAATAGTTTTGAATTACAGAAATGTTGCAGAGAGAGTGCATTGAGCTCCCATGTGGCCCAACACTAGGTTCCATACAATCATCAACTTACACTAATAAGGGACATTAATCACAACTAATAGGCCCATGTTAATACATTATTATTAATTACAGTCCACATGGCTTTCAAATTTCCTTCATTTTTACCTAAGTGACCTTTTCTGCTCCAGGACAGAATACGACTCCTTGGACTCTCTCAACTGTGACAGTTAACTTGCCTTGTTTTCCCAGACTTACCTTGTTCCTGATGACCTTGGCAGATTTGAGGAGTACTAGTCAGATATTTTACAGAATGTTCCCAAGTTTTTCAAGTATGCAGGTATGAGATTTTATAGGTGGTATAAATCGTATTATATTGCTTTTTGGAACAAATGTTAACAGATGTAGAAACCTTTAAAAATAGTCATTTGAAACTACTTTCTCCTCATCACTCTTGAAGAGCACCTTTTGTGTTGTTCATTATAAAACACATCACATTTACATTGAATGGACAGATTATACATAGTTATCATTACATTTTGAAAATTTTCTCCTTGGTGCCGTATTACCAAGTGCTACACAGTCCACAGAACAAGTCAGCAAATTTGGGACATACATCTTTTTTTAACAGAAAATGCACCATCCATCTTTGGTTCAACAACTCTTTTAAGACTCTGATGCAAGGTAACAGATACATCTCTGATTGGGTAACAGATTCTCTGGTTCACTACCCACCTCATTACTGAGGTATTGTGAGAAGTCTATTGTATGTTAAAGGTCTTTTAAAGAATGAATTGCATCAGTGAATTCCTTAGCTCTTCACATACTTCTAGCTTTTATTTTGCTGCAAGAGCTCACCTGTGAACCATGAAGGGAATCTTTTCACTTCTTCACACTATAGCTGTAATTATTCCTCATAATCTTTTTTTTTATTACAGCCAAAATAGTTGATCCATTAATGGTATAACGTAAATTCTTTTTGGGAAAAAGCACTATTGTGAAAAAACTAAAGAACTCATTCTGTCAACAAGATGTCTTTTAAGGTACATCTCTAATTTTGCAGTGCACAAGAAGTTTTGATGTATCTTATATTTGAAACAGAATCTAGCAAGTACCGCATATTAAGTCATATAAGAAATGTCTATACTTTCAACCAACTTTAGAGAAAACATATCCCATTTTGTAGATTGTCCCAGTTCTTGTTTCTCCCAATCTTCAGGTGCGTGTTCTATACATTTTCCAAAACTATATGCTCATGGGGGAAGCTACATTATTTTATTTTTTCTCAATATTGTGCATGTGTCTTCAGCTAATTTTTACCAAGGAAAGGAGAATAAATTTTTCCTAGATAATTTGTGGCTTTAAATATTTTTCCTCATAATGAGGAACTTCACAAGGTGATTTTATGTATAACATGAAATTTAGTAAACGTGGTAAAGTTAAGGTGACTTTTAAACATGACTGAAAAAATTATGGAGCTTTGTCTTCATGTTCTGATTATGTCACTGCAGTTTTCTATGGCTGATAAACAGCTCAAACTAAGGATCAGAGAAAGGTCAGCCTTTCTGTTTTCCTGTTTTTCTCTTGGGATTCCATGATTCTCATTTTGTTCACTCTGTTTTTGTTTTTGCCTGAAAACTCTTGATACACTTGTCAATTTGTGAAGACTAACTTGGTTGAAACTAGACACTATTATCTATACATCTACCTAACCATGTACCTACATACTGAAAAGTGTTTCATTAATCTGAAAGCAAGATAACATTTTAATGCCATATTGTAGGGTTGACTGGAGGCATCTCAAATATATGTCCACCTGGAACCTCAGAATAAGGGTCTTTTTTTAAATAATTTATTTTGGTATCATTAATCTACAATTACATGTGCAATATTATGATTATTAAACTACCCCCTTCATCAGGTCCCCCCACCAACCCCATTACAGTCACTGTCCATCAGCGTAGTGAGGTGCTATAGAATCATTACTTGTCTTCTCTGAGTTGTACAGCCCTCCCCGCGCCCCCCCAACATTACATCTGCTAATCGTAATGCTCCTTTTCCCCCTTATCCCTCCCTTCCCATCCATCCTCCTCAGTTCCTTTCCCTTTGGTAACTATTAGTCTGTTTTTGGGTTCTGTAAGTTTGCTGCTGTTTTGTTCCTTCAGTTTTTTTTCTTTGTTCTTATACTCCACATATGAGTGAGATCATTTGATATTTGTCTTTTTCCACTTGGCTTATTTCACTGAGCATAATACCCTCTAGCTCCATCCATGTTGTTGCAAATGGTAGGATTTGTTTTCTTCTTATGGCTGCGTAATATTCCATTGTGTATATGTACCACTTCTTCCTTATCCATTCATCTACTGATGGACACTTAGGTTGCTTCCATTTCTTGGCTATTGTAAATAGTGCTGCGATAAACATAGTATAAGGGTTTTTATAGATGTAATTAAAATAAGGATCTACAGATGAGATCACCTTAGATTAGGTGGGGACTAAATCCAGTTACAGGTATCTCATAAGAGAGAGAAAAGGAGAAGACACAGGGAAGGGGGCCATGGAAGTCAGAAGCAGATTGTAACAACATAACAACATACTATAGAATGTCAAGAATTTCCAGGCAAGATTCCACCAGAAGGTGAAAGAAGCAGGGAAGGGTTTTCCCCTAAAAATACCTTGACATCTTGCTGTTTGATTCCAGGACAGTGGAAGAATAAATTTCTGTTGTTTTAAAGCACCGACTTTGTAGAAATTTGTTGTGACGGCCCTAGGAAATAAATATAGGTCCCATTGTCCACTCTTCTGTCCTGTGACTGTCCCACTCTTTCCAGGGGATACTTAAACATGATACTTGACTCATGCGCCATTGAAGGTAAACTGAGTAAGGTAAAAGTGCCAACCCATATATTAACTATTAGAAGTCTTCATATTGTCCTCCCTCCCTCCCTGGATGCATCGTCTTGCGTAACATCTGGGGTAAATCCTCCCCGCTTTGGCGACCACTGGGAAGAGGCTTTTTACATTTCAGTATACTGAGACCACACAGCAGCAAGTTTTTATTCTTTGAAAAACTGAGAAAATAGGATTAGAGGAAGGGCCTGGGGTAAAAACATGGTATTTGGAGGATGTAAAACAAGCAAGATGGGCACTGAAGTTAAAATTCAGGTCTAGGATATAGTCCTGGCTTGAGTACATAAATTGCTTACATAGCTCTAAAGGGACACACAATATAAATACATTTAATAAATTTTTGGAAAAAATTTATTCTTTTCAGATGTGATTATGTCATATTACATCTTAAACAATTAAAATAGCATCAAGTGCTTACTGTAAAAACACAAATTAGGATAATGAAAAATGTGAGACCTCTGATGATATAATTCAGTGTATTCCACTCCCCTACCTCCCAGTGTACATACTTTTAAATTTGGAACACAGTTTATGTAGATTTTTATTTCTGCTTTTGTTCACTTACCATTTTGTTGTGTGAATATTAGTATGATTTGAAATTATGGTGTTATGGGCTGAATTGTGTCCCACCAAATTCAGATGTTTAAGTCTTAACCTCCCAGACCTCAGAATATGACCTTATTTGGAAATAGAGTCCTTGCAGATATACAGTTAGGACTGAAGTCATACTAGACTAGAATGGGCCCTGATCTACTATTACTGAAGTCCTTATAAAAAAAGGGACATTGGACACAGACATGTATACAGGGAGAATGCCATGTGAAGATGAAGACAGAGATTGGGCTGAGGTTTCCACAAACCAAGGGCTGCCAAAGATTGCCAGCAAACCACCAGACACTGTCCCAGAGACGGAAACAGCATGCATTAGGAGAGGCATGCAACAGATCTCCTTCCCAGGTTCAGAAGGCACAACTCTGCCAGCACTTTGATTTCAGACTGCTAGCCGCAGGCCCTCTGAGACAACACATTTCTACCCAGGTTGTGGTAGCTGGTTATGGCAACTCTGGCGAACTGATACCGCGTGGTGGTGGGATGTGTGGGTAACAAGGCAGGAGGTCTGCATCTAAAACTCGGCTCTATCTCTGACAAGCTGTGAGTTCATGAGCATGCTAACCTTTCTATGTGTCCATTTCCTAACCTATAAAATGAGGAATAACAGTGGTTCAGACCTAATAGGATCAGTATAAGGACTGAGTCGTAGACAGGAAACACTTAAAGCGGTACTCAGTATATAGTGGCCATTGAGTTGTCCTTGTTTCTTACTCTTCAAAACATTGGTAATTGGATATTATACCCTATGCCTGTACCTTAGCTTATTTAATTATTCTCTGTCTTTGAAAATATTCTGTATACCACTATATCAAAGCAGTTGTAAATAAATATTCCATTTCACTAGATTCCTTTATGTGCAATTCTTGGGTCAAAGAGTATTAGTATTTTTCAATTTCTTAATGCTATATGTTTAAAAATTCCTACTTTTAACAGTTATGCACCTGGGCAATTATTAAATATTACAATTAACGCTTTTGCTCATTTCATAGAATTATTATATTTGCTTCCTTTTTGTTACTGATAGTGGCAGTAAGATTGAATGACATTTATTAATAAGCGATATGTATTTAGATGATGAAAAAGAAATCTGGTTCTCATGGGAAATACACCAAGAGTCTCCGTCTTTAGAGAGGAGAAGTCACCATATGGAAGCCATTTACTCCAACCTGCTCTTTTCCTTTATGAGATATTAGACTTTCAGTTCTTGGCTAATAACAGTCACTTTTCTTTTCAATTTTATCACTGATAGCCTTAAGAACTTCTCTTACTCTAGATAAATTGCTAAAATAATCTACAAATGTTTTGATGTGACATGTCTTCCATTCACTGAGCAACAAAGGGACTGTGCTCAGTACACGGTCCCAGGGACACAAACAGCACTGCATCAGGTCCCTGTAATACACGTGTGCCAGGGACTCCCTCGTTCAACAGGAAGCTGGGGAAAAGGGTGGGGAGAGATGGGCGGGCTGGAGCTTTGATGCTATCAGGAGCAGAGGCATATTAATCAATGTGTCTATGAATAACAACTTGTTAATATCATAATATCATGGCTTAAAATCAAATGTGTTTCAAAACAAGCTTTTGTCCTCAATGCTATTTTGCTGGGTAAAATTTGTCTTAAAAGGCACTGGCACTTCAGTGTCAAAAGTAGCCTTCTTTATTTATTCACTTACTTGCCTAGGATATTAAAAAAAAAATAACTGAAATGAAGATCAAAGAAGAAATCCCTTGTAAAGTTTTGTTATCTTAGGTGTAACGTGCCTAGCTCTAGAACTTTAGAGGTAGGTTCATTGAATTGGATAGATCATATGAAAAATGCTGTTAGTCTGGACTCAGAGTAATCACCAAACATGTATTGAGTGCCACAAAAAAGTTAATACTTTATTCAGCTTCTTGAAAAATTATAAAATGTCAAATAACAGCCAAATAAAAAATCCATACTGCTTATATTTGTAGTAGAACCTGAGGGACTTTGTAGTAGGCACTGTGGTAGAAGAAAAATGGTTATTATGGTCCACATTTTATCCTTGTGACCTCCATTCTTTTAGTGATTTTCTATTAAGGACCTACTAGATGCAGGTTCTGTACATGAAGCTGGGGACAAAAAAATGAACAAGGATAAACCCTACTACCAGTTATTCACAATCTGGTGGGGAAGGTCATCAATAATAAATAGAAATTTATAATAATAGTACATTTATTAAACAAAGAGATGCGGAGAACCATGAGAGTAATGGGAGCAAATGCCACTCCAGGACACACAGAGGCTGGAGAAGGTATCATCTGAGCAAAGTCTTAAATAGAAGTGAAAACTGAGTGGAGAATGGGACAAAGAAGAGAAAATCAGTGAAGTGACATGAGCAGAGGTGCAGAAGGATGTCTTCCATGTTATGTGCAGGGAACTGTATGCACTTTATTAAATCTCAAGGGTGAGTGGGCCGGCAGAGGAGGCCAGAAAGGCAATCAAAGCATGCATGCTCCTATCAAAAAAATTAGATTTCAACTATTGGCAATGGGAACACATCTAGGATTTTAAGCTGGGCTGGGTAACTTGATTAGGCCAGTCTAGAAAATCATCCACATAGCCAGTGGAGCACTGGTCTATGATGTAGGGTCCACTGAGAAGGAAATAATAAAACTTATATTTATGCCTGCTAGATATCTTTAAAATAATAAAACCATTGAATTGTGCTTTCATGGATGCATTGGAAAGAAATTTTATTTCTCTCACTTTTTAACTCACTGTGTCAACTGCTTCTTTTCCTGCCACTGGGTGACATTTTGTGCAGGTCTCATTGCTTTCCTGCTTACTTTTAGGGACAAGTACAGTATCATTTTAGGAGTTAAAATGCCAAGTCTCTGCAATGATCAAAATGCTACCTTCATTTGAAGTTAAAGCTTCCTTTTCTCCTAGATGGGTCTTATTCAGGACAGGAGCTGGAGGGCAGAAGCTTCTCTGTTCTCCTTCTCTTCCTTCTCCAGGGTTGTAGTGGATTAAGGGTGGAGGCACGGTGAGTACACTTGTGGTCTGGCTTTGGGGCCTTCTGGAGCCCTCTGGTGGACAGACTCTTGCTGTCAGGAGGTGCCCTTGAGGTATGCTTGGAGATTCATCCTTTCAGAACCCGTAACTGCGATTCCTACCTCATGAGAATACCTCTCTCTCTTCCTTTGGCAGACCACTTGCTATATACTCTTCCTTAGCAGGCTTACTTTATCCCTATTGGGTGGAGACCCCTTCAAGGGACCTGTGGGCCACTCCCTCCATCTGATCATTTGCATATTCACTTTGACTCCCATCATAAGTGAAAATGCAAGTCACGTCCAGGGCAGTCCCCTCTCTCCATCTCCCTCAAATACACACACAGTCTCTCTCTCTCTCTCTCTCTCTCTCTCTCTCTCTCTCTCTTTCTCTCTGTAACACACCCATACACACACATGTTCTTTCTTCCTCTCTCCTCTTCTGTCCTGGGCTAATCTAACTTCAGCTTCTCATACTGGTCCTTAAGCTCCCTAAAATCCAAACAACTAAACTCCTGAACACCTGTTTAGCTCCCTGACTGATACCCTTACGCACCTCTCAATTGGCTTGGGAGGCAGGAGAACAACTCCCCCTGGCAGGTGGGGCGCTCCACAGCACTCCCCCAACTCCAGAGGAATTCCAGCCCTTCTGCAGCTAGAGATGAGTGATCTCGAATTCTTGAAGAATAGGTTTTACCATCTTCTTAGCACATTCGTATAAGTGACTTCACAGCTTTCTGTGAGCTCTAAGCACAAGCTTCTCTTGACAGTGGTTCTCAACCTTTAGAACTGAGAGGCAATAAAGAAAATCACATTTATCATCCTGTTAAACCAAGAATTAAATTAGGATGTAAAAATATTTAATAATGAAAACCCTAAACATATTTATATAGCTGTATCTATATATTTTTTGGAAGTTGATCCTCAAAAAGAAGGCTTGACCAAGAATCGTCAGCAGGGTACTGGTGTGAACAGCACTTTGGGTGTGTGGTGGGACAGAATGTGGGAGACCATTATTCTATTGGGCAGGAGGGACATGATGAGGACCCAAACCAAGGGAACAACAATGCCAGTGAAGAGGAAGGGACAGCGGGATGTCTGGGCTTGGAGATTTAGAAAATGCTATTATGGACTGAGTTGTATCCCCCACCCGCCAAACTCATGTGTTGAAGCGCTAACTCCCAGGACCTCAGAATGTGACTGTATTTGGAGGCAGGGCCTTTAAAAGGTAATCAAGTTGAAATGAGGTAGTTGTGGTGGCCCCTAATCCAACTGGACTGGTGGCCACGTAAGAAGAAGAGATAAGGACACCAGGGGTGCGTCTGCACAGGGCAAATGCCGCGTGAACACCCAGCGAGCCGGTGGCATCTACAAACCAAAGAGAGCAGCTCAGGAGGGACCCGCCCTGCCTACCCTCCGATCTTGCGCTTTCCATCTCCAGAACTGTGAAGACATAAATTTCTGTTGTTTATGTGCCCAGACGTTAGTATTTTGCTCTGGAAGCCCTAGCAAACTCATAGAGATGCCAAGTGTGAGAGAATAGAGATGGGCTGGGACCTCGATTCACAAAGATAAAACGTGTGGTGGAGTCAGTCTTGGGACGAAGATCTTTGCCTTTCCCCTTCTTTCCTTTCTTGTTTAGCGTTCACTTAACAATCAAGGGTTCACCCCTAAACTGACACACCATTCTATGTTGCTGGAAGATAAAGTCAGAGGGATTAAACATAGTGGTTCAAAACAAGGGTTTGAGTCAGAAAAATTTGTGTTCAAATCCCAGCTGAGCCATTCTGAGCAAGTTATGTATCCAGTCTTGTGAATGGGCCTAAGTCAATTTGGTCCTGTGCAATTCTTTAGTAAATGTTAGTATCTTCCATTATGCTAATTAATAAATACCAGGGTTTGTTCAAAGGTAAATGAAGAATGTAGAGTACCAGCCTCAGGAGTGTGGCTTCTGATTAGCCTAGCAAATGCTGACTAACCTTGGAGTGTTTTCTCAACCGGGTACTTCAGATGTTACTAATCACTCTAGGGAGTAAAATACAACCATGTATCAAAGGTACATATCACACTGTCTGTACCAAAGAATTTTAAGATAACATAAAACTCTGTAAGTTCACTTGCCCATCTGTAAAATAGAGTTATTCCACCAGCTCCATATGCATAAATCAAGGATTAAAATAAATCATGTCTATAAAGTATTGAGCTCCATTTCTGACCTAATAGTAGGAGCTTAAAAGTATTATCACTTCAGGTTGACATGAGTTAAGCCACTCAGCAAAGAAAGTAGCTTCCGTTCTGTTGCTAAGCCAATAATTAGGAAATCTAATTTACTGGCCAGTAGCAAACATTTCTGTGCCCTATAGATCATATCAATTATGTCATGTTGTCTGGTCTTGCTAGAGATGGGGACCTAACACATAGTTTCTTTATTCTTCAATCTTTAAATATTTTCTTAGTCAGCTATTTGTAAGCTTTTATTATAATACACCATTCTTTTTAGATCTAGAGAAACAATTTTCCTTTCAATCTTTACTTATCTCTGCTAAGAAGTATGTATCTCTACTCAGGAAAAGGTGGAGAGATACTTCCATAGGTTCCATTTTGGACTGTGGGCATATTGCATACTAAAGTGTGTTAACTTTGTTCAGGAAATCTGAACATTGTCAAGACAACATTCAAGGTTTGATATGGTCCTGTGTCCACTGGACCAAGAAAGCCTAGTCCAGGTATTTCATTCTATTTTGCTACTGAAGGCATTTATGACTTAGGATATTGTTGAAACCCTGAACGTATTTTCTTTGATTCGTTACATTGCCTCTTTTTCCTTCTTCATTAACATTTCTTGATGCTTGTATGTAAAACCGGAAATAGAGGAAGAAAATGCAGTGCACTATAGTAACTTTCAGAAAAACTGTACCTCCTGTAAGACATCAGCCATTCAAGTGTAAACTGAGAGAGTGGGTCAAAATGTGAACATTTAGGCTGTGTGATAATCCTCCCAATATTTGGAAACATTGTAAATGGGCTAAGCTGAAAAAGGGTATTGATATTATTACAACTCAAATTATAAACAACGATTGATCTTTCTCTTTTCCAAAACTGTAATTTAAGTGGGAAAACATGTTGCTTTAGTGTTGTGTATCCTTCAGAAATAAGAACAGCTGTCTTGCCAGCAGTGTGGATTCCTTTTTCTATAATATAATACTGTTAGAAAGAAAAGTTTCTCTGATTTCGAAAGGACCAGCTGCTCTGATGTTTTGGGAATATTTCCATATGTTCTGAATGGGAAAAATTACATGAAGCCAAACCAAAGACTTTGGACTTCATAGAAGAGACTAAGCTTTTCAAGACTTTCTCAACCAGAAAGTTTATAATTAGAGTATTAATTTCCTGGAGGGAATTTTTGCTTCTTTGTGTAACTTAAAGGACAAAATTCTTTATCCATTCTCTCATAGGATTTTGTTTTGTGCTTAGATTTAACAGTCCAATGATCCAAAAATAGTCCCTGATGCTTGGCTGAAAAGCTATTTCAAGAACCACTAGAAATGTACTAAAACATGAATTAGTGCTCAAAATCAAGAGTCTTGCAGCCCATCAGAGAAATATGTGAATCTTCTTTACAAATGACTAATTTCATATTTGTGTTTAAACTAACTGGCATGGCTTGGAAGACATCTGTTCTATGAATACTAACATTTAAACTATATAAAGAAGAACAAACAAGAAACTTCTCTCCCAAGAAGTCCCTTGCTGAGACACTAAATGGCCTACAACTTGTAAATCATCTTGAGCATTTGCCTTAGAAATTATCATCTCTCCCATCTACCATTTCTCCCATCTATGGCGATGGTCTTCCATTAACTTAGAGAGTCTCTTGAGCTTATTTGTGACAAGAGAGAAATTACAATCTTTTGGTCAGGCCTGGGCAATTTACATGAAGTAGGCTGGGAAATGAATCTGTATGAGAGGACATGAGCCAGACTTTTCCAGGAGAGCTAGGTCTGGAAATTGTACATGATCTTGGACCTGATAAATATACACGTTCCTTTAAGTTTGATGAGGGGGTAACCTGAACTAGTTGCTTATATTAAAAGAGGAAATTTAGCACAAAAAATGAGGAAACCATATGTCATTATCAAGATAGCAGGAATGAGGGACTTCTAGTTTCCCGTTCTAAGACCCATATGTGTTCTCTAAGCTCCCATTTTTAATCCAGGCTATTTCTGCAGCCCCTTTATCTTCTTCAAACTATCAGCCTCCAAGATAATTTTGTAATACTTTAATTTCAATTGTTTATATTATAAAAACAATAGGTGTATTACATATGCTTTTTACAAAGTACATACATATTCTCTCCTGCATTCACATACACACTGAAGAATTTCATTATTGTTTTACTCTATTTGAGAATCAACATACAAATGTAAAGGATCTGTTTGTGTGGTCAAACATATCACTTAAATCTAATTTAATTTAGGGAAACTGATATCTATTGTTTTCTGGGCATACAGTGTAATGGTTAATGATAATAATAAAAATCAATATCAGATTATACTTAGAGAATGCTATGTTCCAGGTCATGATCTATTCTATCATTTTATGTTTTCAGTTATCTTTTATAACAGGATTTTTTAAAAAAACTATCTTTCTTTATGGATCAGGAAACTAGAACCCAGATAGATTAAGCATCTTGCTTAAGGTCACACAGCTAATAAGAAGGGAAGCAGGACCGGAAGCCTACTTTGTCTAACTCCAGATCTGATGCCTTTGCTGTTTTCATTACATCATGCTGCTTTCTTGACTAGAACTTCTCTCGGACAATGGGAGGATTGTACCATTTTGATTTCAAAGATGTTTAAAGTCTTCAGTACACTTTCAGTACAGTGGTTTCTTTTCCTCATTTATGCATTCATACCTTTTTAATCTCTTCCTTCTATCATAGGAACCTAGTTCTCTCATGCTGCCACAGGCCCTGCCATGCATGAAGTTATTAGGCTATTTTTCTTGGAACTGGAAACATTTATGACAATTTTATAAAAAGCATATACGCAGTAGGCAATGCTTGCTACAAATGAATGAATCATAAATTATAGAATTTCCAGTGTTGGTTTAGGTTTTGGGAGAATTGGGCATTTGCCTGAAACTGTCTAAATCTTGTCTCTTGGCTAATTTCTCTCACACCAGGGTGACTGGGGGAATGAACTTACCTGGAAAGCTGAAGTTAAGCAGATCCTCTTTCTTGCCACAGCCACACTACCCACTACTCCAAAATCAGGAGGAACCTTTGCTGAATTTAACTGGGTTCCAGATCCAGAAAGTCCTGTGCTTATAGATGTTTCCTTAGAGGACAGAGCTTTGGTGTTACTTGCAAGTGCTTCCAAAATGGCGATGGGAATTGGGCAAATAAAAGAGTGGTCGCAGAGTAAGAACTAAGTTCTCTGGGCCCCGTGACACCATTCTTTGCATGAAGATGACACTGGCAGCTCGGGTTTCCTATCAGGGCTTCTCACAGCTACGGAAGTTTTGCTGAGATACGCCAAAGCTGCTGCTACCCTGTGAGGCTGCTTTGCTTTTTAAAAGATTTTGTATCCTTTAATGACTACATCCAGAATATAATCTAGTCTCACAGATGTGTGTGTGTGTGTGTTTATGTGGTACATGTACGTGTATATGTATATGTATGTGTGGGTTTCAGGGATGGGGTAACTCTTCCTTAGCTGCACAGAAATGCTGCAGTGTATAAAGCTGATGTATTATCTGCAGTGGTGAAACAACCTCTAGATTTTGTATGGGTGTTTTGACAGTAGGTTTTGGCCCTGGGCCAAGTTCACTTTTGATTCGGTGAGATGAAAATGACAATGGAACATTCTTGGGGTGAAAGGGTTTACACCCAATTTTATTCTCATGGTGGCAGGTCAAGTGCTAGAATCCCATCCATTCAGAGCAAGTCTGCATGCAGCAAGCCAGTCTCTGCCTCTGGGCCTCTCCACTCCCACAGCCGTCTGTCCCCGTGCTGCCACCACTCCAGCCTCTGCTCTCCTGCAGCCTTGCAGCCCTACAGCTTTGCAGGCCAGAGCACAGGGCAGAGCTCTTTTATATAGAGTCAGTAACAATGTATTGCCCACATGTGTGCAGTGAGTAGGCTGACCAAGGTCAGGTGAGAATCCTGGCCATAGGAACTTTACTCTAAATAGGCTTTTATACAATTTAAGTAAAACTATTTTGTATCTTTTTAAAATTTTGGATTCATGTCTTAGAGTAGGAACTGATAAAAAAAAATTGGGAATAGCCAGCAAAATCTCTTAAAACAGACAAAGCCTCTAGTTGGTGTGGCTTTCACACCAATCATTATCTAAAGAAGTCTATATTGACAAGTAGAAGTATGTCAAGATCTGTGAAGGGTTTGAGATTTTATATTAGTTGCAATTTAACAAGTTAGCCGGTTTCATTCATGTAGGGGTACTAGTCTCCTGAGTCAGAGACGTAGTACAGTGTATTACCCACAGCCAATAACTGCGTCCAGATAATCAGCATTTTTATGCTGTTCTCTGAGCTCCAATTCATACAGCATAAAGCAAAGGGTCCAGACATACCCCCACACTGTGTGTTTCAGGACAGGAATGCTGACCTTAGGGAATGGGAACCTTTTATAATGGGCAGCAAGCAAACCTACCCTGTGCTTTGGAGGGAAACACTATCTCTATACCCCAAGGCGGCTTACTCTCCTTGAAAATATAGTCAACAACAAAGGACTTTTAAGCCATGCAGAAAAATAAGAGGCTCGTAGGGAATTATCTCTTAACAGTTTATTTCTCTACTTTCCATTTCTTGGTATCTGCTTTTTTTTCCCCTTTCTAATACCCTCTACCACACAGTCACCTGGTACTTATGACCAGAACCGAGAGGAAGGAAAACGGTCAACCTGTTAGCACAATAGTCAGTTTGGATCCATCGTATAGCTGACCTGCTCATTTGTGCAGAATCTCGTCTTTAAGTCTGTCAGAAGTAACAGTCATGCCCTACTGGAAAATGTTTTCTTTCAGAACCAAGGCTTGAGGATCGAGAGTAAAGCCTGACTAGGGTAGCCAGGGTCTGGAAATCTCAGGGCCCAGTTCTAGAACAGAAAAAGATTCAAAAGTAGCCAAGCATCACAAGTATGGCTGCTATAACTCTAATCTAGGGAACTGGACTAGAAGATAGGACTTCCTGGTTATTTTCTGCTTGGTCTCCCCCCTAGATCCATTTCCCATCCTTTGTGGCCTTGCTGTCTCCCACAAGAGGCTTACACTATTGGACTTCACTACCCAGAATCTCTAGCTGGCTTCCGCTGGGAGACACCAGGAGTGACTGAAGGTGGGCAGGGGAGGAAGGTAGGGCGTTCTTTCCCATACCCTGCTTGGGCCATGTTTCCGGCAGGGACTCAGTCCTTCCACAAGCGCAGCTACGGCTCCTGTCAGTAGCCCCTCCTCCCGGTTCTGGTTCCGGTTCCCAGTGGATCCCAGGGTATGAAGATGGGGTCTTTAGGTGCCTCTGAGTCCCTGGATGATTCCCTTAATCACCTCACGTCTCTAGAAGGTGAACTTCATTTAATTCTTTTGGATATTTTGAGTTGGATATGGTTCCTTACTGAGACTCTGACTGATATAATTAGAGAGAAAAGTAGGACCCTAGACTGGAAGGACCTGAAATAAATATAAATACTTGCCGAGCCATAACTGTGTGTTAATTTAAGCCTCATAGCAAACCTGTGAGGTAGAAACTATTACTGGCTGCACTTGGCAAAGAGGAAACAGGCACAGAAATCTAGCATTTGGTGGTGGTGGTGGGGGCAGACACTTAAAACCACGCAGTTGGACTCTGAAGCTCACTGTTACCACTACACATTACAAGACATGTCCCTGAGCCCGACACTGCAGTGCACTCCTCTGCGGGGCAGAGGCTCAGTGTGGTCGGAGGGGGAGGCAGGCCGCCTCTCAGGAGGAGTAAGGCAAGAGTGGAATGATGGCCCCGATGCTCAGGATTGGTGTGGGATTCGAGGCAAGCCCGTCTTGCTGCTGAATCACTCGTGTTTTAGTCTAGGACTGGTCCTACATCACTGGCCTAGATTGAACCCAGTGTTTTGCGATTAAGATTCCTTAGCTATGGAAATCAGGAGCTATGGGAGCAAGAAGTCAGGGATGTTATTGTTATATGTAGGTTTCAAGCTATGAAGTTTTATGCCCTTTGTGAATACACGTACCCATCTAAGAACGGTAAGATACACCACTAAATGCAGAGAGTAGTTAGTGCTGTTCTCAGCCAGTTAGAGGGTCAGCATAGTTCAAAAGAGCGCTGTATATTAATAAAATGAAATGAATTGAGCCTGAAAAATATAAAGAGCATATACAGGTGGCTGGTTATCTGACTTTCAGATGTCTGGCAATATTAGCTTTCTAAAGCAGCAATGAATATGAAGATAAGCAAAAAGGCTAATAATCCAAAACAATAAAAATAACCCATACATAACACATTTGAGAACACTTCATGGCTGAAAGGAAAAGCATTCTTTCTCTGGCTAATAATTACAATAACACTCAGTTCTCATTGACACTAAAGCCCAGAAGTCCTGGAGGAATTGCAGGGTAAACAGTGAAAAGATTGATGAAAGAATATTTGGAAATATCCACATTCCAGTATGTCTCAGAGAGACACCTGGCTGGTCTCATTGCAAACACACTGTGGCCAGAAGAGAGAAGAAAGCAATGAATAGTCATAAGAAACTGATGAGAAGTGACAGCCAGTAACAGAAATCCTCACTAGGGAAAAGGCAGAAGAAATACCAATTAGCTGAATATAGCAGCCAGAGATCGTTTGCTGTGCTGGCAAGCGTAGCTCAGCCTCCCCTGACACCTCCACTGTGTCCCGTTTGAGGCACTCCAACCAGCCCAGAACAGGGGCCTGTGGTCATCTGACCACTTCTAGTCCTGCCAAACACTTTTGTATCACCACCTTCTTTACCACTGCCTTGATTCTTAGATTCTTGATTCTTACCCTTATAGTCTTAGAAGCTGCTCTGTGGGAGAGATAAACTGTAGTAAATACTGCTCATATTATCCTTTTCTTGGAGTTTCTCAGTGAACATTTATGCTAAAATAAGAATCCCATTTAATTTTGCTTAACCCAGTCTGTCAAACTACCTTGAGTCAGAACCTTCTCATTTCTGTCTTGAGAACATTCTTTGGGAAATGCTGCTAGTCATTCACTCCAGATTGGAGTCTGGATCATGGAGTATCATGGACTCACCTGTAGCAGTCAGGGTTGGGTAATGTAAGGTAACAAAGGGACTGTTTGCAAAGGTGTGGGTTCAACTTGCATAAAGGAACAAGGGAGAGTGAGAAATCTTGGTGGTAACACCAGAGCCATTACTGCTCCCAGGCTACCGAAACTGCAGAGAGCTCTATGGCGAGAGGTAGCCTCTTGGAGAAGGATGCAGCCCACCTGAGGTGACCCAGTGGGAAGGAGAGAAGGACATAAGTGCCTGCCTTCAAGGCTGCTGTTGCCTCCTCTGCATGCCAGTGGCTGCCTTGCTGTAAACCAGCCGGCAAGGCACTCCCAGCACCATCTGCCCAGGTCAGCATCCCAGGGCAGAGGAGGGTCAGGATGGGTGTTTGGGGCAAAGAGAAGATCTGCTCTGCACAACACCCTGTACTCTCAAATCAAAACTTCCAAAGTTAAATTCGCGTTATACTTAAAGAGACACACAAAGAACTCTATCCGAGATTTAAAGAAGAGAGCCACTGGGGTGGATCAATGTAGTGTTGTGATATACTACAGCTTGGAAAGGACAGCTCCTGGTAGACTTTGAATCAAATAAAGCTGTTGACTAACTTGCTTCAGGCATGCAGCTAAATTGGTCTCAAGCTGTGTTTTCATGTGAGTACTTAGCAAAAAGATCAGAAATGTCGCTATCTTTGGTTCACTGATTGCTTAAAAGTACACAAAAAATTGCTTGACTAGACTTTCAGAATAAATTATGGCACTTGAGGACAAAAATACAATGAACAAAGCTGAAGCTATAGGCAAATATTTTGAAGAACAATAATTCACTGATCTACTTAGAGAAAGAATGCATAGAGCTCCTATTTTGAATTGTAAAGTACATATTATGTCATGCTAGGAGGCAGTATTTCAGAGTGAACACAAGACTTTAGAATCAGAGAGGCTTGGGTTAGAGTCCTGGTTCCCTCACTTACATGGCAGCACCCACCCCGCAAGCTCATCAGTCTCCATAGGCATTGTTGTTTTGGTTAAATGATAAACTAATGATAATTGGAGCTAATGTTTGCCAAGGTCTTACTTTATGCCAGGCACTTTAGGTATGTTATCCCAGTAACCCTTAAAACCCTAGGGAAGTTATTATTCTAGTTTTGAAATAAGAGAATGAATCACTTCCAAAGGTTACACAGTTAACATGTGTAACCCTTGGTACATTGCTTGGTAATGATAACTTGATAAATGTTAGCTGCTGAAATTTATTATTACTATTATCGTTAACATTATTTGTCAAAATCTACCCTAGAAATAACAAGCTAATAAACTCCTCGGGAATATAGCAAATGTGGGTTGCTTGATTTTATATATTTGATGATATTACAGAACCCCATTAAAAGAATACATAATGGTAATTGTTCTTTTAAAAATGAAATTGTTCTGAGGTTTTCCAAGGTGTCACCCATTTGCTTATTTAGAGCAATTTGATACATGAAGGGATAAATTAGGCATATTTTTCTGATTTGTTTCCTAGATTTTATATCCTTAAAAGAGGAATATTCAGAGCCAACCAGGTTCCAAAGAAAAAGAAACACATGGTAAAAGCATTGACCTTGAAGATGCAGATTTTAGAGTCTGGGAAAACAAAAAATCATTTATTCAGTTACTTAGCCATGCAAAGTTGTTAAGCTCCCATTATGTTCCAGGTGTGCCAGACATTATGAAAAGACCAAAGACTGGTCATTGATCTGTCATATAGAAACTGTATTTCAAGACCTATCTTAGCAGGTGAGGCCCCTTAGAGAAGGGAACACACTGTATTCTAGAAGTTCTAGGAATAGGTGGAAGCAACCTATGATGTAAGGGCATGAGGGAAACTTTTGGGGTAATTAAAACATTATTTCTGTAGATAGAGGTGTGGATTTCACACTGAATTTGCCACGTAATTGGCAGGACCCAGTGCAAGATGAAAACATGGGGATCCTTGTTCAAAAGTTATTGATACCTTTGGCAATAACTGAGCATTAAACGAAGCACAGAGCTCTTCTAAGCTCGGTTTGGTTCTGTATGCATTTATCAAGTCATTGAACTTAATTCTTAGATTCCATTTATAAATTATACCTCAATTTAAAAATGTAAAATTAAAATAGAGTAAAAAAATAAATCAAGTGGAAGGAGATTGGAGACTAAGGTCTGGGTTCTCAAGTAAACCATTGGTGCAAATCATTCATTCTTTGTCAGAGGCTGAAGAGACAAACATTTGCTGAGAGTCTATAAAGACTTTATTAGATGGATGGTTAGAGACCTTGAGATTTTTCTCCCAATTCAGGGGTTGTATTTGTGATTTCTTGAGGAGCAAACAAATTATCTGGGAAAGGTTATTTATTTATTATTTAATTTTTTATTAAGTTATTATTGATATACACTCTTATGTAGGTTTCACATGATAAAACAATGTGGTTACTACATATTATCAAGTCCCACCCACACCCCAGTGCGGTCACTGTCCATCAGTGTAGTAAGATGCCACAGATTCACTATTTGCCTTCTCTGTGCTACACTGTTTTCCCCTTGATCCCCCACACTATGTGTACTAAACATGATAACCCTCAATCCCCTTCTCCCACCCTCCCCACCCGCCTTTCCACACCCCTCCCCTTTGGTCCCTTCTTGGAGTTTATGAGTCTGCTGCTATTTTGTTCCTTCATTTTGCTACGTTTTTATATTCCACAAATGAAGGAAATCATTTGGCACTTGTCTTTCTCCGCCTGACTTATTTCACTGAGCATAATATCCTCCAGCTCCATCCATGTTGTTGCAAATGGTAGGATTTGTTTCTTTCTTATGGCTGAATAGTATTCCATTGTGTATATGTACCACCTCTTCTTTATCCATTCATTTACTGATGGACATGTAGGTTCTTCCATATCTTGGCTATTGTAAGTAGTGCTGTGGTAAACATAGGGGTGCATATGTCTTTTTGAATCTGAGAAGTTGTATTCTTTGGGTAAATTAGAAGGAGTGGGATTCCTGGGTCAAATGGTATTTCTATGTTTAGTTTTTTGAGGACCCTCCATATTGCTTTCCACAATGGTTGAACTAGCTTACATTCCCACCAGCAGTGTCGGAGAGTTCCTCTACCTCCGCATCCTCACCAGCATTTGTTGTTCTTAGTCTTTTGGATGGTGACCATCCTTACTGGTGTGAGGTGATATCTCATTGTGGTTTTAATTTGTATTTCCCTGATTATTAGTGATGTGGAGCATCTTTTCATGTGTCTGTTGGCCATCTGAATTTCTTCTTTGGAGAACTGTCTCTTCATATCCTCTGCCCATTTTTTAATCGGGTTATTCACTTTTTGGGTGTTGAGGTGTGTGAGTTCTTTATATATTTTGGATGTTAACCCCTTGTCGGATATGTCATTTACAAATATATTCTCCCATACTGGAGGATGCCTTTTTGTTCTGTTGATGATGTCCTTTGCCATACAGAAGCTTTTTAGTTTGATTTAGTCTCATGAGTTCATTTTTGCTTTTGTTTCCCTTGCTCTAGGAGATGTGTTCAGGAAGAAGTTGTTCATGCTTATATTCAGGAGATTTTTGCCTTTGTTATCTTCTAAGAGTTTTATGGTTTCATGACTTACATTCAGGTCTTTGATCCATTTCGAGTTTACTTTTGTGTATGGGGTTAAACAATAATCCAGTTTCATTCTCTTGCACGTAGCTGTCCAGTTTTGCCAACACCAGCTGTTGAAGAGTCTGTCATATCCCCACTGTATATCCATGGCTCCTTTATCGTATATTAATTGACCATATATGGTTGGGTTTATATCAGGGCTCTCTAGTCTGTTCCATTGGTCTATGGATATGTTCTTGTGCCAGTACCAAATTGTCTTGATTACTATGGCTTTGTAGTAGAGCTTGAACTTGGGGGGGCATAATCCGCACAGCTTTATTCTTCCTTCTCAGGATTGCTTTAGCTGTTCGGGGTCTTTTTGGTTCCATATGAATTTTAGAATGATTTTCTCTAGTTCATTGAAGAATGCTGTTGGTATTTTGATAGGAATTGCATTGAATCTGTATATTGCTTTAGGCAGGATGGCCATTTTGACAATATGAATTCTTCCTAGCCATGAGCATAGGATGTGTTTCCATTTATTGGTATCTTCTTTACTTTCTCTCATGAGTGTCTTGTAGTTTTCAGAGTCACTTCCTTGGTTAGGTTTATTCCTAGGTATTCTATTCTTTCTGATGCAACTGTGAATGGAGGTGTTTTCCTGATTTCTCTTTCTGCTAGTTCATTGTTTATATATAGGAATGCCACAGATTTCCGCATATTAATTTTGTACCCTGCAACTTTGCTGAATGTACATATTAGATCTAGTAGTTTTGGAGTGGATTCTTTAGGATTTTTTATGTACAATATCATGTCATCTGCAAACAGGGACAGTTTAACTTCTTCCTTGCTAATCTGGATTCCTTTAATTTCTTTGTGTTGTCTGATTGCTGTGGCTAGGACCTCCAGAACTATGTTGAATGCCAGTGGGGAGAGTGGCATCGTTGTCTTGTTCCCGATCTTAAAGGAAAAGCTTTCAACTTCTCACTGTTAAGTATAATGTTGGCTGTGGGTTTGTTATATATAGCTTTTATTATGTTGAGGTACTTGCCCTCTATACCCATTTTGTTGAGAGTTTTTAATCATGAATGGGTGTTGAATTTTGTCGAATGCCATTTCAGCATCTATGGAGATGAAGATGTGGTTTTTGTCCTTCTTTTTGTTGATGTGGTGGATGATGTTGATGGATTTTCGAATGTACCATCCTTGCATCCCTGGAATAAATCCTACTTGATCATGATGGATGATCTTTTTGATGTATTTTTGAATTCGGTTTGCTAATATTTTGTTGAGTATTTTTGCATCTATGTCCATCATTGATATTGGTCTACACTTTTCTTTTTTTGTGGTGTCTTTGCCTGGTTTTGGTATTAGAGTGATTTTGGCCTCATAGAATGAGTTTGGAAGTATTCCCTCTTCTTCTACTCTTTGGAAAACTTTAAGGAGGATGGTAGTAGGTCTTCACTAAATGTTTTATAAAATTCAGTGGTGAAGCTGTCTGGTACAGGTGTTTTGTTCTTAAGTAGTTCTTTGATTACCAATTCAATTTCTTTGCTGGTAATTGGTCTGTTCAGATTTTCTGTTTCTTTCTGGGTCAGCCTTGAAAGGTTGTATTTTTCTAGAAAGTTGTCCATTTTTTCTAGGTCATCTAGTTTGTTAGTATATAATTTTTCATAGTATTCTTTCATAATTCTTTGTATTTCTGTGGTGTCCATAGGGATTTTTCGTTTCTCACTTTTGATTCTGTTTATGTGTGCAGACTCTCTTTTTTTCTTGATAAGTCTGGCTAGGGGCTTATCTATTTTGTTTATTTTCTCAAAGAACCAGCTCTTGTTTTCATTGATTCTTTCTTTTGTTTTATTCTTCTCGATGTTATTTATTTCTGCTCTAATCTTTATTATGTCCCTCCTTATACTGACTTTGGGGCTCATTTGTTCTTCTTTTCTAGTTTCACTAATTTGAGTTTAGACTGTTTGTATGGGAATGTTCTTCTTTCCTGAGGTAGGCCTGTATTGCAATATACTTTCCTTTTAGCATGGCCTTCACTGCATCCCATAGATATTGTAGTGTTGAATTATTGTCATTAATCTCCATATATTGCTTGATCTCTGTTTTATTTGGTCATTGATCTATTGGTTATTTAGGAGCATGTTGTGAAGCCTCCATGTGTTTGTGGGATTTTTCATTTTCTTTGCCTAATTTATTTCTAGTTTCATACGTTTGTGGTCTGCGAAACTGGTTGATACAATTTCAATCTTTTTGAATTTACAAGGCCTCTTTTTTTGTCCCAGGATATGATCTATTCTTGAAAATGTTCCATGTGCACTTGAGAAGAATGTGTATCCTGCTGCTTTTGGGTGAAGAGTTCTGTAGATGTCCATTAGGTCCATCTGTTCTAATGTGTTGTTCAGTGCTTCTGTCTCCTTACTTATTTTCTGTCTGGTAGATCCGTCCTTTGGAATGAGTGGAGTGTTGAAGTCTCCTAAAATGAATGCATTGCATTCTATTTCCCCTTTTAATTCTGTTAGAATTTGCTTCACATATGTAGGTGCTCCTGTGTTGGGTGCATATATATTTATAATGGTTATATCTTCTTGTTGGATTGACCCCTTTGTCATTATGTATTGTCTTTGTTTGTCTCTTGTGACTTTCTTAGTTTTGAAGTCTATTTTGTCTGATAGAAGTGTGGCAACTCCTGCTTTTTTCTTCCTATTAGTTGCATGAGATATCTTTTTCCATCCCTTCACTTTTAGTCTGTGTGTGTCTTTGGGTTTAAAGTGCATCTCTTGTAGGTGGTGTATAGATGGGCCTTGTTTTTTTATCCTTTCAGTGACTCTGTCTTTGGATTGGTGCATTCAGACCATTTACATTTAGGGTGATTATGGATAGGTATGTACTTAGTGCCATTGCAGGCTTTAGATTTGTGGTTACCAAAAGTTGAAGGTTAACTTCCTTACTATCTAAGAGTCTACCTTAACTCACTTAATATGCTATTACAAACACAATGTAAAGGTTCTTTTTTTCTCTTTCTTTTTCTTTCTCCTCCATTCTTTGCATATTAAGTATCATATTCTGTACTCTTTGTCTATCCTTTGATTGACTTTGGGGATAGTTGATTTAATTTTGCATTTGCTTAGTAATTAACTGTTTTACTTTCTTTACTGTGGTTTTATTTCCTCTGGTGACAGCTATTAAATCTTAGGAATACTTCCATCTATAGGAGTCCCTCCAAAATACATTGTAGATGGTTTGTAGGAGGTAAATTCTCTCAGCTTTTGCTTATCTGGAAATTGTTTAATCCCTCCTTCAAATTTAAATGATAATCTTGCCGGATAAAATATTTTTTGTTCAATGCCCTTCTGCTTTATTGCATTAAATACATCATGCCACTCCCTTCTGGCCTGTAAGATTTCTGCTGAGAAGTTTGATGATATCCTGATGGATTTTCCTTTGTATGTGATCTTATTTCTCTCTCTGCCTGCTTTTAATAGTCTGTCCTTATCCTTGATCTTTGACATTTTAAGTACTATATGTCTTGGTGTTGTCTTCCTTGGGTCCCTTTTGTTGGGAGATCTGTGCACCTCCATGGCTTGAGGGACTATCTCCTCCCCCAGACTGGGGAAGTTTTCAGCAATTACCTCCTCAAAGATATTTTCTATCCCTTTTTCTCTCTCTTCTTCTTCTGGTACCCCTATATTGTGAATGTTGTTCCATTTGGATTGGTCACACAGTTCTCTCAATATTCTTTCATTCTTAAAGATCCTTTTTTCTCTCTGTGCCTCACCTTCTTTGTATTCCTCTTCTCTAATTTCTATTTCATTTATCGTCTGCTCCACCATATCTAATCTGCTTTTAAAACTTTCCATTGTGTGTTTCATTTCTGATACTATGTTCCGTAATGATTGGATCTCCGATCGGAATGCATCCCTGAGTTCTTGAATATTTTTATGTACCTCCATGAGCTTGTTAATGATTTTTATTTTGAAATTCCTTTCAGGCAGATTCATAAGGTTGATTTAATTTGAATTTTTCTCAGGAGTTGTATTCATAATTTTACTTTGAACTAGGTTCCTTTGGCATTTCATATTTGTATATGGCGCACTCTAGTGCCCAGAATCTCTACTCTCTGGAGCTGCTCAGCCCCTGAAGCAATGTCAGGGTTCACAGGGGAGCAATATTGGTGCCTGAGGGGAGGAAAGATCTGTTTCCTGCTTCCCTGCTGCTATGCCTGTCTCCACTGCCAGAACCAGTGGACCGAGCACACAGGTATAATCCTCTATGCTTTGTGTTTGTAGTTGCTGTAGATGGGGCTTCCCTCTGGCTGGCTTAATGCCAGGGTAGGGTTTGCTGGTTTGCGAGCCAGGTGGGGCTGGCCGGGAGAGAGGCTCAGTGGGCTGTGTATCACGGAGGGGGTCCTTGGAGCTCTGTAGCCAGCCAGGTAGCTGGAGCTGCTGAAGATCGTGACTGTTCCCAACCTGCTGTGCAGAGTATTCCCAGGCAAGTTTGTCTACCTGTCCTTTCTCCTGAGCAATAAACTCTGTGCAATCCTTGGCCCTTTTGCAGCCCTCTTGCTGTTAGGAAGTCTCTCAGACTTCCCACTTTTCTTTTGTCCCAGGGCAGCTGAATATGGATCCCTGCTTTCCACAATCAGCTGGACTCTCAGTGTCTCTATGTATTCTGCCTGTCTTAGCTTTCCAACCCCCTAATCACAAGAGTACCATGAAAACACCATGAAATGTAGGTTTGTCCTCCCAGAGAAGATCTCTGGAGTTAGGTACTCATCAGTCCCAGGCCTCCACTCCCTCCTTGCTCTGTTTCTCTTCCTCCTGCTGGTGAGCTGAGGTGGGGGAAGGCTTTGGGTTCTGCCTGGCCACAGCTTTGGTATGTTACCCTGTTCCGTGAGGTTTATTCTTTTCTCCAGGTGTATGCAGTTTGGCACAGTCCTCTTTCCTATTGCTCTTTCAGTATTAGTTGTATTAATTGAATTTTCATATTATATGCAGTTTTAGGAGGAAGCCTCTGTCTCACCTCTCATAGCACCATCTTTAATCCTGTCCAAGGTTTTTTTTTTAATTTAACAACTGATTGTATGTTATAGTACCTTGTTTATAGCTATATATATATAATGCTGACATTATTTACTAGTTCTTGTTTACCTAAAAGACAGCAGCCTTATTTGGACTTATTTTAATAACTATTACCCAGTTTCCAACTTCTCTTTTTCCTTTCTATGAATACATTTTACTATCTTTATTTTTTATGATATGTGGTCTTCTACAAGATCATGGCCACATTATTGAATTTGAACTATAAAAATCAACATATGTTGAAGTATTTGTCCAAAGAAAAGTCTCCCTCCTTCACAGACACTGTTTATTATCTACCATCTACTCTCCTTTTAATGTTCCTGGGGGTATAAAGTAATGCAAGAATGCTCATTCACATGATATTGTGTGTGAATGAAGTGTTTATGGTATTTCATAGATCTTCTACAGAAAAAGCAATGGAGTATTCTGGAAATCATAATCTTGATTTGCTCCATTTTGTGTAATTTACCTTCTCAGCCATACTTCAGATTCTCAAAGAACTAAATGGTGCCTTTTCAGCCTTGTTTTAATTCATATCAATGCTCAGTGTAATGCCCAAATGGCTGAAGCAATACCAGAATCAAACATTCTCATTAAATGAAAGACTAAGTCTAGAGCTGATATTTTACAGAAACTGGGAAATTAAATTCATTTTCATGTTCACAGGGTAAATGTGTTTCAAGATTAATCAAAGCTAATTTTCCTGAAATTTTTTTAAAGCTCCCAGAAAAACCTATTGAAGTAATTGATGACTTCCACCTCTCTTAAGTTTCAAATTCCAATTCTCACTGAAATCACTATAAACTGTTGTGCTTTTACGCTCAAAGGAATTTAAGTCGGTTAGACCAGGCGATAATAGTGTGCATCTAAAGCCTCCTGGATGAATTTCTGCTTCCCTCCCCATACTTCTCATGCTGCAGTGTACTTTAATGTCATCTGACTGATGGGCCACCCAGTGTTATTGTTCTTAGTAATTGTTCCTGTGACTACAGGTGACATTTCTTTGCAATTATTCTGCCTGCAGAGATGACCATGAATGTTTAAATGCTCTTGTTTCAAAAATGGCTTAAGTGATTTTTGTTTGGGATTGTTTAAAATGAAGTTTATTTCTTTTGTATTCAGTACAAACACCCGTAACCCTAGCCAGTTTGTGATAAGGTCTTTATAGCAGTTGAATCCAAATTTACTGGCTGTATACCAGGCACATTGGGCCAGCAAAGCTCTTCCCAAATACATCTCGATTCTTCAAGGGTATTTTCCATGTACCGCCAAATGGGTCCTGCTTGGGGCTGCTGCTGGAGCCCTTCCATGGCTGGTCTCTACGTGCAGAGACATACAGTCCATCACACTGATTTGGGATTCAGTAACACCGCTGCCCTTGCTTCCAATGCCAGGGCCAGGCACCTGGCACAGCTGGTGCCATCCAAAGGGGGTGTGCATGTCTGCTGCTGTAACCTGCCCCTCTGCAGAACAGACCCTCTGTTAGTGTGGGCAGCCAGGCTGACGGCTCAGGTTGCCCATGCTTCATCCTCCACTGCAGAGTGGACGTGGGAATGGCATCCTTCCTCTAGAATCTGATCCATTATGGCCAGTCTTTAGCAAAGGAGCTTAGACTCAAGACTTTAAGAGTTGAGTGAAATATTTTCTTCCATTAGCAAAATAGGCCTTTTCCTTTTTAGGGTGTGTAACAACCAATCCAGAGTCTGGGTGGGGAGAGCTGTGTGTCTGGAACCACATTTCGTCTCCGACCTTCAAATTCTGTGAAAATCTCTTCAATCTTTCCATCATCTTTCTCTTGAGATAAAATCTCCCTCCAGCCCCTGCTGACCCTGCTTGGAATTTGACTTCTGTCAGTCCTTCTTTGCCTGTGTCCTTGGTTTGCTAGATGTTTAGTTACAGTCATAGTTTGGGAGTTCCTCAACACTGTGGAAATCAGCTGATACGACTAGACATGGGGCAGAGGAGGAGTGTGATTCAAAGGCATCACATAACTAAAAAGTTCCAGTTTACACAGCCACCTATACTCTTCGATTCTTAGACTCTCTGAGTGGACAGGTGTAATTGGCAAGCTCCCTCATGCAATTCTGATACACTTTTCTGTGAGGATGGAGAATGGAAATGGAGGGGAAGAAGGGTGTTGGGGGAATGGCACCTCCCCCTATCCTGTACAAATAAAATCACCGTCACTAAAAGGATATATTATAAATCTCAAGTTATAAAATGGTGTATGACTTAATTACTCTTGTGTAGGGATTAAACAGAATTCATACAACAGAATTCTCAGAATGAGTGAGGGATTTGAGGAGTAAGAGCTGGGAAACCTCTGCTTTAATTTTTCCTGGGTTTTAGTTTATCCTAGTTTTATTGTACTCTCTATTCTGGCTCCTCCAAACATCATGGTTTAATTATGTACGCATCAGTTTTCTGAGATCATGTCTCAGGTGGGCTTTTAATATTTTTCTCATTCTATAGAAGTGATCAGTGGGATGATTTTTTTTTTTTTTTGCCTCTTTAAAGATTCTTTTCTTAGAGACCATAGCTGGAGCTATGTGTCCAGTGTTACCTTACATCTATTGGTCAATGGAAATATCAGAATCAGCTCACAAGAGAGGCCACAGGAGATTGGGCAGTGACCTTCTGGAAGCATAAATGTTTTTCAGAATATGCTGATAATGGGCACATCTGGTACTTGAAGCTGTAGCAAAGCAGGAACAAGTCTGGGAAAGTTAGCATCATGTGATTTGCAAGGTCAATAAGTGAGGTGAAATCACAGAATTAGAGAATTTTGGAGCTAGAAGGGATCTTCTAATTTAGTGGCTTTCCAACTCTGTTGACTAAAACTACAATAAGAAATACATTTTACATCATGATTCAGTATCTACATAGGTATGTGAAGCAAAAGTTTCACACACATATGCACAAAATAATATCCTTACAATAGGGAAACACTTCTATTCTTGACTCACTGAATTAATTCAATTTCATATATGGTGTGAACAGAAATTGGAAAATACTATTATAGATCACCTTGGCCAGCCTTTCATTTTGCAGAAGAATTGGATAGCCCCAGCAATTAAGAGACTTTCCCAAGGTCTATCTATGGCTAGTTAGGTCTAGAACCCAGATCTCCTGATTCTTCTGAATATGCTCTGTATCTCAATACCAATAAGTAGTAGTGTAAGACATTAATTTTTAATGTTTCTTTTGGACACTAAACCTGTTGGGCTGCATAAAGATTGTAATTGGACCTATGTAATAGCTTTGAATATGAATTATCCTAAAATTCTATTGCTTAGATAACGATACATGCAAAGTGTTAGGTAGTCACTCACTGTTAGTATGCATGCAGAAGGGGGACAGGCCGAGGCTCAATAATGTGAGGAATGAAACTGGGAGCATCTCCTGAGAACTTGAATTTTGGGTTCATTGTCCCTTGCTGGGGTCAGATTTCCTTGATTCTCAATAAGTCGACTCCACAGTGAGTCACTGCCCTGCGTGTTCTTGAGAGGAATTAACTAAGAGATACCTTTTATGTGAATAGCAAAGGACCTTCCATCTGGAAATGGGCTTTGAACATTCTTGATTCTTAACTGGTCTCTCATTAGTAATCAATGCCCATTAGGCACCTTCTTGCTTACTCTGCTGCTCTGACACTCTGCCCTCAAGGAGCCAACTGTCCAGCACATGGTATGTGTTATGGATCGCTTCCCAGGTAGGTGGCACTGAGTTGTAATGAACTCATGTGGTCCTAACTCAACCCAGTGGTACACATTATAAAATCAGTGATTGACCAAGTATTCTGCAATATGTTGTCATCAGGCCTTAGTATCAGGTATTTGGTGTGTTTATCAGAAATGCAGCATCCTGAGCCCCACTACAAATAAACAAAACTGGACTCTGGGGGGTGGGCCTGGAAATCCACATCTTTGACAAGGTTTTTCTTTTATGCACACAAAAGAAATTATAATATTGTGAGTTCTATGTGGGCAGGCGTGATATCTGTTTTGCTCACCATTTCATTGCTACATAGAGATACTTAAATATTATTTTTTAACTGAATACCTTATACTACATATCTTTGATGTCTGAGGCAACTGACTGACGAACACTTCAGAAAAGCTTAGTGAGAGTGTGTGGGTTCTGGACTTGGCTGTGTCCACCAGTTACCACTTGTTCAACCTTGAGCACGTTGCTTAACTTTTTTTTTTTGCTATTATTAATATACAATTACATGAGCAACATTATGGTTACTAGACTCCCCCTATTATCAAGTCCCCACCATATACACCATTGCAGTCACTGTCCATCAGTGTAGTAGGATGTTATAGAATCACTACTTGTCTTCTCTGTGTTATACCGCATGCCTCGTATCCCGCCACCCCACCCCCACCCCCGCTACATTATGTGTGCTAATTGTAATAGCCCATTTTCCCCCTTATCCCTCCCTTCCCACCCATCCTCCCCAGTCCCTTTCCGTTTGGTAACTGTTAGTCCATTCTTGGGTTCTGTGAGTCTGCTGCTGTTTTGTTCCTTCACTTTTTTCTTTGTTCTTATATTCCACAGATGAGTGAAATCATTTGGTACTTGTCTTTCTCTGCCTGGCCTATTTCACTGAGCATAATACCCTCTAGCTCCATCCATGATGTTGCAAATGTCTGGATTTGTTTTCTTCTTATGGCTGAATAATATTCCATTGTGTATATGTACCACCTCTTCTTTATCCATTCATCTATTGATGGACGTTTAGGTTGCTTCCATTTCTTGGCTATTGTAATAGTGCTGCGATAAACATAGGGGTGCATGTGTCTTTTTCAAACTGGACTGCTGCATTCTTAGGGTAAATTCCTAGGAGTGGAATTCCTGGGTCAAATGGTATTTCTATTTTGAGTTTTTTGAGGAACGTCCATACTGCTTTCCACAATGGTTGAACTAATTTACATTCCCACCAGCAGTGTAGGTGGGTTCCCCTTTCTCCACATCCTCGCCAACATTTGTTGTTGTTTTTTTTTGGATGGAGGCCATCCTAACTGATGTGAGGTGATATCTCATTGTGGTTTTAATTTGCATTTCTCTGATGACTAGTGATATAGAGCATCTTTTCATGTGCCTGTTGGCCATCTGAATTTCTTCTTTGGAGAAGTGTCTGTTCAGCTCCTCTGCTGATTTTTTAATTGGCTTATTTGCTTTTTATTTGTTGAGGTGCGTGAGCTCTTTGTATAATTTGGATGTCAACCCCTTATCAGATATGTCATTTATGAATATATTCTCCGATACTGTAGGATGTCTTTTTGTCCTACTGATGGTGTCCTTTGCTGTACAGAAGCTTTTCAGCTTGATATAGTCCCACTTGTTCATTTTTGCTTTTGTTTCCCTTGCCCGGGGAGCTATGTTCATGAAGAAGTTGCTCATGTTTATGTCCAAGAGATTTTTGCCTATGTTTTTTTCTAAGAGTTTTATGGTTTCATGACTTACATTCAGGTCTTTAATCCATTTTGAGTTTACTTTTGTGTATGGGGTTAGACAGCAATCCAGTTTCATTCTCTTACATGTAGCTGTCCAGTTTTGCCAACACCAGCTTTTGAAGAGGCTGTCATTTCCCCATGGTTTATCCATGGCTCCTTTATCGTAATTGACCGTATATGTTTGGGTTAATGTCTGGACTCTCCATTCTGTTCCACTGGATCTGTTCTTGTGCCAGTGCCAAATTGTCTTGATTACTGTAGCTTTGTAGTAAAGCTTGAAGTGAGGGAGCTTAATTCCCTCTGTTTTATTCTTCCTTCTCAGGATTGCTTAGGCTATTTGGGGTCTTTTGTGCTTCCATATGAATTTTAGAACTATTAGCTCTAGTTAATTGAAGAATGCTGTAGGTATTTTGATAGGCATTACATTGAATCTGTAGATTGCTTTAGGCAGGATCACCATTTTGACAATATTAATTCTTCCTAGCCGAGAGCATGGGATGCATTTCCATTTATTAGTGTCCTCTTTAATTTCTCTTAAGAGTATCTTGTCGTTTTCAGGGCATAGGTCTTTCACTTCCTTGGTGAGGTTTATTCCTAGGTATTTTATTCTTTTGGATGCAGTTGTGAATGGAATTGTTTTCCTGATTTCTCTTTCTGCTACTTCGTCGTTAGTGTATAGGAATGCAACAGATTTCTGTGTGTTAATTTTGTATCCTGCAACTTTGCTGATTTCAGATATTAGATCTAATAGTATTGGAGTGGATTCTTTAGGTTTTTTTATGTACAATATCATGTCATCTGCAAGCAGGGACAGTTTAACTTCTTCCTTGCCAATCTGGATGCCTTTTATTTCTTTGTGTTGTCTGATTGCCATGGGTAGGACCTCCAGAACTATGTTGATTAAAAGTAGGGAGAGTGGGCATCCTTTTTTCCCCCAATCTTAAAGGAAAACCTTTCAGCTTCTCACTGTTAAGCATAGTGTTGGCTGTGGGTTTGTCATATATTGCCTTTATGATGTTGCGGTACTTGCCCTCTATACCCATTTTGTTGAGAGTTTTTATCATGAATGAATGTTGAATTTTGTCGAATGCTTTTTCAGCATCTATGGAGATGATCATGTGGTTTTTGTCCTTCTTTTTGTTGATGTGGTGGATGATGTTGATAGATTTTCGAATGTTGTACCATCCTTGCATTCCTGGGATGACTCCCACTTGATCATGATGGATGATCTTTTTGATGTATTTTTAATTTAGTTTGCTAATATTTTGTTTAGTATTTTTACATCTGTGTTTATCAGGGATATTGATCTGTAATTTTCTTTTTTTATGGTGTCTTTGCCTGGTTTTGGTATTAGAGTGATGTAGGCCTCGTAGAATGAGTTTGGAGTATTCCCTCTTCTACTTTCTGAAAAACTATAATGAGGATGGGTATTAGGTCTTCACTAAATGTTTGATAAAATTCAGCAGTGAAACCATCTCGTTCAGGTGTTTTGTGCTTAGGTAGTTTTTTGATTACCAATTCAATTTCTTTGCTTGTAATTGGTCTATTCAGATTTTCTGTTTCTTCCTGGGTCATCCTTGGAAGGTTGTATTTTTCTGTGGTGTCCATAGTGATTTTTCCTTTCTCATTTCTGATTCTGTTTATGTGTAGAGACTCTCTTTTTTTCTTGATAAGACTAGCTAGGGGCTTATCTATTTTGTTTATTTTCTCAAAGAACCAGCTCTTGCTTTCATTGATTCTTTCTGTTGTTTTATTCTTCTCAATTTTATTTATTTTTGCTTTAATCTTTATTATGTCCCTCCTTCTACTGACTTTGTGCCTCATTTGTTCTTCATTTTCTAGTTTCATTAATTATGAGTTTTGACTGTTCATTTGAGATTGTTCTTCTTTCCTGAGGTAGGCCTGTATTGCAATATATTTCCCTCTTAGCACAGCCTTCGCTGCATCCCACAGATTTTGTGGTGGATTATTGTTGTCATTTGTCTCCATATATTGCTTGATCTCTGTTTTTATTTGGTTATTGATCCATTGGTTATTTAGGAGCATGTTATTACGCCTCCATGTGTTTGTGGGCTTTTTCGTTTTCTTTGTGTAATTTATTTGTAGTTTCATACCTTTGTGATCTGAGAAGCTGGTTAGTACAATTTCAATCTTTTTGAATTTACTGAGGTTCTTTTTGTGGCCTTGTATTTGATCTAGTCTTGAAATTGTTCCATGTGCACTTGAGAAGAATGTGTATCCCGTTGCTTTTGGATGGAGTGTTCTGTAGATGTCTGTTAGGTCCATCTGTTCTAATATGTGGTTCAGTGTCTCTGTCTCTTTTCTTATTTTCTGTCTGGTTGATCTGTGCCTTGGAGTGAGTGGTGTGTTGAAGTCTCCTAAAATGAATACATTGCATTCTATTTCCCCCTTTAATTCTGTTAGTATTTGTTTCACATATGTAGGTGCTCCTGTGTTGGGTGCATAGATATTTATAATAGTTATATCCTCTTGTTGGACTGACCCTTGTATCATTATGTAATGTCCTCTTTGTCTCTTGTGACTTTCTTATTTTGAAGTCTATTTTGTCTGATACCAGTACTGCAACTCCTGCTTTTTTCTCACTATTAGTTTCATGAAATATCTTTTTCCATCCCTTCACTTTCAGTCTGTGTATGTCTTTGGGTTTGAAGTGAGTCTCTTGTAGGCAGTATATAGGTGGGTCTTTTTTTTTAATCCATTCAGTAACTCTATGTCTTTTGATTGGTGCATTCAGAGCATTTAGGGTGATTATCGATAGGTATGTACTTCATTGAAGGCTTTAGATTCATCATTACCAAAGGTTCAAGGGTAATTCCCTTACTATCAAAGAGTCAAATTTAAGTCACTTCTTATGCTATTACAAACACAACCTAAAGGTTCTTTTTTTTTTTTTTTTTTGGTCCTTTTTCTTTTTCTTCCTCTTCCATTCTTTGCGTGTTATGAATCGTATTCTGTACTCTTTGTCTAGCCATTGGGTGACATCTATTTAGTCTTAGGAATAATTCCATGTATAGGAGTCCCTACAAAATGCACTCTAGAGGTGGTTTGTGGGAGGCAAATTCTCTCAGCTTTTGCTTATCTGAAAATTGTTTAATCCCTCCTTCAAATGTAAATGATAACCTTGCTGGGTAGAGTATTCTTGGTTCAAGGCCCTTCTACTTCATTGCATTAAATATATCATGCCACTCCCTTCTGGCTTGTAAGGTTTCTGTTGAGAAGTCTGATGATAGCCTGATGGGTTTTCCTTTGTATGTGATCTTTTTTCTCTCTTTAGCTGCTTTTAAAAGTCTGTCTTTATCCTTGATCTTTGCCATTTTAATTATTATATTTCTTGATGTTGTCTTCCTTGGGTCCCTTGTGTTGGGAGATCTGTGCATCTCCATGGCCTGAGAGACTATTTCCTTCCACAGATTGGGGAAGTTTTCAGCAATCACCTCCTCAAGGACACTTTCTATCCCTTTTTCTGTCTCTTCTTCTTCTGGTACCCCTGTAATGCCAATATTGTTGCGTTTAGATTTTTCACACAGTTCTCTTAATATTCTTTCATTCTTAGAGATCCTTTTTTCTCTCTGTGCCTCAGCTTCTTTGTATTCCTCTTCTCTAATTTCTATTCCATTTACTGTCTCTTCTACTACGTCTATTCTGCTTTTAAATCCCTCCATTGTATGTTTCATTTCGGATATGGAATTTCTTAATGATTGAATCTCCACCTTAAATTCATTCCTAAGTTCTTGAATATTTTTGTGTACCTCCATAAGCATGTTTATAATTTTTATTTTGAACTCTCTTTCAGGATGATTGGTGAGTTCAGTTACATTTGGCCCTCTTTCTGGGGTTTGTGAGATTTTGATCTGAACCATGTTCTTTTGACATTTCATATTTCTGTGTGGTGCCCACTGGTGCGCAGAACTCCAGTGTCTGGAGCTGCTCAGCCCCTAGAATGAGGTTGTGGGTCATAGGGGAGACGAGCTGATGCCTGCAGGGAGGAAAGATTTGTTTCCTGATTCCCATCTGTGGTGCCTGTCTCCAGTGTCAGAGCCAGTGGGCCAAGCACACACATGTAAGCCTCTGTGCTATGTCTCTAGCTGTTGTATGCAGGGCCTCCCTCTGGCTGGCCTGACACCTGCGTAGTTACTGCGGGTTTGCGAGCAGGTGCCTGCAGGCCTGTAGGAAGGCTCAGCAAGCTGTATATCACAGTGATGGGCTTCAGAGCTGAGTAGGCAGCCAGGGGGATGGAGCACTTGAAGCTCCTCAAAGTTCCCAACCAGCTGGGCAGAGCACACCCAGACAACCTTGTCCAGCTCTCCCGTCTCCCGCACAGCAAGCTCCATCCAAACCCCTCCCCTTCAGCAGCCCTCTCGCTGCTAGGAAGCCTCTCAGACTGCCTGCCTTTCCTCTGACACAGAGCAGCCGGGTGTGGATCCCCTCCTCCACAAATGGCTGGAATGTCAATTTCTTAAGCACTCCGCCCGTCGGAGGTCCCCAACGTCCAGAGCATCACACAGTCTAGGATTCTGCTCACAAAGCAGATGTCCAGGGCTAGGTGTTCAGCAGTCCCAGGCTTCCACCCCCTCCCCCTCTCCGTTTCTCTTCCTCCTGCAGGTGAGCTGGGGTGGGAGAAGGGCCTGGGTTCCACCAGATTAAGGCTTTTGTACGTTACCCTGTTTTGTGAGGTCTGCTCTGTTCGTGAGGTCTGTTTGCAGTCTGGTTCACCCTTCTTTCTTGTTGCTGTTTTAAGGTTAGTTGTATTAATTAACTATATTTTTGTACAATTTGTGGTTTGGGAGGAGCTCTCTGTGTCACCTCTCCCGCAGGTATCTTGAATCCACTCTGCTTAATATTTTTAACCTAAATTTCCTTCTCTGATAATATGGAGATGGCACTACGACCTACCCAGAATTTAATTATGAGGATTAAGTGAGTTAATGTGTAAAAAGTGCTTACAAGAATGCCAGACAAATAGTAAGAGCACCTAAAACATAAACCATGTAGCTGTTAGTATGTGTTAGATGCACTCTTAGGTCTTATTTGTTTTAATCTTTTACCCTGTCAGATTGTTTTTGCAGATTAGGAAACTAATTTAGTCAAATTTTTGTGACTTACCCAAGTCACAAGGCCTTGTAAACTTGAGTGTCTGGATTCTGAGGAGTAGTCCAGTGCTCTCTTCCAGACATCACAGCGGCTCGCTGCTCTTCTCACTAGTCCTAGTGCCACCTCCAGTTTATGGAGCCAACTGCACTGTCTCCTGAACCCTGGCAGTGCTGGAACTTGCCTTCCTGTGCCCTCAGGCTGCCCGGCTCCCGCCATTCACAGTTTGCTCTCCGCTTGTCACTGCAGTGGTATGCAGGGAATAAGAAATGATTCAGACTAGTTCTTCTAATCCTGGGTGTCTCAGTCTGGACAGTATTGGCATTTTGGGCGGGATGATTCTTTGTTATGGGGACTGACTTGTGTATTGAGAATGTTTAACAGCGTCCTTGTCCTCTACCTACTAGATGCCAACGGCACCACCCATCCTGTGTGACAACCACAAATGTCGCCGGACAGTGCCGAACGTCTCCTGGGGGGCAAAACCGCCTCTGGTTGAAGTCCTGCTTTAATCTGTTGTAGCTCATTCTGTCTCCCCACTTTCAACCACCTCCATCTAACGTCCTCTCTATTGTTTAGTCTCTTAGCTAGCCTCCCTTGTAACCCCTAACACAGACAGCAACAGTGAACCTTTCAAAACAGTCTTTCCTGGTGCTTGACATTCCATCATTAGAAGTTAGAATACAGCTTTGAACAGCCTTAACACATGCAAATCTCTGGAAAAACTACATGTTGTCAATTATTGAATATAATGATTTAATGTTAGTGTATAATTTTTACTGGCAAATAGTGGCGGAATAAACACAGAGCATAATTATTTGTATAAATTTTCAACAACACTTAATGCAATGCTTTATATATAGATAATTATTTGTTGAATTAATGAATGGATGGATGAATGAATGAATGATTAAAGAATGGATAGGAGAGGCGGAGACCCCAAGAACAAGACTGTTTTTCTAATAAGTATAAAAAAGAAAGTGTTGTTAAGTAAACCAGTGAAGAGATCTGGATATGGTCAGATTAGTTGTGAAAACAGGAGCTAGAGGAAAGGTAGTAGATATTACAGGAGACGGACTACTTGAAGGAGTGGTCTCAGAAGAGATGAGTAGGAATGGGATAGAGTTCTCAGCTGGGAGGTTATCTTTGTAAAGACATTTTCTCTTCAAACTTTTCCTTTCCTTTTCAGAATAAAAATTATCAGTTAGGAAAAAGAAACCTTTTGCAAGTAAAAGTAGACTCTAGAAGAATGTAGTACATAAATTCCTCCTTTTTATTTAGTGTTTTGAGCTTGAAATGGCTTGAGCTAAACTGATTTATTGTTCTCTTACCTGTGCCACTTGCAATTAAGGACTATTCAGCCTCAGCCATCAAGACCTGCTCTTTGTTTTAGACTTTCATCTGGCAGTATTTTCAAAGATTCTATTTCTAAATTACAGATTTTCTTTTAGAAAGGACACAGCACTAATTTTCAAAAGGAGATGCTGTGTGGTCTATAAAGCAAAGGCTGGCTTGTGTATTTATGTTTTAGTTTCTGAGTACTGTGTATGAGAAACATCTATGGAAAGGCTCCCGGTTTCTGTATTAGATGAGGACATATTGCATTGCCAAAACATAAGCTCTTTGTGGTTGTTGAAATTTGGAAATTCTGAAAGCAATTTATGCATTTGTCTGAGACCAGCTAAATTTAATCTGTTTGACAAGAATAAGTTACAAATGACTTGTTCAATACATCAGCAGTGTGGGATGGAATGCAAATGAGGAAATGATGAGGGCAGGGGTAAGTTCTGTGTTTTTGGCCAATAAGAGAAATGGCTAAGCAGATTTTGAATACACATGTTGGGTCAATTCAGGACCAGATTAATAATGCTAACGGCACAAAGGCTAATCCTTTTTTGTTGCTATCTTTAACTTACAAGGCATTCCTAGGGTTCAAGTGTAGCTTGGTAACAGGTGCCAGGATGTCATAAAAGAGATCCACTGCTTCCCTGCAGCCCATGGACTTAGACCCAAAGTATTTCAAAAAATGAGCTCCCCATGCCAAAGGGTGAATTCATTTGGAAATGGCCGCAGTGGATGAAAACACCCCCTTCTGGAAAGCCCCCTTCAAGAGCGTCAGCTCTCAAGTCTACTGCCTAGGTTCCAATTCTGGCTACCTCTAATTACTAACTGTTTGATCTGCAGTGTATGGCTAATAATGGTACCTAATTTATGCTACCTCTGTGAGGATGGAGCGAGGTAGTCCATGTGAAATAAAAAGTAAGCACAGTGCCCCAGAAGAAGCCCTCAGCAAATGATAGCAATAATTATTTTTCCTCTGATTATTAGAAGTAGAAAATATGGAAGTGCAATGCATGCAATGGAAGGAAATGCAGAAACTAGTTTTAGCTCTAATTTTATTTGAGGAAACCTGCCCTGATCAACCTCTGAGATTAAGCAAGCAAGCAGCAGCAGTGAGAGTTCACAAGCTTACAGGCTAGACAGACTACAGTCTGCCAGCTGCAAGCTAGGCTCTGATATCAGGGAGGGCTGTGCCTACTTCAGGGCACCCTGGACTCCTGAATGTATGGCTCAGGGTCTGTCCCTGCCTCTGTCCAGCCTACTTTCACACAAGGATACCATTCAGAGCATGCCAGGCAGGAGTGGTCCTGGCCCCTGTATAGAGCTAGACAATGTCTCTCAGGGCAGACACTGCAACAGAGGGGACTGGTGGGACAATTCCTCACCACTTGGGATGACTTGTTGGTGGCTTAAGATATTGTTTGACTTGGAACTGGCAGAAATATCTGGACTTGCATCCTACTCAGAGCTGAGCAATACCACCTCGTAGGTTGCTAATAAATAGGTGCCGTCATGAGAATAACGAAAGAAGCTGTCGCTCAGATGCCAGTGATTCTACTAGCCACTGCGGGAAAAGAATGAGCTGCATGTCAGTGGTTCTGCCTTCGAGTCCTGAGTTCAGGTACAAGCCAGGTGACAGTGAGTCACAATCTTTCTGGACCTCACCTACCTCATGTGTAAAATGGATGCATCTAACTGAGTGGGCTCTAAGATTCCTGCACAACCAGAATTTGATGATTTGAATACAAGTAATCAGGATACAAGCACGAGGAAAGGTGGAGTGGAAAGAAGGAAAGAAAGAGACGGAGAGAATCTGAAAGTGAGGGAAGATATGGAGACAAGAGAGAAGAAGGAAGAAAGCGAAGACAAAGCAGTTCAACAAGAGGAAAGAAAAATACAAGATGAAATAAGCAAACCATGAAAAGAGGAGGTGAACAGGCATGATAGCGCTCTTACTGGTCAATGGAGGAGTTGCTTTGAGAAGGAAAGACTTGTGGCTCGGATTCCTTCAGGTTGCACAAATTTCAGTTAGCAAGTCAGGTACTTGCTGTTGGAGGAAAAGGAAAAGGAATGAGATATTTAGGTAGGATAATTCGAGATTGTTAATATATCTCGAACATCATTTTCCTTTTTGAACTTAGTTTCCTATGAGGTTTATAAATAATAATGGGCACATCTAAAGATGTGGTGAGGTTACCTCTGCAAGATCTCAGTAAACATAAAGGCTTCTGGGGGTGGGATTTGTGGTTCTCTTAGAAGTGCCCATAAGTTGAGATGAACTTTAGAGAGAAAGCAAAGAAGCTTATTTGAACAGTTCCTTCTTTGTCCGCACGCACACACAAATTTTTAATGGTACATTCAGTCCCAAGGTAGTGCCTGACATATTGATTTAGAAATATAGTCAGAGTTCTGTTACTTTAGGTATCTCAGCGTTGGGAATGCAAAACTGTGGAGTAACATTTTAAATCTTTTTTCAGGATGTAAAAAGGGCAATTTGGAAAGTGTAATGCAATCTTATTCCAGAATTCCTTGTTGCTTCTATGCCATGTCTGCATCCCTCTAGAAGACATTGTTTGTCTCTTTAGCCAAGGATATTGACACCTGCTACCACCGGTGGACCGAGCTCAATCCAGTTCCTGGGACAGCTTTGGCAAATGCTGGCAGTATGTTAACCCCTCCTGCTTTTGCCAGCAGGTGGAGCTATAGAGTTAGTCATGCACCAGGAGGGCCCATCAGCTCTCATTTGCTGTCAAATGACTATCTTCACCTAGCCAGCTATGTTTCAGCCTGCCCAGCTCTGCAGGCCCAGCGATCAAACTGTGTGGCTGACCCTTCTGGTTTCCATATGGGATTTGACTACTACTGTAATACTGGTCACTTTGGTTGGTACTCTGTTATCCTCCCTAGCTTTTCAAATCCTCTTCTGCCCAGGAACTGGACTCTTCTCCATACTTATTGATAGACATAGTCCACACTGTACATTTAACATCGTAAGTAGGGTCCATCCACCTGCTCAGCATGGTCCCACGACAGTGCCTGTGCGAATGCTCAGGTTCCCTACATTTCAGCCTGGGCCTCGTCCTCTTGCTGCCTAGCGTGAGTCTCTTGGTCACGCATTAGAGATCCTATACTAGGTCATTGATTGCTACTGTTGGATGTTAGTCCTTCAGCAGGATGGGTTATTACTAGCACCACCCTGTCTCCTCCAGTTTAGGTCTTCCTTCTCTCACTTACCAATCCACACAGCTGACATTCCTCTTGTTTATGAAATATGACTTCTGTTTCTTTGATCGACTTTTAATAGAAAATCACCTCATGTATTACTTTGCTAGGGCTTCCATAACAAATAGCACAGACTGAGTGATTTAAACAACAGAAATTAATTTTCTCACAATTCTGGAAGCAAAAGTCCAAGATCAAGGTGTTGGCAAAGTTGGTTTCTTCTGAGGCTTCTGTTCTTGCCATGTGAATGGTTCATGGGTGACGGAGGAGAAAGCAAGAGTTAATTGAAAAAGTTATTTCAGTTATTAATCGATGAAGGTTACACATCAGCTTGTTGACAGAGAAGTATTTGTTCATGCACCTGCTGTTTGTCAAATATATTGGGTACCTCCTACACATAAACACTCTCTTAGATTACAAGTGAATTACCCAGCTTTGCAAGACACTAGCCCTGCCTTCAAAGGGCTGACAGTGCCTTGTATAAACATTTTTGTTATTGGAAACATATTAAATAGTTTTTTAAAATTTGCATCCAGAGGGGCATAGATAGATTTGAAGTGAAAAAATTTTTTGAGAAATTTATGAAACATTGAGTGAGATGTGCAGAAAGTTCCCATAAACTCCCTCACCTGGCTTCCGATTTCTCCTATTATTAACATCTTGCATTAGTGTGGTACTTACTACAATTGATGAATATCTTGTGTAGTATGGTACATTTATTACAATTGATGAGCAAATATTGATACATTATTATGAACTAAAGCTCTTTGGGGTTCACTCTTTGTGTTATACATTCTGTGGGGTTTAACAAATGAAAATGACAAGTGTCCAACATTGTAGTATCATACTGAGTAGTTTCCCAGCCCTAAAAGTCAGTCCTCTATGCCCTGCTTATTCATCCCTCTCTCTTGAACCCCTGCCAATCACTCATCTTTTTACTATCTCTATAATTCTGCCTTTTCTGCAATGTTATATAGTTGGAATCATACAGTATGTGATCTTTTCAGCCTGGCTTCTTTCACTTAATACTATATATGTAAGGTTCCTCCATATCTTTTTGTGGTTTGATAGCGCATTTCTTTTTATTGTTGAGTAATATTCTATTATGTGGATGTACCACAGATTGTTTATTCACTCACCTATTGAAAGACATCTTAGTTGCCTTGACAATTATTTTTTAATTTAGTCTTCTGTTCTATGGCTGAATCTTCCTTTTCTTCTTACTTAAATTTGGTCCTCCTATTTTTTTCATTGAAATATAATTGATGTATAATATTATATTGGTTTCAGATCTACAACATCATGATTTGACAGTTTTACACATCACTAAATGATCATCACAATAAGTGTAGTTATGAGTCATCTGTGTTTTAATTGGAAAAGCACTGATATAGTATTGTACTAGAACTTCTTTGATTTGCAAGTGACAGAAAGCTAAATTGAATCAATTTAAGCAAATAGCTTAATTTACCCAAAGGATACAGTAATAATACATGCAGCCTGAAGACAGGAACAAACTGAGGCTCAGGAACAAGTGGAATTTGTCTGAGGACCTCTCATCTTCATTATAAAGGTGGATTAGGTATATGTGTACCTATCAATCAATCTATATGTACATACAACATACGGATGTAACAGGTTCTTTTCAGATTGTTTTTTGAACAATCTACAGTTTTAACCAATGGAATAAAACTACTCTGGTTTTCTCTACTGGTACCAAATCAAGATTCCTATGAAGATCCCCATGGATATAGCTCTGGTGCCCTCCCCGGGATCAGTCAATCATGCCTTTGAAGTAGGGTCAAGAGAAGACCACTGTTTCTGCAGAGACCCAGTGGAACTGTTGATGGGGTGGGATGGATGATATATTGTGCACAGGCAGAAGAAAGAGTGAACCTAAAGTAACTATGAAGTTGAAAAAGAGCATAATCTATACTTTAAATGCAACTTCATTAAAATGATGCAAAATTTCTCAGAATATGGGGAAAAAACAAAGATAAAAGTAGAAGAACATTTTAGTGTTTATATTTTTACCTTTCTGGATTTTACAAAATTCTTTTGTTCTTTATCTTCATCATGAAGTGACATGTTAAAAATTAGGTCTACATCCAGGTATTAGAATAGTATCTATTGCAGAAAATAGTGTGTTTTTAAGATCACTCTTTCAGAGTATATGTTGGCTGTTTCTTTGGCTGGCTGCTGGAAGCAGAAGGGTTAGAAACAGGATTCAATATTCTTTGGATAAATTTAACTTCCTTCAGTGTAAATACCGGCCTTGGTTTTCCTACACTTAGTTTACCAACTTGTCATCTTGGAATGAATGAAACAACAAAGACAACTTATATTGTATCTTAAATCATTAGTAGCATTCAGCTGATGAATTTAGCAGTTATGGCGAGAAGTATTAATGACAAAGAGCATAAACATGTTGTCATTTTGTGTTTCAATATAGAAGGGTAGATGTATTATTAGATAGGCAGAAATGACAGTAGTCATTCGTTGTCCATTTACCACTATTCATCTATTAATTTAGTCAGTGTTTACAGAGTGTTTACTGTGAAATGTCTGTGAATCTTTTACTATTTGAACTCTCTGAGGCATGGCCCCTGTCTTTTGTTGTGTATGTCTTTATATCCTTGATATATAATATTGCACTTGCCTTGGAGTAGGAACACAATCAGCATGCATTGGTTTGAACTGAATTGGGTTGTCTGGGTGATTAGAAGGTCCTTGTGCTCATGGACCTCTGCCTAGGGGCACTGATGGCAAGTAAGCAGTACATGGCAGCAGTGTGGTCCCTTTAACTGAGCACCTAATATATGCTAAGTACTTTCACATATAGCATCTTTAGACCTGATAACAACCGTGTGTGTGTGCGAGTGTGTATATGTGTGTGTGTGTGTGCTGGGGTAGGGGTATTATATGGAGAAATGAAGACTGAAAACATTTTAAATACCTTGTCCAGTTATACCTAGTTAATAAGTGTCATGACAGATTCAAAGCCACACTCTTTTAAGAATTTTGTGTTTAATTACTGGCTTTTATGGTGAGCTTGGTTGATTTGTTTGTTTTTCATTTAAAGTAGCTCCTCTTCCTTTGTATATGGTTAGAAAAATAATGCTATTGATTTATAATGATGCACTTGAATTGTTTTTACAAGGGGATTATGGGACTCATTAAAATGTTCATGCTATCTCATTTCTGACCAACAGCAGACATTTCAATATCAGGGCTAAGGGTTCCTTAATTAGCAACCTTTCCTCTGTGTGACACTAAACGGTTCTCTGGGGGTGGGGCCAGTGACCTTGAGATCACTAGTGCCATGCTTTAGTCAGCTGTGTCTCGCACACTATAAACTCATTGTTCTCTACACCATTTCTTTGACTTGTATTGCTGTCAGCTTCCACATTCTAGTATTCCTTCCTCCTAAAAATTAGACTCTAAAAACTCAAATGCCAAAAAAATTAATATTCTTATATTAAATTAAAGATATATATTTAATATTTTTATGCATATGCTCCTATAAAAGCATATCTAGTCAGCAAAATAATAACATTTTTAGAAATGTGATCTTGCAATTGAGAAGGGGTTTCTTACAGATGAAGGGCTTGGATCAATTCATTCCATAGGCAACAATAACCCGAGGCATCTGTGACTAGGTTACCAGGATCTTTATCATTCTCCTTTGTCAAAATACCTCTTTATCCCTCAATGCTGTGAGCTCTAACAGGACCCGCCATCCTGAGTAATCATTCCCTTTCTTCCCTGCAATCACCACTACTCACTGCCACACTATTTAGCAATGAGAAATTTTCTTAATAGAGGAGTCTGAAGCTAAATTTATCCCCAAACTATTGCCCAAAGTGTGTTGAAAATGAAGAGCTCAAATGAGGTGGTATGAGTTAAGAGAAAAGAATAGCTATTCTTATAGTTTAGCATCTTGGATAATAAACATCCTTAGACATCAGCCAATATCTCTTAAATGATATTGACACGAAGCACCACTATCTGCTAAATAAAAGCCATGCTTCGACCAGTATATAATTCATGATGTCACGAGATTAGGAATTATTTTCATTCTTTGAAAATTGAGTTTACTTTGCACCTTAATTTTTATTTGCTTTGGCTAAGGATTTTGGACTGTTGTATCTTTAACCTGACAGAGGCTTTGCAATCCTAATGTAATCATAAAATCGTAATGTAAAAATTCAAGTGCTGGGATAAGTGAATCTGGAAAATAATTTGAATTTAAGATTTTTCTTATAAATAGCATGCCCATGTTATTGTTTAAGAAAGTTTATATATTTTCTAATGGAGAACAGAAAAATTATTACAAGTGGAGGATTTTTCTGAATCTAAAAGAATGGAGAAGAAGTTAAAGGAATAGCATTCTAAAAATAGACTAGGACTAAACTGAGGAAGTTTCATAAAATGGAACAATAACCTACTAAATACCTAGTTTCCGTTATAGTCATGTTTATATTATTCCAGTGTTTAAAATGAAAAGTAAATATATGAGAGGTTAGAGAAGACTAAAAATATATTTCCCATGTGTGAAAACAACTGATTTTTATTCTCAAGTTCTTGAATATAATCTCTTGGACAAACATTTATAAGAAGGAGTCCATGTTTAATCACCTCATGGGAGTTTTAAACTAAAAGACCTCACAATCTTTGTTTCATCTCCATCTTTTCCTAATGACTTTTCTGTGCCCTCAGTCACGGTCCCCCATCCCCTCCTTCCATCAGGACTGTCCTTCAGTCCTTCTTTCTACCTAAATGTCCCTGGCACAAGAATTGTGATATTATACAGGCCAGGCTGTAGACTTTCCCATGACATCAACTTAATATGCAACATTTCCATTAATGTCTGGGTATTGCCACCCTGAAGAGGGGTAGGCACTAATTAAATGCTCAATAAATACTTGATTTAAATTGCTCTTACCATACATGAATATGAAAAGCACTCCATGCAATCTCCACCCCCTGCCTCCCAAATTAAAGCCAAATGCCTCTGGGCAGTGTCCACTCACTTTCTTGGATAATCCTGCTAATTGTAGCAAGTCAGTATTTTCCTTTATGTCCTCAGAGTAGAGGAAATACCCCCTTTTTTTTTTCCATATGAAGCCCCAATTTATAAACATTTTTAAACTGAAACACAAGTATATTCATTGTTTATTCCTTCATTCAACAATCAGACATCAAGTGCTCCAGGCACAAGTGCTGGGATCATAAAGACAAGTAGGGAATAAGATATGGCATCTTCCCTCCTGGAGCCATTATTTTCGATGTCAGACTTGATCAAGGAAACAAATAGTATCTATCATAGCCATTTGGCATTAAACAGCAAATTGCTCATAGCCTTTGTTATGGACTGAGTGTTGTTATTCCCCACAAACTTCATATTTTGAAGCCAAAATTGCCAAAGGTATTTAGGGGTGGGCCCCTTAGGAGGTAATTAAGCCATGAGGGTGAAGCCCTCATGAATGGGATTAGTGCCCTTATATGAAGATGCTGGTCTCTTTCTATTTTGTCTCTTCTTAATTAATGGCCATCTGCAAGCCAGAAAGAGGGCTCTTACCAGACACAAGATCTGCTGGTGTTTTGATTTTGGACTTACTTGCCTCCAGAACGGTGAGAAATAAGTTTCTATTCTTTAAGCTACCCAATCTATGGTTTTCTTGTTATAGCAGCCCTCCTTGAGTAAGACTGCCGTACTGCTAGGATTCTTGTTCCATTACACATGGCTAATCTGTGGTCTTTGATGTATAAATGTGCAGGAACAAACAGAACCTGAGAGAATTAATAGTGAGAAGAGAAATTTCTGGGGAATATGCATTGTCAGAAGATCCTTCATTAACAGATTCATGCACTTATTGATTCAATAAATACTTGTCAAACACATGATATGCCAGACACTGTACTGGATTTGCACAGTGATGAACTGTGTAGACATGGTATCTCTCATGGGACAGTGAAGCGAAAAAAAGAATACCCAAACAAAAACCCAAACAGTATTACATTAAAAAAAAGACCCTCACACTGTGATGAAAACAAAACAAAACAAAACAAAACAATATGGAGCTGATATATTACACTGTAAGCAAAATGAGGGAGGAGATTACTGCCTATTTTGCTCCCTGGGTATTTATCTACAAGAGCAAAAACAGCAGTGGACACACAGAAGCTGCAACAATAAAATATTAGTTGAATCAGTGGGATAATCAGAGAAGGTGGATGTATCAGTTTCCTATTGCTGCTATAATAGATTAGCACAGACTTAGTGGCTTAATTAAAACACCGCAAATGTATTATCTTACAGTTCAATTGCTCAGAAGTACCAAATGTGTGTCACTCAGCTGAAGTCAAGATGTCAGCAGGCTGCATTCTTTCTGGAGGCATTAAGGGAAAATCTCTTTCCTTGCCTTTTTTAGCTCCCAGGCAACTACATTCCGTGGCTCACAGCCCTTTTCTCCCGTCTGCAAAGGTGCTGAGTCTTTCTCACATCACCATCTCTCTGGTTCTGTCTTCCAGTCACATCTCCCTCTTCCACTTTTAAGGACCGATTACACTGGGAATACTGGGACGCTCCAGGATCATCTCCTTATTTTAAGTCAGCTGATTAACAACCTCAGTCTATCTGCAGTCATAAATCTCTTCTGCCATGTTATCTTACATATGCACAGACATCTTTGGAATGTCATCATTCTGAATACACAGTTTTCTCTGAGTAATGATGTTGAGGAGCTAAGACATGAAAGACGGAAGAAGCCAATCATGTAAGGGGCGAGTGTGTGTGTGTGTGTGTGTG
>JAQQAC010002594.1:21738513-21748973 GCA_029783875.1 Phataginus tricuspis | reverse complement strand
TTTTTTTTTTTTTTTTACTAGAAGTGCGATGGCTGGGTCTATGAGGGAGGAGAGCTGTGACCAGCTCATGTGCTTGCGGGCGAAGGAGTCTGCGTGGGGCAGTCTGGGGCACGTTCCTCTCACGGGTTGCAGATCTGGCCGGGAAAGGTGCAGGTTTGGAGGGAGGAGGGTTGTGGGGGAGTGGAAGGGGTCTGAGCAAAGGGCAAGTGTATTCTCTGTGAACACATTCTTCACAGATGAGTCGTCTCCAGATTTTAGGCAGGTGAGGAAGGCTTTATCACAAGATCGGGCTCTGTCTGTGTTTGGCTTCCAGATTCCAAAGGAGACAAATGAGGAAGTGAGTCATGAGACTGAAGTAAGATTCCAGGATCTGAGAAGTTGATAAAGTTGTGGCCACCTAGAAGTAGCCAAACTCAGCAAGCACATAATTTTTGGAATCTGTTACTCAGAAGCTTTATGGATTGGGAGAGTTTAAATGCTAAATGGGACATAGAATATTCTACTTTAAAAGAACTCTCTTTTGTAACACAGAAAGGAAGAAACACATTTTCTTTTGTTTTGTCAACACCCACAAAACCCTGGCCCCGTGGAAACAGTGGGAGGCACTCTGCATGGTTTTCTCATTAGAGGGAGCAGTCTTAGGGGGCTGGGAGCAGCATCTCTAGCGCGTTCCCAGGTACCCAGGGCAGTCCCAGGTCTGTGGGGATGCTCAGCGTGCTGCAGCTCTGGATGGCATCTGTGTTTGCTTAATACTTTTAAAGCATCATCATCTTCATCCTGCGTTATTTATTAAAATGCTTGTGGGTAAAGCAATTATCAGTGAGGGAGTACATATGGTACTCTGTGCTGTGTTGTGATGTTATGGGGTTACTGTGGGGACTGAGAATAGACTAGTGCTGCCAATACCTTCTGCTATTAAGATATCCAAACCTGTACGCCACACCAAGCGTGGCCTGAAACAGGTGATTTCGCAGAGTCTTAGCCATAAACAGATGCTCATTTGGATGCTAATTAAAATTTATAAACCATGTGTCATTTGTTTTGGTTGCACAGTTTGATAAGTTGTTAAATATCTTCCAAGTGCATCCTTAATAACTGATTAAAATAATTTAGAAAGAATTTACTGTTTTAAAAGGAATATATTGTTTTGAATGTGCCATGAAGGAAGGCAGAGTGGAAGGAAGTCTGCACTGCGATATTCATCATGGGATCATTAACAACAACACAAAACTCAAGAGTGTGGGCATTTCAGATGTTTGGAGTTAAGAGGTTCAAGTGGCACGTCACGTGGGAAGCTCTGGTTCTAAGCCACTGTCTGTAGGTTTCTGTCTTCAGGATTCCACTTTCTGTCAACCAGGAGGACTCTGCTTGCTGTGACAGAGGATTTATGTGGTCTGTTTTTCTAGTGTCCTTCTAGCTTCTCTCCAGTCACTCAGCAGTCTTGGAGGAACCCCAGCTGCAATAGAGAAATCGCAGGACTGTCATGAGGAAGGGAACAAGCTGTTGGCAACAGCAGGCCTTGCACAAAGCCGAGTGAGTGGGAATTGCTCTGGGAGAAACTGTTGAGAGCATTTATGTAGCACACAGTTGGGACTGCAGATGGCAGGGAGAGAACTTTGAACAACTGGAGTCTCTCTACACTGCCCGGGTCTGTGGACAGTAGAGCGTGCGAGTGGAGCTGGGAGGATCAAAGAAGCACTCACTTGTTTGGCTCAGCTGACACAGGGCTGGGATTGGCAGTAGAAGAGCACATATTTTCCTTTTTTGCTCTCCTTGATCCATTTCCTTTTTTTTCAGTATTATTCTGTAATCCTCATTTTAAAATAAGCAGGAAGTTACCATCTCAGTAGGGCTTTCAGGCAAAGATGGAAAGAGGCTATTCACTGCGGATAAAAACAATGAATTTCATTAGGGTGTTCATATAATGCAGGAAATAAATAGAGAAATAATAGAAGATTGGCGGTGACTTCCAGGGAGAAAATTCTGCTTAGAAAGGTTTATGGGATAGTAAAGACCTGAAAATGATCATTTAGTAATTGTGCCCACTGTGAATTCTAGCCCAAGTAAACAACCTTAAAACTTTCTCTCTTCAGTCTAGCTCCGAGGCATCTGGTAGAATTCTTTCATTTACTAAATCCACAAACATTTGAGTTTCAGGCACTGTGTTTTGGTGCTATGTGTATGGTGAACAAGAAATATACGGGCCCACCCGTCACTGATGGCATTTCTTAATCCAAGCTTGAGGAGAGGGTGTGACTCGAAACTTTATCCTAGCAGAAGTTTCATCATGTCAGATTTGGGATCATACAGATTTTACTGACCCCAAGAAAAGGAATCATCCATGGAATCAGATTGTTACTAGAACTAGAAGTATCCTTTGTCCAGTACAACCTCCCAAGAGATGTTAAAAGAACGTCCATGACAAGAGAGCAAACCTCAGAAGCTTGTAGATCATGACGTGAAAATGTGTTTAAGAGTACTATGAAAACAATTATGTGTTGGTGTGTTTTTCATTTAAGAGAGCTGTTTTTACTGTAAACTTATGGTCCAAAGCACTTTAAGAATACATTTTTTTCACAAAGAGAGAAATCTGTTTTGTTAGCATTTTATTGAGTATTCAAACAAAAAATTTCCTTTAAATATGTAAGAATACATTAAAGAAGCACAAAATGATCAAAGCAATTACAGGCAAGCTTTAAGATGATGGATGTATATGTGTTAACTGGTAAATTATATTTGCATTAGGATTATACAAAAATTATGTATTCATTCATTCATTCATTCAAATAACTCTGCATATTTACCCTTTACTAGGTAGTGGGAGTCATGGAAAGACATGATCCTTGCCCTCAGGAAGGCAGATCCTACTACAGGGGAACAAGGGAACAATTGTAGTATACTTGGACAAATACCACAATAGAGGTTTTATGGGATCTTCAAAGAGAGGATCTGCACCCTGACTGAAAAAGTCAGTGAAGGCTTTGCAAAGAGGTAATGATATATTTAAAACATTAAGAATGAATAGGCATTTGATTGCTTAATAGTTAGGGGAGGAACTCTTGGGACAGAAGTAACAGACTAGAAAGATTATGGAATGTCAGGAAATCAAGTATGGCATGCTAAATAAGAAGAATTCTCCTGGGGACAGTGGTGACCAATGTCTGAAGAGACAGGTAGGGGCCCAGATTGTGGAACTTTATGTAATGTGCCAGAATTTTTATTTAATCCTGGAGAAAAATAATTTAAGCAAGGTAATAATAAAATCCAATTTTCAAGTCAAAATTATCTTTCTGATGGCAGAGAGGAAGATTTGGGGAGTGCGAATTAATTACCTGTTGCTGCTGTAACAGATTGCCACAAGTGCAGTAGTTTAAAACAACACAAATTTATCGCCATACGATTTTGGAGGTCAGAAGCCTTAAAACCAGAACGTTGTCAAGGACAATGTTCCTTCTGGAAGGTCCAGGGGAGAACTGGTTTCCTGTCTTTTCCAGCCTCTAGAAGCTGTCTATATTCCTTGACTCATGGCCTCTTCCTTCACTTTCAAGCAAGCAGTGTAGCACCTTTGTAGCATCTTCAATGCTCTCTTTCTCTCTCTCTCTCTGCCCCCTGCTTCCCTCTTTTAAGGACTCTTGTGATCATATTGGGTTGACCTGGATAATCCAGGAGACCCTCCTCATCTCAAATTCCTTCACTTAATCACATCTGCCAAGTCCCTTTGGTCATGTAAAGCATTCACACGTTCCTGAGGTGAGAGCATGGGAATCTTTAGGAACCTTAGTCTGTCTGCCACAGGTGGGAGGAGAATGAACTAGGGATTTCGTTTAGGAGACTTTCCTTAATCCAGGTTAGTGGTGATGAGGACTTAAAATATGGTCATGACCAAGCGCTTTCACTCCTAGCTATTTACCCAAAAGAAGAAAAAAACCCATGTCCACAGAAATGCTCACAGCAGCTTATTTATTATAGCTCTAAACTAAAAGCAATCGAAATGTCCATCAACAGGAGATTGGATCAGCAAATTGTGGTACATCCATACAATGTAACACTATTTTGCAATATAAAGGAACACATTTCTAATACTAGCAGAACATAGATGAACCTCAAAAACATTATGCAAAATGAATGAAGTCAGACAAAAGGAGACAAACACTATATGATTCCATTTGTTTAAGTTCTAGGATTGGTGAAGAAAAATCTGAATAGTGGTTGCCTAAAAAATGAGGCTGAGTATGAGGTTGCCTGGGAAGAGGCGTGAAGGAGCTACGTGGGATGCTGGAAATACGCTGTATCTTGATTGGGGTGGAGATTACTCAGGAGGTTACATCTATTAAATTCACCAAACTGTACACCTAGGATCCGAACATTTTCTTGTCTATGAATCATACATAAATTAAAATAATATATTTTAAAATAAGGTAGTAGCAGTGGGGATAAAAAAGGAGGAGAAAGATCAAGAGCTATTTTGAATCTAAAATTGACAATGATTTGTAAGCCTTTGAATGCCAGTGGGGGAAGAAAGAGAGAGAAATGTATAGGGAAATAAATTTCCAAGCAGCATAAAGAAAAAAGTCAACCACTGTAGTTTTTAGACGCAGATTTCCCTTTTATTCACACTATAAAATTAAGGTACAAAGCATTGACTAATGATTTAAAAAACAGTAAACATAAAAAACATTGAAGAATTCATTTCTCGTTCTTCTATGTGTGTTTTACTTCCGAGGACTAAATGTTAGTTACGAACCTCAGATAGGAGCAGTCCCTGAGTTGGGATCTCTGAGGCAAAAACTATATTTCAAGATAGAATTCAAGTTTATTTCCTAAATGGAAAAAGATATATGTAATTAACATTAACTCTGCTGTATTCCAGGACCAGCCTATGAGGCAAATAAATTCAGCAATTAGTGTTGTTTTTCAAAAACACGAACAGAATGTATTTGTTGAACTTTCCACGGCTTTTGCCTGCTGTGTGCACTATCACCAATACATTCAAACTGATTTAAAGAGTAGTTTAGATTCAGTTAAGCTGCACATAGTTTTAAAAAGATGCTGTTATATTCAGTACCATTATTTTGAAAATAAATAGGTTGCATTAGAGAATCTGAGTAATTATTTTGGGGGCTTTTTAATATGAACAGACACCACTGATCTCTGTAGTAGTTCCACTGCTTGTCTGACTCCAAAGTTCTTCCCTTTGCCCCGCCCTGTCCTCCTCCACCCACCCTTTTCCCTTTCCTCTCCTCCCCTCTGAGTTTCTTCTCTCCTCCACTGACTTAGTAGGTTTTATACAGTTTCACATACCATCTATATGTTGATAACTTTCAAATTTCTATCTCCAGTCCAGACCCTTCAACCAAGCCTGAGACATGATATATCCCATATTATGTAGAGGTTATAGCAATTCAGGCATTTGCAGTTTCAAAGAAATTCTAACTGCATCTATTGTCTATAGAGGTGCATCAGTCTACAGATTTCACTCTGGAAATATCTTGAACTTCTGGTTATATAATACAGTCCTATTTCTCCCTATCTTTTCATAACTTCCAAAATTTTCTTTTGGGAAGCTACAATAAAATACTTAAAAAATGTGTACTTCCCTCCTGGCCAGCTCAGCTTGGAGACCCTGATTTCTTAGCTGCCTATATTTAATGACCACTGTAACTGCCACATCTTTATTTATGACCTAGGTAGTTTACTATTTTAATTAATGAAGTTTTATGTGTATCTGTGCCCTGAGGCAACTTAAAGCAAAAGGCATCGTTTCTGAGCCTTTGCAAAATAAATTCGTAAATGTAAAAGTCATTTTCAGCCAGACTAATAAAACCCACTGATTTTAATTGCCCATGAGCCACAGTTCAAACTGAACACCCTCATCATATTGACCTTGCGGAGTCTCCAGTGAAACATGTTAAACTAAGAGCCAAGCCAGGTTTTACACATTTCTGTTGAAAGTAAAAGTTTAGTTCATGTTTGTAAGAAAGCTGAGAAAAGAAAGTGGATTTAGATGGAAGAAGTGGAAGGCACACGGTCTCCATCTGGAGAGTTCTTCTGGTGCTCTGACAAGGAGCCATGATTTCTGCCTTTGGGCTTTCACAAAACTGCTTGTGAAAGGAAGAGTCACAGCTTTTATAAATTTTCCCTTATAAACCAGAAGAAACATCCCATTTTTGGTGTCAGCTGGAGAGCAAATGGTTTTGAGAAATCAAAGAGGAAAATTCCTTCATGTCATACACTGAATTTTTGCTGCAGGGTCTGGATGGAGTGGATAAAATGTGGAAATTTTTTTGCCTCCCCATGTTACTAAAATATAAATAAAATGTAATGTTTTAGGAAGACAGCTAAGTTAAAATTTATTGTCTTGCATATTGTGTCACATGATCTGAAGGCCTTATTATGCTGAGGATAAACCAGAGACTGAGGAACTGGAAGCTGTCACTCAAGAGTAAACTCTTCTTTGAACTTGCAGAGAATTTCTATTGGTCATCAGTTATGTATTTACATGTGCAACTGGCAAATTTCACCTCTCTCGGCTTTCTCACTCAGAAAATGGAATTAATAATGATAATAGTGGCAACTGTCTCATGACACTTTTGGAAAGAGTAAACAAGATAAAATCTGTAAAATACTTGGAACTGAGTCTGATGTATGTTCAGCATCAGATGAAGGTTAATTAGTTTTATCCACATTATAACTTGCCTTCATGTCCTACTTCAAAACTAAATGTTCCTTAAAAGAGTCTATTGCTTGGGGATTTTGGCTTGGACTTTAATGTCATTATTCTGTCAGTAAGAGTTTTTATGTCAGCAAATGAGAAAAACCCAATTCAAACTTCCTAAACCATAAAAAGGAAATCTATTGACTGATGGCTGATAAATCCAGAGATAACTTCAGTGATGGCTTGATCCTGGAACTTTAATGATGCCACCAGAATATGGTGTTTCTCGGGAGTTTGACTCTGTGTCCGCTTTGTAGGCTTTAACCGCAGCCGCCTGCGGGCTTCAGGCTCCTAGTTTAGCGGCACTACAGCGGAAGTTCAGTCAGGGTTGTTCCCTTTCCCCCCTCTACTCTGTAAAACTTGTCACGTCCCCTTGGGTCTAAGTCCTTTTGATGGTTTTTCTCTCAGCCTCTTCCATTGCAGAAATCACTTCATATTCTCTCCCTCTTTTTTAGTCCTTCTGTCTGACTTCCAGCCGGCTTTTCTTTCAAGGAAGACAGTCTAGGTCTTCCTAGTCTCCGCAGCTCCTGCAGCACAGCTAAGGGCCCCGCCCTCAACAGCCGGGCCCTTAGGCTCTGTACTCATGTTCTTCCCAGGAACGTGATGTATACTTTAACGTGTGTACGACAATCACCATCAAGCCGTGAGGAGTCCCAGCTTTCATCTGTTACAGACTTTAAAATGCTTAAAACCAATGTATTCTTTAATTTTTAACAAAAACTCTTATTTCCAAAAAGTTTTCTCCATGGGCAATTTGAAAAACAAAACAAAAAAATGTAAATCAGAAAAACACAAAGAAGAAAATGAAAATGCCTGCAGTCCCACTACCTACCGGTAACTACTGTTCCCTTCTTGGTTTATTTTCTCCCTCCCTGCCTCTCCAGCACCCCCACCCCCTTTCCTTTTTTCTTCCTTCCTCACCTTCGTTTGCTGTCTCCTTATTTGAGCACATATACACATCTAAGTGATATTATAAGGTTATCCTTCTACCCTCTGGCTGTCTCTTTTCAGTCTTCATTGGACCGTCAGCTAGTGATAACTAGCTGAGACCACCCCTTGAACTGCAGACTCATCTGTCCCCATACTGTTCGGCAGTTCTGCTTGGAGGTCGAGCAGGCATGCCCAAAAGGAGTCATTTCTGTTTGCCCTTCTTGTGCCCGTCACATCACAGCAAGTGACAGCTTTGTCCTTCCACTCACTCAGGCCAATCACTTTGGTGTCATCCTCTCTACCCTTTCTTTGTATTACACACCTAAGCCATCAGCAAACTGCATTTTCTCTACCTTAAGAAGACTTCCAGAAGTCTCACTCTTTCTCATGCTGACTGCTATTGCACTAGTCAGAGTGTTGCTGCCTAGATTACTGCGGGCTCTCTGTGTCACCTTGCCTTCCTTCGCAGTCCGAGTGAGTCTTTCAAAAGGTTAGTGATTCTTTTTAAATGTCACTCATCTTGTTGAAACTCCCCAGAGGCTTCCCATTCACACAAAATAAAATCTCACATTTTACTGTGACCTTGCAGTGTGTGATCTGCATTGCCCAGCCCAAACCTGTCTCAGAGCTCATCTACCATTATCCTTACCCAATTCTGGCAGGACATTTCTCTTTCCGGTTTCTCAGTGGTCTCTGTGACAGCAGCCAAATTTTGCACTTGGGTGCCCTTCTGAGAATGTGTTGTGGGTCCTTCCAGGGCTGTGCTGTGCCTAACAGATGCTTCGCTATGGCTCCTCATACTAATTTGCTGAAGGTTACCATCTCTCCTCTTCTCACTGTGTTGGGTTGTGCTACCTGCCCCTGTAAAGGAAAATTGCTCCTCAGCCTTGCTTGGTTCTCTTTCCTGCAGAATAATTTCTGCCTACTCAGCCCTTAATATCTCCCTTCACCCCATTTAAAAACATATTATAATCATTGTGCTTTCAGGCAGTGGGTTGTAAGAATAGAGTCACATAATAATAATAAAAAAGTAAAATAGCATTTCCATGACACTGACCCACACTCATGAAGGACCTTTATTCTCTCGAGTTCCTTCCAGACTGGTCTAGGATGGTCAGCGTGAGAGGTCTAGAGTCAATGCCTTTCATCTTCCATCTCATTTGCTGTGGCTCATCAGGGGAATACCTGCTTACTGCTGCTGCTAAAAGGGACAGACCTGGCACTGATGCTTACTGGAGATGTGACTGTCCTCCTAGCCCCCTGCTGTTTCATCCTGAGGGCGCTGATGTGCTTCCCTCACAGCCGAAGCTCTCACCACTCACTGTTGCTGACGACAGCCATTTCAATGTCCCAGAGGATTTATGGACTCTACCTCTTTTCGTTATCTATGCTTTGTTTTTACAATGTACTCCCATGAAGCCTGAGTGTTGGATACCCATTTGTGTGGCAGACACTCTGCACATATCCATGTGTGTATAATATATACATTCATTTATTCCAACCAGGGGTCTACCATGCACCAAGCACCACTACAGGCTCTGGAAATACAGCAGTGAGCAAAGCAAATGAAGTCCTTGCCCTCATGAAGCTTATCTTCTTTAAAGTGAGGTAGACAATAAGGCAAATAACTTCCTACTTGGCATAGTTTCAGGTGATAAGTACTATGAAGGAAAATAAGGCAAACTAAGGCGGGTAGTGCATTTATATTCTAAAACGATTATTTGGGCCTTCTCTTAACTCTCAAGCTGATATACATATCAAACTCCATGGTTTCAATTTAAAAAGTTCCTTAGGCAGTTGCAATCTATGGGCATTAGACCCTGAAAAGGTTTATCTTATAGCACCTGAAAGCTTTAAAGCTTCTCCAGACTGACACATGAGAAGTCATGGGGAGCATGCAGTTTGTCTGAGATACTGTTTTCTAAGTCCAAGTGACACAGAAGCCAACACTGTGTTAGCATGCAGATGGAGTTTTTGATCTAATCTTCCCACTGTCTTTTACATAAAAGTGAAAATTACTTTGGGTGAAACATCTTGGGCACAGCTCAAAGTAGGGTTGTTTGTCTGGATTTAGGAGCTATGGGGGCTTTTAAAGGCCTCAGTTTGCAAGACAGCGGCAGTGACTAAGCTTGGCAAACTAGTTAGGAGAGAAAGGGCACCTTCATCTCCACCAATTCCAGTCCGGAAGGCCGTCTCAGTATATACCCTGCAGGGCCCTACATAACTCTTTGGAATCACCCCGGGGATGGGACCTGAATGTGCTGCTCAGCTGAGAGAAGATGGAATGGCCACTAGGCCTAGGGCAAATCAGCAGACAACTGAAAATCTGATTTGGAGATGATTTCTATAGTCATGTCTTTGATAGAACAGGAGGTGAAGCAAGAAAAACACTTTGAGTTACAGTTTTCTTTTCTTTGTATTTTTATTCTTTATGCTTATGCATTATTAAAATGAAATTATTTTATGGCAAATCAGTTACAAGGAGCCACTCATGAAAGAATTAATATTCACTTTCTAAAACTGTCAGAATTCATAGGTTCAAAGTTGTTATGACAACTGGGAGACACCATTCTTTACAGTCATCATTTGGTAATAGCAAAAAAAAAATGAAGTCTAATTTTAATGTTCTTGCATCATAAAAATGGGAGAGAGAGAGTCACACGTATACAGACTTGTATATATGCAAGTCAGATTTTTTTTTTGACATTTTAAAGAAGGACTTTAGAATGAACCAATTGACTCTCCAGCAAAAATTTTTTTTTTCTTTTTTTTTTTTTTTTAATAATTTATTTTATTTTAGTATCATTAACCTACA
>JAQQAC010002594.1:21602732-21738113 GCA_029783875.1 Phataginus tricuspis | reverse complement strand
TCCAGGGCTCCTTTATCAAATATTAATTGACTGTAGGTGTTTGGGTTAATGTTTGGATTTTCTATTGTGTTCCACTGGTCTGTGGGTCTGTTTTTGTGCCAGTACCAAATTGTCTTGATTACTGTGGCTTTGTAGTAGAGCTTGAAGTCAGGGAGCGTTATTCCCCCTGTTTGATTCCTCCTTCTCAGGATTGTTTTGGCTATTTGGGGTCTTTTCTGATTCCATATGAATTTTAGAATTATTTGTTCCAGTTCATTGAAGAAAGCTGTTGGTATTTTAATAGGGATTGCGTTGAATCTGTAGATTGCTTTAGGTAGTATTGCCATTTTCCAGCAAAAAATTTTTGAAAAAATAGAGTGATATTAATTCTCTACTGGAAAGGAATGCTTTAAGAAGAATACTGGAACACTTTGAAGTCTTTTCCTCTTCAACAAGCAGGAGAGAGAAGGGAGAGGCATGACTGTACAGTGGTGCTAGGCTGCAGGGTTTGAGACCTCACCCCACTTCTTGCCAACGCTGGGGCCATGGACAAGTTTCTTAATCTTTCTATGTTTCATTTTTTCCGTATGCAAAATAGAGATAATAACGGTACCTGCCTAATAAGGTTGTTCTGCATTAAAAGAATTAATAGACAGCGTGCCTGGAAAGCTGTTAAGTGAACTATAGTTACTATTTTGACTACTAATGATAATTATTAGTTCTGTCTCTCATGTTGTATGACATAAGAACGACTACTCTAAAATCCCAGGACTCAGGAAAATGAAGAAAATAAACTCAGAGACAAACAGAAAGAAACCTAGTACATCAATAGCACTAATGAATAAGGATTTAGAGACGAAATTCCATAAATCTTTGACTTTTATTAAATTACAGTGAGAAGAGGCCAAAAGACCAGTGAGGTGAGAAGGCGACGTTAGATGGCTCTTGGGGAGAGACAAGGACACTTATTTGTCCCTAGTCCTCTCCTTGAGGTATGATAATTATATTGTGCACTTCCTAAATTATGTGAAAAATTGCTTTCTTATATTTGACTTCAAATTGACTCCTCCAATACCCTTAATCTTTATACATTAGCAGGACCCCAGGCCTATCAGTTATTACTTTGGAGGGCCCTGTTTTCTTTTCTGTATTTCTGTTTCTACATGTGGATGCACAGTGTCTCTAAAGGCACAACTAAATTCAAATTCAGAGAGAAAGGGCTGAAAATGATCAAGTGAGCACCTTCTGTCCTCAAGTCCCTTGTATGCACACATAATTATTTAATCCCCACCACTGTGCTTTGGGATGCCTATTATCATTTTTGGAATATTGGGAGATTAAACAGCTTGTTCAGGACCCCAAGTAGAGGATGATGCCTATTCTGTTGACTGAAGAGCCTTCTTGATCGTAAACGAGTACAACTTGAATTCAACTCTAATTCACTAATTCGAAGAGCACAGGTTTTTAGAATCAGAAACTCTCACTTTGTTACTGTGTTTACTTGGCAGGTCATTTCACCTTTCTGATTTTTACTTTCTATTGTATTAAATGAGGCAGAGACCAGCTGCTTACGTCAAAGAATTGTTATGAGGATTAAGTGACATGATGAATAGATAATGCTTCAGAATCAGACAACTCTGGTTTCAAATCCCTACTTTACCACTTAGGAGCTTGGCCAAGTTATCTCGACTCTGTGCGCCAGAGTGTTCTGATCTGCAAAGCTGATTGAATTATGCCTACTTTTTAAGGTGTAGTTTTTAAGGTGTAATGTATATATAATAAACATAATCTGTATACTAGAACACAATAAACACTTTGTAGATGATTGTGGTTAATATATTTTTTATGATCTAAAACATTTTATGTATGTAATTCCAGGGGCCCAACTGACTCATATCTTTATGAGTTACATATTGAAAATGTAAATTTAAAGATGTGAGGACATTTCTGAACATAAGGCAAAAAATCAAAGTCTAAAATTCTTCCTACATTTTGTATATAAATTGTCACAATAGGAGATTTTTTTTCAAAGGGTCTAAATATTAAAAAACATAATTTATATACAATGCTCCCTTCACTTAAACCCTACAAAGGGTTCCACTTATTGTCAGGATGAATTAACATATTTGATAAAGGCTCGTTGTGCGTCTTCTTATAAACTGAAAACAGAAATGCACATCCAGCTGGTGGTACACTGACAGTTGTTTCTCACATCCATTCTGTTTTCCTTATTAACAGAGTTTTGGCTGTGTACAGCTGCCCAGCTAGGATTGACATTCCCCATCCTCCATTGTGTCTTGGCTTGGCCACATGATGATGTGCCAGTCAATGGGATAAGACCAAAAGTGAGTGAGTGTGTGCCATTCAGGCCTTGTCCTTAAAGCACTGTGCCCGCACTCCTTCTGGGTTCCTCCCCCTTTCCTCTGGCACATGGTGACCACCACCCATTCTTGGAAGCTACATGTTAGGAATAGTGGAGTTGCTTCTCCAGTCTGGGTTCCTGGAGAGCCTCTGGAGTGGAGTTGTTCTACATTCCTGGACCAGATGGACTGTTCTGTGGGAGGCACTTAAATATCCCTCTTATTTAAGCCATGGCATTGTGGTCTCTTTGTTATAGGAGTTAAAACTTTGCCCTAATTAATACACAAAGTCAGAATATGGGTGACCAGCCTGGACAATTATTCCCTTTCTCTGAGAGGCATGACCCCTAGAAAAGAGAAACTTACAAAACAGAAGCAATTGTAACAGTGTGAAGTTTAATTTACAATTAACAAAGGTGAAAGGAGGCTTGCAGTGAGTTATTGAGCAGCCTAAAATTCCTTCCCATACCATGAAGATCCAAAATGTTCCATAAACAATGAAATGTGGTTCCAAAGCACAAATTACTTCCATTACTGAAAATATTACCTTAATCTTTTATCTTGTGGTCCATGGTGGGTTTTAGCAACATTAGTCTGGTAATCCTGGTCTCATGTTGGTTAGAACATACAAGAAGTGACTAATAGGCAAATAATTTAAGGAGTTGCTTCCTTAAGAGTTTCAGACTTGAATCTTCTCTTTCTAAAATATTATGGATTTTTCAGCCCCTGGCAAAAAAGATTTTGCCCAATAAGTGTTTTGAGAAAGAGTGTTTGAATAAGTGATGCAGAAATGTTATCAATGAAACAGATTTTTAAATATTCAGTGAACTTCAGTGAGGAGAGAAAAGCATAATTTCTACTCAAAAATGCTTTTCTACTGAAAATGCTTTCTTTTTTGTCATTCTTTCCTGTAAGGAGTTTTAAGGACAAGCCCTGAAAGGGACACCGTCACTTTCAGGCAGTGATTGGCAGGCCCATCGTCATGTGGCCATGCCAAGTTACAGGGGAGGATGGGGAATGGAAGTTCTAGCTGGGCAGCTGTGTAAGCAGCCGAGCTCTGTTAATAAGGAAAACAGAGAATACACTTGAAAAACAACTGTCCGTTTACCACCAGCTGGATGTGCATTTCTGTTTACAATTTCTGTTTTCAGTTTATAAAAGATGCACAACTAGCCTTTATCAAATATGTTAACTCATCCTGGCAATAAGTCAAACCCTTTGTAGGGTTTAAGGGGAGTAAGCATTGTACGTAAATTATGTATGTTTAGTTTATAAGAGTAGTTGAAAGTAACTTCTGGGTAAAATTCATAATGAAAAAGGCAAATACATAGTCTATTAATAAAAATTCATGACAAGTAAGGATTTATATCATGGAAGCCTAGCAGTCGAATCAACAACTCTTTTGTTCCTGCCTAAATCAGTTTTGTGGTTTTTTAATTGGTGATGTAAGGCATCCAGACAATGATAGCCATGTCCATAAGAGAAAGGAAATACGAAGCATCAAGTTTTGTCTTAAATGTAATTTTTTAATATCAAAGAGTCTAGGTAGGCTTCCTCTTCATTACATAGGCAGTATCACTGAAGTAAACACATCTCTAAGTTAATCAGTTCTTTGCAATGCACATCACTGCACAACCCCGCCCAGCCTCCGATGGCTAGCTGATTCATTAGCTACGTGGCCTCCATTCTGGGGATGTGCTTAGGATCTGCACTTCCCTGGAAGCTGGAAGTAGGAAATATCTGAGCCAACCAGAGGGCTGCCTTCCATTTCTGAAGCTCCAGCTGTTCAAATTAAGAGCTCAAAGCATTATAAATCTAAGAAAGACTTCTAGACTGCAGTAGTTTTCAATGCTAAATGAACACCATGGTTATATTTTTATGTGTGATCTTTTTCATGATGAGAACCTTGAATTTGGACAGTTTTTCAGTATAATTGGTTTCCTTTATAGTCCTGATGGATCTGAGGAGTCCTCAGGCTTTACCTGACTGCTAAGGAGTCCACAGCACAGAATGTTTAAGACACCGAGCTCTAGAGTATTAGGGTCTAGTAGGCAGGTACTGGTTGAGGCTCAACGCTCCATTCCACCAGGCTTGAGACGGAAGTGGGATTTTGCTTGTACAGGGAACCACCCAATAAGAGTCAAATACTGTGCTAGAGTCAGTATTTGTTGAAGTCCCTGGATTTCAATTTAATACCCTTCCAGTACCTCTTTCCCTGACCCACATGCGCACTTATCATGATTAGAACACTCTCAGCTCCACAAACATCATTAAAAGCCTTGTTATACACACTGAATTTTTCACCATTGACTTCTAAGTAATCAAAATGTCTCTATAAACTAAGCTTGATATAAATATAAATTCAAGAAAATATTATTTTACAGGAAGAAAAGGTCAAATGTCTAATTGGTGATCTTACCAGTGACATAACTCTTTGTCCATTACTAGACATTCTTCTCTACTGTCCTATTGTCTTCTGAGAATTTAATGCTATCTGCACGAGTTGTGTTGGTGGGACATATTTTAGCCTAAATAAACTCAGCTACTGTGTAAACACTGGGAGAACAACAAAACTTTGTTTATGTTTCGTTGAGCAGTTTCTATCATTTCTAAATCCATTTATGTTTGAAAAGGAAATTTCATTTACACATCCCTACATGGTTTACCCATACAAAACTGTTTGGAAAAAATCCATTCAAAAGCACAGCTGTTCTGATTTTTTTTCATATCTTTTACCTTCTAATAGAATAAAACAGTCCTACTTCATATTCTTTCCTCTCAATTGCAGGTAAAATTCAGAACTTCCAGTAAAGTAAAATGGCTGGAAGGAAGTCTGATGGGGCTGTGGAAACCTGGGCTCTGATATGATGACCCTAGGACTTGGCAGCTGGAGAAGTTTGCCCATATTATTTAATCTGGAGTTTCTCAACTTGGTGACACATTATAATCTCCAAGAGCTTTAAAACATGATTACATTGCCCTCTTCTTCACCCAGGTTTGAGTTTAAATAGTTTGGTACGAGGTCTGGCCTTCCATATTTAAAAATTTCTACCCTTGGTGACTCCAGTGGGCAACCAGGGTTGATAAATTACTCGGGTTTCAATATTCCATATAATTTTTTTAAAGTACGTGGACACTATAAAATTATATAATATCTAGCACTATAAAATCAGTGATAATGAGATAACATGACAGAAGACTGCTGTATCCCTTGGTAAACATTGGTGAGCACTGCCTATGTTTCAGTTTCAGTGTATAAAATGTGTGGGTAAAATTGTAACATTTCCAGAATATCTCACCGGGCTTTAGTACATCTGCATATCAACAAGCGCTCAAGGTCAAAGAGAAGTATGGCTTTAGTGCATTTGCATCATTCCTCAGGGGTGGAGAGAGGTTCATCTCCATATCAGTGGGTGAAATCACCTGGGCAACTGAGGGCTTATCTGTATCCAAGAGATGGGGGGAGGGGCGGTTTTGTTTCTTCTGGAGCAGGAAATAGAGAAGGCTCTGGACTGCAGTTTGTAAGCAATAAATGGATTTTAAACTTTATTTCTCCCTTTGACTGATTTTGGTTTTAGAGGTGTTTTTCTCCAGGATTTCCAGTCCCCAGATTTACAAATGAATAAAGCCATTTCAAAATATCTAAAGAGCAAAGGCTTATATTTACCATCATTATTGTTTTGTTATTTCACTTTAACCAGGTCATAATAAAGCCCTGGTTTATTATTTCTCCTAGGATAAATTATAAATTATAATTTTGTAATATTGGTAATATAAAAAAGATTCTTCTATTTATTTAGACATTAAAAATCAGAAATTGCCTTAACCTTACTGTGAGATTGACATTGTGGTCACCATTTAAATATTTGCATAACACATGTCTTGGATTTGTTAAGCAATTTGATAATCTTGCTCAAGATTTATGCACTATTATTTTTGTTGACTTTAGAGCAAGAAGAACATGCCCTTTGCATTACTGGCTCATAGGCTCATTTGATGAGGTGTCTTGGATCAGTTTTCCTAGAAGTGGAGTCTGAGATAGGGATTTGGATGCACACGATTTATTGAGGGAGCGTTCGTAAAAGAAAGGGAATGAGGGAAGCCAACCTGGACGGGAAGAAACTAAGCAATGACATGTCTTCAGGAGAACTTCAGCTCCAGTCTGCTCCCACAGGGGCTCAGAAGCATCAGCAGCAGCAGTTTGCCCACTGAGGCATGGGGATGACCTTCTGTGCCCAGTGACAGACAGATTTTGGATAAAGGCAGTTCTCTGGAGAAGAGGGGCAGCTATGTGCCAGAGCAGTCAGACTCACACAGCTGGAGTGTGTACACTGGCTGGCAAAAGAGGGCTAGGAAAGAGACCCACAGCATTTAACCCAGAATCTAATCTGCTGCCCCAGAATATTACCTTCCTTATTTGCTTTTTCATGTTAGTAGTTTCATTCCTTTGGGTATTTAAGGGTCTTTGGTAAGATGAACATTTTCTTTGAATAGGTCACACCTTAGGTTGACATCTTAGCTATCAAGGGAGAAGAGAGATATTTATTGAGCAACTACTAGGTTTTAGTCACTGAAATGTGCCATCATCATACACAAATATTTTCTTAAGTAATTCGAGGGATGCTTTAGTGAGAGACATTGGTGGCCTGAGAGCAAATATATTTAAGTAGGATATTTGAAGAAGGGGAGTAATTTCAAAGGGGACAGGACTGTAAACTCTTTGAGGACATAAATGAAATTGATATTTTTGGGTGTGCCCAGTGCAACAAAGAAGTTATGTAGGAAATCTATGCTAAATACAGGGATAAATGCCACCAGGAAATAGAATAATGACAAAATAGAGCTATTAGCAGAATTTGGTTCATTCACAATTTTCCCCAAAATTAGGGACAAAAAAGGAACCCAAAAAAGTAGGAATTATATTTAGACTTAACAAAACACAGAAACCCATTTAAAAAAAGGTACTGGTGCTACACAAGGACAGTATTTCTCTTTCATTGTAACTTTATTTTTAAAATTGAGAGTCTACTGTTATTTTGAGGTATTATCCTGAAAGATGACCGATTTAATACAATATCCTACAAATTACTAATTGTGTTAATATTCTGTAGATTTCTCCTCTATGAACCAAAGTTAGAGCTTTGTTGATTTGATAATCATAGTGGAAAACATTTGTTCATTTCCTTACAATCTTCCAGGAAGAATGCCCATCAGATTTTCATCAGCCTTGCAAACACATTCTTCTAGCATGGAACATGATTTCATTAAATTGAGCTGGCTTCCGGGGTTACTCGAAACAAGCTGCAGGTGTGAGTCAGGGTTTTATTCACACCCTACACTGCAGACTTCATCCTTATAAACACCAGTCTTTGCTGTCTAATCAGAGGAGGCTTCAGAAAATCCACCCTTTCTGTTGTCATCAACAAATCCCTTTAATAATAAAAATGATTGGTCAGTATCCTGGGAATACTCATATTTGATCATTTTTTTATCCTCAAACCTCAGTGCCAGATGATCACCAATTTGCAAAGACAAACACCCACTTATTTTACTTCCTTCTCTCTTGCATCTTGCAGCTGTCTGGAAACCGTGATTTTCTCCTATGGGCCCCCTCAACCATTTGAAGTGTGCACTATTTTCCATTCAAAATATTAATACATCAGCAAGTTTTTTTTATTAAAAGTTAGTAAAAATGACAACCAGCTAAAGATATCTTGGTTTCAGAAATGCAGATATCAATAAGCTGGCCTTCATCCAGGGACAAAGCACTATGATAAGCCATGGACTCCTTGGAATCTCTTTCACGGATAACAGAATTACTCTGATGTGCTTAGAGTCTCTACATAGTCACCTTGGCATTTTCCTGAGGAAGCTGGAACTGTTTGGATAGGCAAGTTCTCCAGTCAAGGAGGAGAATAAAGGTTTTTGGTATTAAATACACTGTCTGCTTCAGCCCAGTGCTCTCACCAACTACTTTCTACCTTTTCCCTCCCTGACCCACGTGAGTAGTGAATTTAACATGCCAAATACCACCCCGCGAGAAGCAGAATCTGGCAGAGTCCCTGTAACTCCAGCAGTTGTACTCCGTCTCTTTCTCATGAAAGAAGCATGTCATCATCGAGTAGGAGATTAGGACCTTAACAAGGGGAATATTCTTGAATGAGCTTTACTACCTACTTTGCGTGATTTACTTGAAAAGGTGTGTTTCCCCTTTAAGTAGTATAGATACCACGTGACCCGTGACGCCTGCTCCTTTGCGTCGCAGCACTGCTGATGCTCAAACCAATACATCAATAGACCACTCAGAGAGCGGCCAGGGTTCACCGCTGATTCCTGCACAGAGCCAGAGGGAGCATGACGTCAGCGTGGGCAGGACCACAGAGGGGTTAAGACCCGATTTTATGTGCGGGTCTGTGGATAAATCTTCCCAAGTTTTATTTCAACAAAATGAGACTGAATTAGATGATTGCAAAAGTCTCTCAACGGAAACTTAAAATCATGGAGTCTTAGGTCTTCAATAATCACGAATTAGTCCTTAGAGATCAGCTAATAAAACCCTCTCGCTGGCCCAGAGAGGTGAAGTCAGTGAAAACGCACAGTTACTGGTGAGGGGTGACTTGGTGAGCTCAGGCTCTGGGTTGGGCTCTCTGTGTGGATTATCTCTAATCCTTTCAATAGCTGAGAAGAGGAAAGAATATTTTCTTTTTACAGAGGAAACGATTTCCAATGGTTAAATGACTTGAACAAGGTACCACAAGCTCCATATAGAAGCTCTCTGTCAGAGCCACCCATTTTCAAGTACACTGCAAGTTTAGGGACTGTGGATCAGAACTAGGACTGAGCTCTTAAAATTCTAAAAGTGTCCTGCATGTCCAAAAATAGGTTACCCTAAACACATCATAATATAGCTATAGGATGTAACACCAGTAAGTGAAAGTGATGTGAGCTCTTCAAATACATTGTTGACTGAAAGATAGGATAACAAGGTGATCCTATAAGGTATATTTACAGATACATAAATACATGGAAGTGTTCACAGTGGTTGAGTCTGGGTGATAGGATTTGAGGTGAACTCCATTTTTCTTCTTTTTCCTTATGAGAGTTTCTGAATTTCCTACAGTAAATAACTGCGACCTCATTGCTTAAACATGTTGAGCCTGTTTGCTCATCTGTAAAATAGGGATAATGACAGTACCTACTTCATAGGGCTGTTGTGAGGATTACATGAGAAAATCTTATAAAATGCTCAACCTGGTGGCTGGCCCATTGTATACAGCAAATAAATGTCAGACACTGAGAGGAAAAGAAAAAGTTGTTTTAAAATGAATTCTATTTTCAAGTGCTGTCTAATATATATATATATTTTATAAGTCAGTTAAGTGAAAATTAATATTTAATTTCTTTGAGAGATTACCATCATTCTGGAAGATAATGGTAGTCACTGGGAGGTACAGCCCAAACTAGATGATAGCCTATTTTTATTGAAGCCAAGCCTTCAAGTAGTGATGTATTTGATGCTATATAATTCGTACAGAAACGTTCCCAAAACACAAGTGCAACAGAAGCTCCAGCTAGAGGCTGAACTCTGCTGTTTACCGTGGGGTGTGGTTTGTGTCTCAGCATGCTCAGGAGACTGGTAAAGGCTACTCTCGTATATCTATTTGCTCGAGGGACTGAGGATTCTTATGGGAAAAAAACTAGGGGAACACAGTGCAGACACTCCGATTTGAATAAAAAGCAATGGGCAAGTTTGCAGGAGAGGGTTGATTCTGAGGTGTGTTTACTATACTTTGGCCAAGAGAGTGGAATGTCCGACTGACCCAGATTCAAGGAGGCATGGTGTAGAGCTGGCCCTAGAGGAGGAAAGGAAGTCAACACTGGAAATGTAACAAGAATCTCAGGACTCCCGGGGAGCAACAGCATTCATGGACTGATGATTCTGTGGACCTGCTGGTCTAATCTAGTTTAGAAAGGAAAATCTGCTTTCTTGTTAGGTAAACTCCAAAACCAGCTAGTAAGGCCACTCGGTTCTGGGGGATATTGTTAGAATCCCAGAGAATACTAAATGAGCAAGGCTTTTCCCTCACTAATCTACCTAAAAGAAAGTGCTGCACAAAATCCTCTATTGTGTTTTCATTTTTCCCAGAGTCTTTTCAGGATGAGCCCTGACACATAGTAGAACAACTGCCTTCTGGATCCTGAATGCAGTTAGCTGAGCAAAGGTCCTAGGAATTCTGAAATAGGAATCAGACAACATTCTTATAACTTGATTTTCTTGAGTTCTTTAACATTCTTTTATCTGTCAACATTACCATATTAAAAGTTTTTCATGCCTGAAATGTTTATTCCTGCAGTCAAAATCACTCCAGGTTGCAATCTTCACCCTCCCAAGTGTATTGCTGTTTCACTAGATGGTTGTTTTTATTTCATCATCCATCATGATAAAAATGGACATAACCTTGAACTTGAAATGTTTACTCTCATTGGATTACTGTAATGTTGACACACCTATCCCACTGAGTAAAAATGCTAAACAGCAGCAGGCTGGGGGCTGTGACTGTCAGCATCCAAAAAGGGGAAATGCAAATGACTGTGAGACATTAACAGTTAGTTGTCAGGGTGTTTCTGGTCTCCGCAGGAACAGACTTTGGCCTTAACCATTCCAGGGGTAGGTCATCATGGTATTCTGAGCAAATTGCATACCTCCAGGTGTGCCAGTCTTGTGATACACTGCTCAACATCCACCACAGGAGAGACCCAGCCTTCCTCTCCCACGTGTCCCTGGGAGGACCTAATACCTCGCACAGCTGTACTCTGTCTCGTTTCTATTCCTAAAGAGAGGAGATGGGTTAATAGCTGTATAGACAGAAAATTGTTTTCAGAAGGACTGGGGAACAAAGCTGTAAAACCATAATGTCTTCCAGACCAAATTTTGTCATTCAGGCAGTCCTAACAGTCAGTCAGGATCAGTCAGAGAGAGGGCTTCTCCCTCCTTTTCCAATGCCCCTTTAGAGGCCGACTTCGTTTAACAATATCTCCTCACACTTGGCTTCTCAAGCAAAAGACCCATCTTCATACTTTTTAAAGTAAGCTCCATCAATTGTCTTGATTCAGATTTTCCTACATGGATCCTTCTCTTCCATCTACGATAATTTTAGATTTTCAGATCTCATTTTCTTCTCATGCCTCTTTGTCTCCATAGTCAGCTATCCAAAATATCTTTGATATTTGATGCCTACATCAGCTCCAACGGTAGACTGGTTCTGGGTCTCCTCAGTTGTGTAATTTTCCTTCTGCCTTCTGGCCTGTCTACAGAACCTGATCATTTGTCTCTGTTTAAAAATTCCTTGGCTTTGTGTCAGTTTTCCTTGTCAAATAGAGTTCCCTTTATTATACAAGTTCCAACTCTTCACTGACTTTTGAGAGAAAATATGTGCTTATTCTTGCAGCTTACATTGTTTGTGTTTGTGATGTTATCCATATTTCACTGAGGTACTCTCAACCTCATTATTTTTTCTTTTTACTCACCTTATTTTTAAGTTCTCTACTGGCATATTTCTTGGGACAAGTTTTTCCTCACTATTTTAAAGGTTTAAGCCCTTGTCTTCTAGATCGGGGCAAACCCTTATTCTTAAGGAGAATCTTCTGTAATCTTTTGGGGTCATAGTTACACACCAGGGTAGCTGGTTCTGCCATAGAACTTCCTTGTTGCTAAGAACTACATATCTAACTGTGCCCAACTTCATTTATCAAACACATCCTGTCCTTATCCCTCCCTCTGCGCAAAAAGAACCAGTGGGATCCCAAAGAATAACTTAACATGCCGATTATACCACTGAATCCCCAGACACACAGTCTTCAACTCTTTCTTTGTTGAAATGGCTTTTGCTTTCTGCTATCCGATCTTTGTTTTTTTAGGCTTACATGAAAGTTGTCTTTTCATTTTTCCCTCTCCTTGGTAATAGGTATTTTTAGCTGTTTGGGGGGCTGTTTATATACATACTTCATGGCAGATTAGTAACTTTGACTGGAGATTTCAGTTGAAACAATTAGTGAGAACTCTTCCACAGAACTAGAGCATTAGGCTAGGGCTCAGATGGGTTTTTGTCCCAGACTGTGTCTAATCAGCTCCACTCACAGTTGAGGTGCATTAAGAAGTAATTTTACAGTGAACTTGGCTGTCAGAAATAAAAATCATGCCACTGAAAAGTTTAAGACCTAACAGGAACTTGAGTATTCTAGCTCCACAATTTTAGGATAAGGAAACCAAAGTTTGAGAGGTTGCTCTCCAGGCTTACAAAAAGCACGCAGGGCATAACAGAGTGACTATCACCCCGTGAGATTTAGTTGCATCCCATTTATTCAGTATTCATATGCTTAACATCAGATCATTTCCCAAATACTTGGGGTTTATTTCTCCCCCACCACCTGCCCCTTGAATCCATAACACTACAAAAGTAAATTATTATCCAGTGCAGTAATACTGTTTAGTGTAAGTTTTATTTGTTTAGTCACAACAATAAAATAAGGCCTGGAGCTGTTGTTTCTACTGCTTTTTATCTTCCTCAAATAGCTTTACTCAAACTTTCCTGAATCACTTATTCCTCCTTCCTTCACCTTTGATCACACATTTAAGGTTGCCATTCTAATCTCCTGTGGGTTGAGAAATATTCAGGTAAATATTATATGTTAAATAATATTTTCTAAGGCTCTCAGTGAGTGATCAGGGACATAATATAGGCATTCATGCCAGGAGCCCCTTTGCTGTTTATTTTTGAAATCTGGGTGCTAATGTTGAGATCTCCAAGGAAGTGGAGAAGAGGGCATGTTTCTCACCTAAACCAAATGAAAGGCCTTTAGTATTCATCCATAACACTTGGCTGAAGAGGGTTCCTATCCATGCATTTTGAATGAATCCACCAAATAAAAGTATTTTAGTGTACAGGCCTGAGAGAAAACTGAAGTTCCACTTTTCAAACGTATTTTAGATTTTGGATTGCCTCCTATGTTCTATGATTTTCCTTAGACCAATAAACTGCTCCATATAGAAAAGAATGAACAGGGTACACTTGTTTCAGAGCCATGGTGTGAGATGCGTTCAGCAGTCCTATGCCCTTGATCTAGGAGATGAAAGAGGCTCTTCTTTAGGGATTCTGGCTTCCCAGGACTTTCCTTTGCTGAGCAGGGAAGCAGAAATAGTAGAGAATGGCCGACAGACAGAAACACTGGTGAGTAGATCTTTCATTGGGAGTAATGAAGCACTATTCTTCCTTAATGTCAGGGTCCTCCAAACAGAGGGGATCCTTTCCACATATTGGGGTCTCACCTTAGAAAGAAACATTGTTATACACACACACACACACACACACACACACACACACACACACACACACACACACACACACACACACACACACACACACATATTTCCAGAGAGGGATTGTAAGCAAAGTCAAAAGGAGGAAGATGTGAACTTCATTGGATGCAGGTATGACACTGACTACCAGTAGCAGAAATTCCAGAAGTTTAAAATAATTTGTTCTAATTAACAGGGGTGAGTGGGAACCAACAGCAGTAATAGTCAGTGAAGTTCAAAGTAAGAGCCTTCTCACTTTGTGGATTCCATCCATAAAAGAGAATTGATTCTTGGAAACAGATTTATTTTTCCTCTGATCTCTATGTGTCGGTGTGTACAAATATATCACTCCTCCGTTTACCCAGATATTAAAAGTTAGTATCAAAAAGAAGTGTCAGATTGTTTTGATACTAGTTTTTCTGAATCATTGTCTTCAGTATTCTATCTTAAAAACCAACTTTTATGTTGTGAACTGATACTGAATGTGATGAAGCACAGTGATTACCTAGAAGTCTTCATTTTATTAATTTCATGTGGCATTTCATCTGTTTGGCATTGAATGTATTGGATGTGGTATATCTGCCCTGGAATATTTTTCATCAATATATTTAGAGAGTTGGTTCTGTCTTGTGCTAATGGGATCAACTGCAGTCTTTGAAGCCCTGACCATTCACAAGCTGGGCTGAGAACCTGCATTTAGACACTGCTCCTGACAGGCAACTGTTAGGTACAGTTCAAGCCTTGCATGTTCATCAGTGTGATTGACAGGGAAGAGAGGGAGTGCATGCCATATCATCAGTCTGCATCACTTATAAATAATATCTGCTGCTTGGTTATTTAAAAATATAGTATAAACCATTGGTCCTTTATCATTCTACTTTGGATGAGAGTACCATCTTAATACTATTTTTTGTATTCCCACAGATTTTGTTTTAGAATGAGAGTGACCTTATCTATGCAAGTTTTTAAACATTTTAATAAAGGCTCGGCAGCTTTTGTTTGCTTTTCCATCAGCATTCCTTGTTCAGAGTAATGCAAGTGGGTTGAGAGAGACTGTAGCATATGCATCTTGAAATAAAGGAAAAAAATACTTGAGTACAACATTGACATAAAAAGAAGAAATAGATAAAAGGAAAATAAATATGATTGGATCCATAATAAGAGATGGAACTTAAGTCTCATACTTTTCATGACAATCAAATATTTTATTCAAAAATTTTAAAGGCATGCTATATATTTCAAGTAATGGTCTTTAAACCATTCAGGGTATTTGGATTTCCCAGTTATGGGATAAGCTAATAACAGAATTTCAGAGCCAGCATTTTAGGAAAAAATGATCATAGGATTTTTCAAACAATTATGGTTCTGTTTCTGACACAAAATCTAAAGGAATTAAATGCTATACATACTCCTATTTACTCCTCTCCCTGCTCCCCACCGCCACCCCCACCCCAGGTTGGGCTCATTGAGAGTAACTAGTTAGGAGTAAGAACAGACACAGCAGGAATAAACTAAGGGATGAGGGGAGTCAAATATTCATCTGTAGCTGGCAAAGTTCTTAGGGAACTGTCAAAGCCTGACCTGAGGCTAATCTCTGGGAAACAATGAGCATCTTAGAAAATAAGAGAATCTCTAGATTGTCATTTCAAGACATATTAGTCACCAACAACTCTGTATTCATAAGCCAGAGTTTTTTTTTTGTTGTTAAGATCTCACAAAAATAATGACTTCACTCTGCCACACTGACATTGTTTATTCCATGTTGGCTTCTGGTTTTATCCTTGCTTCTCATTGCACAACTTGGTGCTCTTGTTTTGCCAAATTCTCAACAGACTGACGTACCCCAGTGTGATGTCAAGTCGGCCCTGCCTCTCCTGTGTGATTCTGTCTTGTCAGTTCACCCATCCTTGGTTTCCCACTGTCTAACTTCTTGGCCTAGGACTCCTGAACTTTGAAGCTTGTACTCTTCCAAATGGCCTCTTTGCCAAAGAAGAAAGAACTCCTTTAATTCCCTTGAAGAAAATAACTGTTCAGCTCTGGTCCTTCCCTCCTGGTTTCTTTCCTCCTAAGGGTCACCAGCTAAAAGAGTGACCTAGTTCTATGTACATTTCTGTGCTGCCATGTTTTGGTCACACTGCCCACTTTGGTACATTAATTTTTAAGGTCCAATCTACTTCATGGGATATCACAAGAATTACATATTCCTCTCTGTCATTTGAAGGCTCTAGTACACTCATGCATGACTCAAACAGCCAACACATTATTAAGAAACCAATTATGCACTCATGATTGTGTGTTCTCATAACTGAGGTAGGCATTTGGGGGCCTACAGGGCAAATCTGCTGATGTTGTTGGCTTTCAGTAGCTTATTTAATTTAGTCTTGTTGAGATAAAACTTAAATTGTGTAAATGGGCTGGCCCTTTGCACAAAACACACGCTGCTGCGCTCCAGCATACGAGTAGAGAAGAGCTCACAGCAGAAGCCGTGAGTGGACAGCAGTTCAGTCCGACTCTGACATTTTCTTGTGCATGAACTTCAGTAGAAGTTGTCTCGTGTATTGCTTCTGCTGCTTCGTTCTGTGTTATGCCCCACTTCTTCCAGGCCAACCATACAACAAGAATCCCTGCTGATAGTCACTTAAGCATATTAGAGATAGTTTTTCATTCTCATAATGTATTATTAAATAGAAGGTAAAATAAAATGTTAATAACAATACCAAATCCTAATGTCTTACTGCATATTTGCAGTGATGGTGGTGTCTACGACAGGAGGAGAGGGCAGATAGTTTTGCAGAATAAGTACATGTCAAGGGTTGCCCATCATGAATGACCCATCATAGTTCAAGGTCAATTCTTTCCTTTGCTTTAATGGACTCCAGCGGGAAAGTAGTTTCCTGAGTCTAAGAATACTAACAAAAGGAAGGAAAATATAACTGATGTGAAAATCTTCCACATCCTAGTCTAACACTTACCACAAGCAGCTTCTTTATGCTGGAACACATGTGCAGTAAAGAGACCTTTACTAGTCTCTCTCCTTCTCACTCCCTGCTTGCCTCTTGACTGTGAGGTCATTGGACACCCTCTTGTTTTCCAGCATTCTGGAATCCATCAGTGTGAACACAGCACTCTCCACTGAAGAACAGACAACTGACACAATCAAGCCTTGCCTTATATTAAGCCTGCCCAGCATGTCCCAGACACAAAGGGAAATTCATGTCAAATTTTTCTTTAGGAGTGTTTGCCTACTTCACAACCGATTTAAAGGCAATGACCATTAATACTTGATCACTTCCTGGGTTAGGTTTTCAGTCCTGCCTCTTCAAAAAACTAAAAAGCTTTTTGGATGGACCTAGAATTAAGCATAAAAATGTGCAGTGTATAGTGTTATTGTCTTTTTACTGAAGTTTGTGTATGCCTCACTGACAGCCCTTCTGTTTGCTATTTGCAAGATCAGTAGCTACTAAATCAGGTTTCCTGGTAGGCTGCGTAATCATTGTCTCCCGATCAGAAATATCTCTGCACAGTGTTCTCCTACCCTCAAGGACTCAGTCTCCAGGCAACTGTTTCTAGGCCCACAGTGAGAATTTCAGAGTGAAGGTGAGAAGGCCAGCTGGCCTTTACTCAGAGCATTTTCCCTATGGCAGAGGCTGGGCATCTGTTTTCTGCCTGCTTATTCCTCACTCTAATAACACGTACCCTTTTTTGGTCCTTTGACCGCATGCACGTAGCTGCTCAGGGAATGCGGAACGATCTTCTGGGTGCTTGTTGTTTGCAAGGGCTTCGAGCCTCTTGCCACCTTGTACTCTTGGGTGTTTACTGCCTGAGTTTGGACTCATCTGCTGCCTACCTTTCTTGTTCACATGGAGACTCCTTTCTGGTTTTGAAGCTAATTTGCATCACTCATGAATATAGAGAGCGAGCTATTTTTCAGGTGATTAAACATCAGAATTATCTGTCTGCAACAATTGTGGCCTCCTCAAGAGCATCCTTGTAAAACCCCGTCTCTCCCTGCGGTTGTAGCTGCCTTGCTTCGTTCCCTCTAAGCAGGGTGTTGTATCAGAGTCATGTGGATTTTGGTCCTCAGATACCTGTTTCAAAAGTCTTGAAATAAGATGTGCTTGATTTAGGTATCAGAGGCCTGATTCCCATTTAAGAATTCATTATTGATTGGATCATTATTGGTAATGAGGAATACTGCTTAAGGGGTTTCTTTTGAAATGGGAAAGTTTAGTGTGGCTGGTGCCCACGATAGCCAGACCCCTATTTGTGAAGAGGTTGTGATGTTAATGCTGTTTGTAAATTAGGTTCGGTAAAGTTGGAAGAGAACATAAACTAGAGGAAAAAGCACTGGGTGTCAGACAGACCTTGATTCTGTTCTCAGAATGTTTGCGTACTTCCCAGGTAAATTTAGACACATCCATTAACATTTCTGGTTCTTCCTGACTCTATACTGTTGGTTAATGAATCAAGTGAGGCAATATACGCAAAGGGCCTTGAATAATTATGAGACCAAATTGGCCCTTAATAAATGTTACTATTCCGTATTCTTTCTCATCAGACCCTCCATTCTTTACACTGCCACTGCTCTACACACAACTTTAATCACATCAATTCTTTCTTAAATCCATCAGTATATTAAAATGAAGTAAATACTAAAGATAAAACTCCTAAGCATGGCCACAATATCTGATTTTATCCATTAAGGTACCTGAGGCGTAATGGTGTATGTGTTCAGGAGAGCATGTACTCCCTCCTACCCACCACCCCCTTTAGTTTTCCAGAATAACACATGTTGGCTTTCAGTGTTGCCTCTATTACTTATTTACAAAGTTAGGGTTGAAAGGAGGTTGGTCCAAGTGGAAGGTAACATAAGAACTGAGCAAAGCCTTGAACAGATGGTTGGCTTTTCTGCTGGATAGATAGAGGGTGATGGGATATCAAAGGGAGAGACTAGGATAGCTTCTCAGAGTGCATAAGCACATTGTTTGCTGGAGTGGAAACTGGACCATTCATGGCCTCAGTTCCCATGCATCTCCTCAGGTGCACACTTGGAAATTTCAGAAGAATGACTTTGCCCTAGTCTCTGTGTCCCTCTATGTCTCATTATTTTGTCTCTTACCCCTCTCTCACCACATCTCCTTCACCTGCTCTCTCTCTCTCCACATTGGGGAATTCTTTCTAGACTAGCATTAAAAAGCTATTTCCAGATCACAATGTACTCTCCCAGGCCTATTGCCTACTTATATTAGTCTTACCATTATTCTGGTTCATAGGCTTTTGAACCTATTTTTTGGTTGTGCTGTTGTCATTGTTTTTCCTGTTCTCTTGCCTGGGGCAAATGAATGCATAGATTGAAGGCACAGGGGAGAAGGAAATGCTAGAAGAGAAATACATTGGCTAAGTATTTCAAATACAGTCTCATCTTATAGCATTCCATCATACAGAAATGTTCTGGGGCCTATCCACTATGTGAATAATAATTACGTGAGGAAATGCATTCATAATTTTAACCAAAGTTATTAGAAATGTATTACCTGCTGTGGTACATGTGGCACCAAAGTAGATTGCTTCCCATCATCCCATTCACATGGCTGCTAAGCAGCCAGACTGAGGACTTCTCCAGCAACATGGAGCAATGTAAACTTTGAGGGAGACTTGCTTCCTGACTCATTTTCCTCTTCTATCTTGAGCTTTTCCTTTTCTTTGTAATCACTAGTAGCCTTTTCTTTCTTTCTTTTTTTTTTAAGGTATTATTGGTATACATTCTTATGAAGGTTTCACATGGAAAAGCAATGTGGTTACTACATTCATCCATATTATCGTGTCCCAACCCCATGCCCCATTGCAGTCACTGCCCATCAGTGTAGTAAGATGCCACAGAGTCACTATTTAGCTTCTCTGTGCTACACTGTCTTCCCCATGATCCCCCCCACACCATGTGTGCCAATCATAATACCCCTCAATCCGCTTCTCCCTCCCTCCCCACCCACCCTCCCACACCCCTCCCCTTTGGTAACTGCTAGTCCTTTCTTGGAGTCTGTGAGTCTGTTGCTGTTTTTGTTCCTTCAGTTTTGCTTCTTGGTTATACTCCACAAATGAGGGAAATCATTTGGTACTTAGTCTTTCTCCACCTGGCTTATTTCACTGAGCATAATATCCTCCAGCTCCATCCATGTTGTTGCAAATGGTAGGATTTGTTTCTTTCTTATGGCTGAATAGTAGTCCATTGTGTATATGTATCATCTCTTCTTTACCCAGTCATCTACTGATGGACACTTAGGTTGCTTCCATTTCTTGGCTATTGTAAATAGTGCTGCGATAAACATAGGGGTGCATATGTCTTTTTGAATCTGAGAAATTATATTCTTTAGGTAAATTTCTAGGAGTGGAATTCCTGGATCAAATGGTATTGCTATTTTTAGTTTTTTGAGGAACCTCCATATTGCTTTCCATAATGGTTGAACTAGCTTACATTCCCACAAGCAGCGTAGGAGTTCCCCTTTCTCTGCATCCTCGCCAGCGTTTGTTGTTCTTAGTCTTTTCGATACTGGCCATCCTAACTGTTGTGAGGTGATATCTCATTGTGGTTTTTATTTGCATTTCCCTGATAATTAGTGTTGTGGAGCATCTTTTCATGTGCCTGTTGGCCATCTGAATTTCTTCTTCAGAGAAGTGTCTGTTCATATCCTCCACCCATTTTTTAAATGGGGTTATTTGGTTTTTGGTTGTTGAGGCATGTGAGTTCTTTATATATTTTGGATGATAATCCCTTGTCAGATATGTCATTTACAAATATATTCTCCCATACTGGAGGATGCCTTTTTGTTCTGTTGATGGTGTCCTTTGCCTTACAGAAGCTTTTTAGTTTGATATAGTTCCACTTGTTTATTTTTGCTTTTGTTTCACTTGCCTAGGGAGATAGAGATATGTTCATGAAGAAGTTGCTCATGTTTATGTCCAAAAGATTTTTGCCTATGTTTTTTTCTAAGAGTTTTATGGTTTCATGACTTACATTCAGGTCATTGATCCATTCTGAGTTTACTTTTGTGTATGGGGATAGAAAATAATCCAGTTTCACTCTCTTGCATGTAGCTGTCCAGTTTTGCCAACACCAGTTGTTGAAGAGGCTGTCATTTCCCCATTGTATGTCCATGGCTCCATTATTGTATATTAATTGACTATATATTTTTGGGTTTATATCTGGGCTTTCTAGTCTGTTCCATTGGTCTATGGGTCTGTTCTTGTGTCAGTACCGAATTGTCTTGATTATTGTGGCTTTGTAGTAGAGCTTGAAGTTGGGGAGCAATTGGTAGCCTTTTCTTTCAGCAAGGATTTCTCTTTTCCCCTATGGAGTATGACAAAACAAAGTCTATGCAATTCTGGCCTTTATTTTCTGTCTCTGAAGTTAGTAGAAGTGTTTTTGTTTTTGTTAGCTTAGCAAAAATGGGAAACTTGCAGGAAAACTCACCTTTTCACTTCGGGTACTCTCACTGTTTGCTTTCATCAAAGAACTAATACTCTAGTCTAGCATCAGTGGCTCCCATGAATTTAGACAGTTGGGTTGGGTATTATATCCTAGCAGGTTGAATTAAGGCTTCTTTTAGGAGAGAAGATAGACAGTTTTTATAAGGAAAGTTATTCTAGACATTCTGTCCCAGAAGTCAGAGCAGCCATTTCAGTGTGAATGTGGAAAGCCTCTGGGTGAGGCTCAAGAAGGAGAAGAGAAAATAGGACAGGGCCTGTGAGAGACAGAACTGCCATTCTGTTGCTTCTTTATCCTCAGCTATCTTTACTTAGCCCTGTAGATCTATCCTGGCTTATTTTTTGATTGGTGTGTAAAACAGAGATGAATGATAGAAAAAAGATAAAAAAGGAAAGTCCAGGAATTCCAAGGATAAGATGGGAAATTCAATCAGCCATTTGGCTAGACAGCCATTTAAATTAAAACTTGTGCAGAAGTTGTATATATATTTGGAACTACTTAATTAGAAAGTTGAATAGTATCATGTGTTCTTGCATTAGGTATAACTGATACTTGACTCAATTTGCTAGCTTCCAAAAGAGCATTTTTCTGATTTTTGTGTTTGAAATCTCCATCTTTTCTAGCACTTTTCACATATGTTCATATTGAATGTTTTGACCAGCTTGATTCTATAACATCCTATCTTATTGACTCATGAAATTCAAGGTTTCAGAGAGAGAGCAATTTGGAGAATGAATGCGATGTGTGTTTTCTATGGGTTAAAGGAGCAGTTAAAGTTGGAATGATAGAAATAATAAGAGCCCCTATTTGCTAAATGCATTCCCTGGGTCAGGCCTTGTGCTTTTTTGGTTCACATGCAAAAATTCATTTTATGTTCAAAAGATTTCTGAATGGTACCATCAGGACACTTACTGACTCCCAGCTGGAGAGGGTATACCTATTGGAGAAATGGGTAAAGAGCAGGTGATATAAAAAAAAAAAATCTCTGGAAGGGAGAATGATGATGAATAAGGACCAAACAACTGAATCCATTATTAGAACATTATGTATGCAATGGCAGGAGGTCAGCCAGTAAATGAGGAATAGACTATTGAAGAAACAGGTACTAAAGACTAACAAATAATAAGGATCTCCAGGGAAAATCCATAGTTCTTATAGAATAGGTGGGTCAACTTCCTGTTGGGAGTTTCTAGGAAGTCACTTAACATTGATGACATTTTTGTAGTATTTTATTCCAGCCTTTTAGCCACACCCTTCACAATTCCATTGTGTGAATCACCTATGCAGATTCTGACATGTAGTTTTCCAGATCTCTTAAAATCACAATATTAAGAGTATTGCAGATTGCATTGAACATTGAACTATGATAGTTGAGCACTTCTGTGTTTAAATAACCATTATCTCCAAGGGATTCAAATCCTTGACAGTCCATAAGTATGTTATAAAATGTTTGAATTTCTGTACTTGCAATATGCAAACAACAATATATGCACTGCTCATGCCAGAACCCTGTGTGCTATGATAGGAAGCTACTGGTAAGGCAGGAGGGCAGTTGAAATTTCTTGAAATATAAATGTATTAAGCTGCTAATGAAAGACTAATTGATGGTAACAATAATTAGTTGATTTTAATAATATAATTTGTTCAGTCTCACTATGGTTATGAATAAAAAGGGAAAAAGGCTTACATCTCTGAATTCTATACTGAAAGACCCAAGGTCAAAAATAAGATTGTAGCATGGTTTGTTTATAGCATTGTAAAAAATAAACATCAAGTAAATTTGAATCATAGTGAAACCATCCAGACAGACTCATGACAACCATTTTAATGAATTACACTAAAGGTAGCAGTAATTATTAAACTATTTTGAAGCAAGCTCAATGATTTTTATAAGGAATCTATTGTGCACATTTCTCTCATGTCCTTATTGGTAAAACTGTAGTGGCAAGATATTTAGGCTGTGAGCCCTAGAAAGACCTGTGGCTCTGATTGTTCTCCAGTGAATTGTGTAATAAATTAATGCTGTGTGTGCTATTTGAGAAGAATAGTTACAGTCAGTGTCTGTTATCCTTCCCTACACAACTCTTCCTCCTTCAAAGAACAATGGTGATACTAAAGGAGAGGGGACAGTCTAAGGTTTCCAGTCTTTTCCCAACTATTGGGGAATTTTTTTAACATCAAAATATTTAAAAGTTTCCTTACATATAAGTAGTTGTATTGAAGTATCCTATTGATCACTCAAAGGTATAATGACACAAAAGCTCTATGATTTGAATAGTAATTTGCATTTTATTAGTCACAACATTTTATTAGTTCTAAATACAGAGGGGAAATATTAGTGAATTTTTGTTTGAACCTATGATATTTTAGTTCTCAGATGCAGCTGCTGTATTTTTCTCCCTCCCTTTCTGCCTGTCCCTAGGATAGGACCATTGGTATTGGAAATCTGGAGTGGAAACAGATAGGTCCCTGTTTCTGCAATTTCTCCTTGGGATGTTGATCTGAGCAGACAGTAGGGAAAAGTAGACTGGGTGACTCTGGTGTAGAAATCAACAGATTGGGCATCTACTTGCTCTTTCCATGGGAATGTTTTCTAATAGCTTATTGCAAACTTCTATTTTATTAATTTGTACTTGTACTTGGAACGAAATAAAGCTAAAGGAAGAGTGAAGCTGGATATTTACTCTTTGTCCCCAATTCTGTGAATATTGAGGCTTTATTTAATGAATAATTAAAAGGCTCTTCATATAGTAGATAAATCTTGACTTTACTGAGCTCAGGAATAACCAATGATGTTAGTAAAACATTATTCAGTGTAGATTATTTATTAATCTTATTTTGTTCTGTAAATAATTAAAAAAATTTTTAAAGCCTCCTGACTGCTCGAAAACCACACAAGGTTCTAAAAAATATCCATAGGTTGACTTAATAAGATTCATTAGTAAGTAGCCTACTAGGGAGTTATTACATAACGTTGTCCTTGTGTCCTGTGTTGTTACAAAGCTGTTCATGGACTATTAGTTTACAGTTGAGCATAGTGTGTTTCACAATGGGAAGGGCCATTTTCATGGGGGATCTCTTGCAGCTATTAAATTAAAAATGCACTCATAAAGTCACTAATCTTACCTCTATAATTCAAATGAAAATTTTTACTATTAATGAATTTATCCATTTATATTATACAAAATTATATATTTTGGAAACATAAACAGTAATCACAAAGTCAACATGGGTATACCACAGGTCAACTAATAACATATTCACATCAGGAGTATTGAATTTTTGGACTATTGGGCTTAATAGTCCAAAAATTTTGTCAAAAATGTTTAGAAATAATTTTGCTTGCAAAATAACATCTGAGTACAATCTGTTAAAAGGAGCTGTATGTAGAAAAGGCTAAATGTAGACAAGATTTTAGTTCTAAAGATGACTTTTTTCATTAAATTACTAAAGAACAGCTTTGGTATAATCTTTTCATTGAAATATTAATATAAATCTTTTCTCTCAAAAATTCTAAATTAGTATAATCTATGCATGTAAAAAGTACTTATTATTTTAAGGAACCATTTGATTCTTCTTTTCTTAAAAAAATTAGAGATATAAACCTTTATTTCACAACTTTGTCATAATTCCCTTTTCAGGTAGATGTGTGCTGGGGACATAGTTCAAAATCCTGGGAAAGCTAGATGCTGGGTATCTTCCAGGCAGGAGCAGATGTGTGGGTGCTCCAGGGCCTGTGCATTGCTGGGGCCTGAAGGCAGGTGAACCAGACACACCAGCATCATCCAGCCCAGTTTTGCTTAGAGCCGCCTCATTTTTGGGGGCCATTAGTCTTCCTTTGATGCCAAATTTTCACTAGAGGCTCCCTGTTCTTCCAAATGAATTCATGAATCATTAAGTAATATACCAAATTCCAAAGAGAGCTCCCCAAGATGTGCTGCATGATCAAAACATCTCCTTCCCAGGATCATTCCTGCTGTGTCTGTGACAATAATGGCTTTCGCGGCATTCCCTGCTGGGAACATGAACGCTGGAAGGAAGGGAATGGCAATTCCTCCTTCTGGGATCTTAGTGCCGATGGCAACAAGGACGGTTATGATTGCACCTGATGCGTCAAGTGATGGTCCATATCTTCCTGTGGCAATTTTATACACATAACTTACAAAGTTGGAAATAATGCCAGCAGATAAGTATGCTTCCATGAACTATTCTTGACCCAGAATGTTCACTATGCTGGAGAAGAAGTTCCACAAAACATACATCTTTGCTCCATGTGAAACAAGGAGAAATGCCTGCGTGTTAACAGCAACGTTGGAGAACAAAAGCCCTTTGAGGCTGGATTGGATGTGAAATATCTGATCATTGTCTGCTGTAGAGGAGATGCTCTGCAAACAGAAGACAAAACCTTCTGCAGCTATGATACCTGCCACAGTCCTGGCTGTCACTGAGGTTATCCTTCACTTGTTAATCTCCTTTCTAAAGTTGCCTTCCTTTGTGGTCTTATGCTTTCCAACTAATCAGCATTTGTACTGTCTAAATAACTCTGGACCCTGGATTTCAGTGATGAAATCATGTATTGCCAAATTGCAGCTGACCCACATGCACAGCCTGTAACCCCAACAGTAAAAAAACAAAGCCTTTACAAAAGTCCTTATGGGACAGGGAGAAGGATTCCTCCCAGAGGAGAATCAAAGCACATCTCTTACATGCTTCACTGCTTGTTGCTGTGTCTGATATTCAAGGTTCAACTTTTCTGGGTGCTTATCTGAATCCACATTTTGCTAAATAAGAAATTAAACCTAAGACTGTTAGTGCATACCATGTTAAATGTCCCTTCGTGTCGGGGAATCCAGTCTGAGGAGTTCTCCCTGCATGGAGGTGCGACTTCATCCCGTGGGGGGAATTCTTGACTCTGATCGAGTAAGAATTCATGAGCAGGTTGAGCAGGTACGAGCAAAGAACAGTTTAATGAAGCAGAGTACACACTCGAGGAGGGACTGTGGGTGTGCTCCAGGGATGAGCAGCCACCATTTGATCTAATTTTTAAAAAATACAATGGAACACATCATGAAGAATTAATAAGTCATTTTATTCACAGCAAATGGCTTAATCTTAAATATTTGTCTTATTAATTTTATAAGAGGCCTAGGGAAATGGACATTTTTACAGTATACCCCAAAGGAGAAGAGAGATAGGGGGGAAAAGGTAAATTACTTTTAAGCCTACAGATTACATTTCTCGAAACTTTGTCAAGTTTTGGCTTAAATAAGTAAGTATGGGAAGCTTTAACCCAAATGCGTACTGTTTAGAATTTCATAAGCAAGTCAAGCTAGGGGTTAAAATAAATGGATTTTCTTGCTTTAGGTGGAGGTGGTTTTGCCTTCTGCACGGGCCTTGCCTTTGGGAGGTGCTAAACACTTTTTGCCTGCATAAAGGAACCATCTAGGTACATAGCAACTAGCGACATTCTTGAATTTGCTCATTCTCCAAGATATTTTTCTTCAATAGTATTACCAATATTGGGCTTAACTGCACTATACTTCTAATTCCTTGTATAGTACTTGAGTATCCACAGCAGTTTAAAGGGACTGAGGCAGGGATTTGGCTAAAACTTATATTAAAAATGAATGTTCATGTACTGGTTAAAGTCTAGGCTTTAGACTGTAGTCTGTGAATTACCACTCAGTAGGAGCAATGAAATTCCTTCCCACTGGGCCTCCCACTGACCCCACAAAGGGTACATAGCACCCTCTGTCCTCTCCGTGGGAGTCAGTGATATTTTCCCGTCCCAGATCTCAGGGCTACTGTCTACTTGCTTACCTGGTGCTTCAGTCTGAGGCAGGCCAGGACCTGGAGGGCACAGCTGGGTTTGAGCTTCCTGTTGCTGCTGATTGCTTCTATGGATGCTGAGCACCCGGCGGCCCCAACCTGGATAGGAGAGGTTTTCTCTAAGTTGATCTTAAAATTATTTTGGGGGAGGCCTCCCAAAGGGTGGTCTCATTCTCTGTCTTGTGTTTTTGCAATCCCCTTCCTGGAGAAACTTGGAATCATTTTCCCCAAGTTGGATTCAGAGTGAACTCATGTGATGTCCCACCCAAAAACATCCTTCCTTGAAAATGCACTGGTGTCTCAGGCTGAAGTCTTGGGTCTTCAGTTTCCTTCTCATGAGACGATTACTACTAACCATTTAGAAACTTCTTTAACTGGTCTCTCCTTTCTCGACTAGAGCACACCGGACAGCGGCCTCCGCCCCAGGCATCTAGCACAGACTACCCCGCATCTTGAAATTCCACATTTGTCCTCCTCCGCCTCAGCCCCAGGAAGTCCCATCTTGCTCCCAGCCTAACCTATCCACTCTTGCGATTTAAGCCTTCACAAAGCTTGCTTGTCATGTTTTCAAACTTTGAAAAGTTGAGACAGGGAAAGAAATGCAGAGGATAATAACTCCGTGGTCCTTCCTGTTTTTGTGCCTGCTTAATAGCCCACATCTTGACTGCTCTTCGGTCATTGTCTTCTTGGAATACTCTCCTAGTTTATTTTGAAAATCTTTCACATTATTTTTATTGACATCCCAGGAAGTTTATGTTTGGCAATTTTTCGAATATCCAGGAATTAGTTCTCTTCAACTCTACTGCTTATGTAACCAGCCTCTAGCTTTTCCATGTCTTAAAAAGCAAACTTCTAATTCCAGTTTTTCTTCAGCTTCAATTCATTTCAATTCCGTTCATTTCTCAGGAACTCATTTTCAAGTTGGTGAATTATCTAAACCACTTGCTGTTCTTCTTGATACTTCTAGCTGCTTTTTGGCCAATTTGCTGCTCATTAGCCCTTCCAACAGATGGTGAGCACAGAAAGAGCGGGAGAGCAGTTAATTTTGCTGTTTGTTGGAAACTTGAATATAGGTTTCATAGGTTAGGAAATCAAAATTAATACCAAAAATGGAATTTAAAATTGGTCTGTATGAGGATGACAGTCTTCCTCCTCACAAAAGAATGTAATGATAAAAACTATTGTCAAGCACTTGACCAGTATGAATGATATGTGAAAGGGAAATGTTGCTGTCCTTTGCATAGGGGGAGGCTGCTGCTGACACATTATGGAAGAGAAGTCAGAATTTGTACAGCAATGTCTTGAATTCAAGTCTTATCTTCATCCTGCATTAACTTATGCGATCCTGAGCAAGGCGTATATGATATTTCTCTTTGTTCTCTCTTCTGTAAAATGTTAGCAATAACAGATTTTTCATAGCACTGCTGCAATGAAAAGACATCACATACAAGAAGGCACTTAAAAAACTATAAGGAATATTCCTATTGTTTTATTATTATTATTATTGTCATTATTAATGTGTTTGAATAAGTTATTTTGATTAATTTACACTTATTTATTTGGTTTTCATGCAAGACAGTTTACTAAGTTGATGGTTATATCTACACTCAGTAACAATAAAATATTTTATTCTCCTGAATAACCTCATTGGTTTTAAGTGACATACAGTAATAACCTCAGCCCCAAGTCTTAAGTTAACTGAGATACAGAACAGACTAGGAAAAAAGTATTTGTTCAAGCATGGAATCAATTGTGCCTGATATCAAGGAGATTAGCAGCCTTAACTGCTCAACTTTGTATCTTTTTTTTTTACTAAGGTATCATTGATATACAATCTTATGAAGTTTTCACATGAGCAACATTGTAGTTACTACATTCACCTATATTATCAAGTCTCCCCCCACCACAAACTGCATTGCAATCACTGTCCATCAGCATAGTAAGATGCTATAGAGTCACTACTTGTCTTCTCTGTGCTATACTGCCTTCCCCATGATCCCCCTACATTATGTGTGCTAATCATGGTGACCCTTAATCCCCTTCTTCCTCCCTCCCCACCACCTTTCACTTTGGTAACAACTAGTCCATCTTGGGTTCTGTGAGTCTGCTGCTGTTTTGTTCCTTCAGTTTTTGCTTTGTTGTTATACTTCACAGATGAGTGGAATCATTTGGTACTTGCCTTTCTTTGTCTGGCTTATTTCACTGAGCGTAATACCCTCTAGCTCCATCCATGTTGTTGCAAATGGTAGGATTTGTTTTCTTTTTATGGTTGAATAATATTCCATTGTGTATATGTACCACCTCTTCTTTATCCATTCATCTACTGATGGACACTTAGGTTGCTTCCATTTCTTGGCTATTGTAAATAGTGCTGTGATAAACATAAGGATCCATATATCTTTTTGAATCTGGGATCTTGTTTTCTTTGGGTAAATTCCTAGGAGTGGAATTCCTGGGTCAAATGGTATTTCTATTTTGAGTTTTTTGAGGAACCTCCATATTGCTTTCCACAATGGTTGAAATAATTTACATTCCTACCAACAGTGTAGGAGGGTTCCCCTTTCTCTGCATCCTCACCACCATTTGTTGTTCCTTGTCGTTTGGATGTAGGCCATCTTAACTAGTATGAGGTGATATCTCATTGTGGTTTTAATTTGCATTTCCCTGGTCATTAGCGATGTGGAGCATCTTTTCATGTGCCTGTTGGCCATCTGAATTTCTTCTTTGGAGTAGTGTCTGTTCAGATCCTCCACCCATTTTTTAATTGGGTTATTTGCTTTTTGGTTGTTGAAGTGTGTGAGTTCTTTATATATTTTGGTTGTTAACCCCTTATTGGATACGTCATTTATGAATATATTCTCCCATACTGTAGGATGCAATTGTACTGTAGGAGAAATTGTGAGTCAGCAAGCATAAGGAAACTCTAAAATTGTTAAGTTAGAGATTTAGAAATAGACACTGAAACTATAAATCAAGATCTTTTTCTGGAAGTTGACTGAGGGGAGTCTGTCTATCTTAGAATGGAGAGTTTAGTTCTTTAATAGAATCCAGGAAACTCCTGAGTCTAGGTCTAAACACTACTGAAGAAAACCATTTTTTCAGCAACTGGTGTTGGCAAAACTGGACAGCTACATTCAAGAGAATGAAAGTGGATTATTGTCTAATTCCATATACAAAAATAAAATTGAAATGGATCAAAGACCTGAATGTAAGTTATGAAACCATTAAACTCTTAGAAGAAAACATAGGCAAAAATCTCTTTAATATAAACACGAGCTATTTTTTTCCTGGACACATGTCCACAGTCAAGGGAAACAAAATAAAAAATGAACAGTGGGATTACACCCAGCTAAAAAGCTTCTGCACAGCAAAGGACACAATTAGTAGAACAATAAGCCATCCTGCAGTATGGGAGAATTTATTTGTAAACCACTCATCTGATAAGAGGTTAACATCCAAAATATATAAAGAACTCACACACCTCAACACTCTAAAAGCAAATAACCCAATTAAAAAATGGGTGGAAGATCTGAACAGACACTTCTCCAAAAAAGAAATGCAAATGGCCAACAGGCACATGAAAAGATACTCCATATCACTAATCATCAGGAAATGGAAATTAAAACCACAATGAGATATCACCTCACAGCAGTTAGAATGGCCACTATCCAAAAGACAAGAAATAACAAATTATGGTGAGGGTATGGAGTAATAGGAACCCTCCTACACTGTTGGTGGAACTGCAAATTGGTGCAACTGCTGTGGAAAGCAGTATGGAGGTTCCTCAAAAAACTCAAAATAGAAATACCATTTGACCCAGGAATTTCACTCCTAGGAATTTACCTAAAGAAAACAAAATCCATGATTCAAAAGATATATGCACCCCTATGTTTATTGCTGCACTGTATACAATTGCCAAGATATGGAAGCAACCTAAGTGTCCATCAGTAGATGAACTGATAGAGAAGAGGTGGTACATATACACAATAAAATATTATTCAGCCATAAAAGGAAAAGAAATCCTGCCATTTTCAACAACATGGATGGATCTAGAGGGTCTTATGCTCAGTGAAATAAGCCAAGCAGAGAAAGACAAATACCATATGATTTCACTTATTTGTGGAGTATAACAACAAAGCAAAACAGAAGGAAGGAAATGCGTTAGACTTATAGACACTGAGAAGTGACTAGTGGTTTCCAAGGGGGAGGCGAGTGGGTGGAAGCAGGGGGAGGAGGACTGCTGAACCATTAGGTCTAATCAATAGTGAAGAAAACCATTTTTTCAACAACTGTTGTTGGCAAAACTGGACAGCTACATTCCAGAAGATGAAAGTGATGTTCATTTGATAAAATTTAAAAAAAAGTTATCAGAATTTTGAGGTAGTAGAAATATTAGATGTCCTCCAGTGCAATCTTCTATTTTTTAAGATGAGAAAATGAGTCTCCAGAGTCATTTAAGGTTCAGATTTAAGTGGCAGAGTCAGTACTGAAATCCAGGTCCTCCAATCTGATTTCACTTATTCAGGAATAGAAAAACAAAGCAAAACAGAGGGAACAAAAGAGCAGTAGACTCACAGATGCTGAGAAGGTGCTAGTGGTTACCAAGACGGAGGGGTTGTGGTGGCTGGGGTGGGGGAGGCAGAAGGGGGTAAAAGGGCACAATAACTTGCAACCAGAATATAAGCTCATCACAGGGACATTAGTAGAGCATGGAGAATACAGTCAGTGATTCTGTAACATTTTTCTGTGTTGATAGGAAGTAACCACACTAGAGAGGGTGAGGATTTAGCAATATAGGTAACTGTTAAACCACTGTGCTGTATATTTGAAACCAACCTAAGATTGTATATCAATGATACTTTAATAAAAAAATTAATAAAAAAAGGAAAAACATTTTAATTGGAAATTGATGTTTGAATATGAGACCTAGGCAAAAAGGACCTTGCTTTGGTTAGTAATAGGATCTAAACCATTATATAAGATAGGCACACACACACACACACACACACACACACACACACACAGAGGTGAAGAAACAATCAGGCATGTTCAAAATGTTAAAACTTATCTCTGAATGGTGAGATTATGGCAATTTTTAATTTCTCCTTTTATGCTTCTTTGTTGCTTCCTAGTCTTATGAGTTGAACATATGTTAATTATGTAACTAAACAGAAAACAACAAACACTGCTTTGAAAATAAATTTAATCACGGATTCTGTTTTTTGTACCATCTAATCTGGGGGTCTAGGGGTGATGGAGTATGACAGGACTGCCACCAAAAATATGTCAGTTCAATAAGAATATGGTGATGATTGATGCTGTGCTCCACTCAGGTACATACCATGTTTCAATTTTAAGGCCCATGACTGATCGCAGTGATGGAATTACAGAGATGGAAGGAATCCACTACCATAGCGACCCCTGTCCTTTGCACTTTCTCACCTTTGTTACCTTTCTCGTAGGGATTTAGCTGATTTATTGGGTCCCGCCATTTCAGTAGTAGTTGTGCACCCCCCCTCCTTGAACTGTATGATCCAAAAGTGTGGGGATGGTGGCCATGAGACTCCCTCAAACTTTGTCGGCCTTATTTAGCTGAGACAGAACTGGACTTTTTCAAAAAGGACCATCCACCAGGAATTAAAAAGCAAAAATATAAGCAGACATTTGACACAGACATGCTTTAAAGCACAGCCTTTTATCTTAATTCTGAAATCAGATCTTGGCATATTCCAGTACCCACACAAATTCTGCATTGTTGGTGAGAGCCCGAAGGAAATGTTAGGATTTTGGCAATTGTTGACTATTCAGTTTTGTTAGTATGTTTTTTGCCCTCTTAGGAATTTATGTTTTCCCCAAAGAAAACGTAATTAAAGAGCCCCAGTATCTGATATTAATGGACAAGTGGGTAACATGACAATACATTACTCTATGCTAAGGTCTTCAAGGAATCTGGTGGAAAACTTTGTAATTTTTAAATTAGCAAAGTGCATTAAAGCACATTTTAGATCCATATGTGTTTAATAGCACCATCTGACCCATATACAATCTTAGACAAAGTGACTGCACAATCTCTTACTGAGGTTCCTTTAAGTTCCAGTTGAAGTGGCCTGACAGAAACGGCATCCGGGGGCTTTGTCTGTTGTGCTTTTCTGTCCTTGACTCTGGCAATCCTGGTACTCAAGCACTTTGTCTACGTGTAGTGAGGCCATTAACTTCTTTCCCTTCTTTTCCCTCCCCTCTTCCCCTGCCTCTTCCACCCCCAACCCACTTCATTTTTGGGTCCCTGAAATCCCTCTGGTCCTGGAAGTATTACACATCCTCCTTATAAACTGAGGACCTTCAAGTCCTGCCTGCCTTTTATACTAACTTTTCATAGGCTCATCTTTGAGGGTGTCTATGACTTAGGAATTCTGGAAAGTTAGCCCTTACGCCTGAGGCGTTTGTGGGGTCTGTAGAGTTTATCCAAAGCATGCCTTTAACTCAGAATCAAGTTGACTGGTAAAATTCAGCTTTTAGTGAATTCAGTTTAAATTGAATGACAGGTACCACCTTCCCTAGAGTCTGTGTCAGTAACATCAGCTTCCTCCTCTGGTTAGAATCTTTCAAGTCTGTGATTTAGGAGTTTATTTCTCCTTTAAAGTTGCTACAGTCTATAAGAGGGATATCTCCCAGTCCCCATTAAGCCACAAATAAAAGAGGAATCACATTGAGTCCCATGAACAACCAAGCATTTTCTCTTTTAGGTGATACACTCTTGTAACAAAGACCTTAGCTAGATCCCTTAGGGGCTTCAAGAATAGGAATATAGTGGCCCTTCTCTTTCTGCAGAGAAGTGGGAGGGGAAGAGGGGGCTTTGGTAGGTATTTTCCCTCCTGCTATCCCCAAGTGTCAATCTTCCGATCCTTCAGTTCTACTGTCTGGTTTTTTTTAAGGTATTATTGACATACACTCTTATGAAGGTTTCACATGAAAAAACAATGTGGTTATTACATTTACCCATATTATCAAGTCCCCCTCATACCCCAATTCAGTCACTGTCCATCAGTGTACTGTCTGGCTTAAGATAATCACATACATCACTCATGTCAGTGAAATGATGTCAAATGGAAAGAGTGGAGACAGAAGGCAGGAGATGTGAAGGGAAAGGACTTGGATGCAAGGGTGTGTCACGGAGGCATGTGTTAACCTGGATTAGGGACTATCCGGTAATCAAACTGAGTTCAATTTTGTATTGTCTTGAGGCTAAATTGCTTGTGGTAATAATTGTTAGATCCTGAAATAGGTTACTGACAGATAGCTTCCTTGTCTTTTTGAAATGTCACCATCTTGAATCATACTTATTTGACACTTGTCTTTCTGGGGCTTTGAGTCCACCAAGTGTGTGCAGATTTCATTCTGGTTAATTTCATTGTTTTCCAGCTTTCATCTAAAACTGTCCGTTAGCATTTACCTGCCAGGGTGCAGCTAGAACACATAAAGCCATATAAGCCGATGAAGGTCATTTATTACTACCAATTAGAAAATAAGCTGCATTGCTTTTGGCTAGGAATTCCATACTCAGTTTTAAAAAGGAAATGCCCAAAGAGATTTTCCCCCACAGAACTTAATTTGATTCATTAAAGGGCTGAGAATTCTCCTGCCAGAAAATCAATTTTCTAGTGGGACAGCAGGCTGGGATGGGGCAAGTTACCAGGAAGAAAGACTCCAAGAGGCCAGAGAGAGAGGCTAAAAGAGAAAAAACACATAGGTGTCCACACAGACTTTTATTTTGGGGGTTTCTAAATCTGAATGTGTGCTCTTCTTCCATATCAGTGGAGGTTCCTAATGAGAACACTCTTATTTTGTGTCTTAAAGAAATCTAGTGATGATTTTTAAGTACTTTAAAGCAGAAATCTTTATGAAGCTTTTTGAAATAATTTAGTTGTCATTCCAGGTAACCAATACTGTAAGATCTAGACTTGAAATAGACTCTTTTTGGTGCGGGTGGTGGTAAGAAGAGAGAGGACTGTATCAGCAAAAACGTTAATGATGCAGAGCTCCTAGAGGGCAGGAGACATGTATTCTCAAACCTCCACCGCACCCACGGCCGCAGGTCTGTGACCAGTAGGTATCTCTCTACACACGAAGTGAAATGAATGATGCCAGATGCCAGCTGCGGAGGGACGGAGCGGGGCGGGCCCTGATGTGTGTGGGGGGGGAGGGGGCCGGGCTCCGGCAGTGTCATCAGGCTCCAGATAACCTAGCAGTGAGGCGTTTCCCGAGGAGGGCAGGGATCCTCCAGGCCTCCCCGGTAGTGCTGCTCAAATCTTCTGAAGCTACCAGTTGCCAAATGAAATCTGAAACCCCGGGCTGCGTTTGAGGGTTGGCCCGGCTCAGTTGTTCCAGCCTCTTGTACTGTGTATTTACACATTCACACACAATCACTCTTTCTAACTTCTGGGACTCTTCTTTGCGCAACTGCTAGGATTTCTCAAGTGCATGTGGCAACTCAGCCCAGCTCGGGGTGGAAACCGGCGGGGCTCCGGAGGGTCTGGCAGACCAGGGGAGCTGTCAAGGCTGCATCGGGGAAAGAAGAGGATCCAGGCGCAGCCGTTGGGTGGTGGGAGGGGAACACCCACAACTTTCCACCCCAGCCGCAACTCTTTCGGCCGCTGCGCATTTCCTCCGAGACCACAGCTGCAGAGTCGCCAAGTGCATGGGGCGCAACACTTCCCCTTGTGGGAAGTAAAGTGTCCTTCCCTGCCCCCTTTTTTTCTTTTTCTTTTCTTTGGGCTTGTCTGGGATCCTTTTCCTCCGCAGCAGCTGCCGTCCCGGGTCTGCGCTGCGCCGCGAGCAGGGTAGGTGACGCCGCTGCGGGGGTGTGCGCTGGAGCCACCGCGGGAGGCTGGGGCGCGGGGGCTGCGGGCACAGCAGCCAGCGACCCAGGAGCAGGCTGCGGGGACCACGGGGATCTCAGGAATTGCGAGTGGGTGCTGTGTGTGTGTGCGCGCATGCGACGGGAAACAATGCTCCTTATTTTTTAAAGAATAAAAACGGCGCAAGCTGGTACTTTGTGTTTGTGGGCTTGAAAATAGATGAAATTAATAAAACCTCTTCATGCAATTCAGTTCCCTTACTGTCCATGACGCTTTCCCTTTGCTTGTTTCCGCTAGTGTCTTCTGAGAGTTCCCTAGATCACAGAGGTGGGTTTTACCAATAAACACTTTTATCGCAAACATAAAGTCTTAGGGAATCTTTGGTGAATTTTAAGTTACCCAAAAGATTTTGTTTAGATTTTTAAAAAAGTAACTTTCTGAGGAAGTATCCATTCTCTATCAGTCTGAGGATAAATAAGTAATATATTCTCATTAAAAAAATAGAGTGAATTTTTTTTATAAGTCTACAAACAGAAGAGATAACATTACCCTGATTTCTTGGAGGTGTTAGATTTTAATTCCTACCAGTAATAGGAAGTCCAGACTCCCTTGTATTCTGTGTCTATTTTAATTCATTTGAATTAGGAGATAATCACCAACCCATTTCTGTTTCCATCATAGTTTCTTTTATGTTTCTCTTTTTTTATAAACCTAGCAGAGGCATCAGCATTTCATCTCTTTCTAAAAAGAGGAAATAAATCATGCTGGGTATTTGAAACGTAAAAGTTGTAAAGGGTTTGCTTATCCATAAGTAAAACAATGTGTGTTGCTGTGTCTACTAAGTAAGACAAATTAATTGAAATCCAGGGGTATTTACAATAGAGTTAAGAGCTTTATTCAATTACTAAGAAGGAGATGGACAGACAGATTAAATGCAAACAGTCTGTCCCCTGATTCTAATTAGAGCTCAAAACCAACCCTTAAGGGCAAGAGTGGATGTTGGTAGTAAACTGGGCATCATAAAACATAAAAGACACAGAATTATTATATTAGAAAAAGCCAGAAAACAAGTATAAAACCACATCAGACTTGTTAAGATCTTGCCCTCCCTTTAATGTTTCTTAATACTTCCTCTTCTCTGGGAATGTTTCAACTGCTAGGAGAGCTTAATAATACCATTCCTCTTTTCTGTCTTCCTTGAGTACCTGACTTTCAAGTAGCAAGCTGAGAAATCTGTTCTCTTTACAACCATTATTGAGTTGTTGGAGAATTCACCTTTGCTATCTTGGAGGACCAAGATATTGACAAAACTTTAAAATATACTTCCTCCTTCCACTCAGAGGAGATATGTTTTTGGTGGAAGAACTTTAAGTGGGAATAATGGATAAAGTGTGAAATTTTCAGGTCTGGAATTTAGTTTGAGGTTATGTGTAAGGAATACATTACTAGAGTGATAAAAGGAAAGAGAATCTGTAATCCTTTCTACATGTGGAAGGCTGTTAACACTCAATCTGTCCTTGACTTTCAACTGTATTATTTCAATACTTCATCTCAGAGGTTTGGATTTGAGAGGGGGGATGGTTTCTCAGCAATGTTCTTTTGGGATGTATATATACTGTGAATTTGAGCCGTTTTGAAAATGTAGCCTGATAGTAAGTGGAGAAGAATAAAGTTCTCAAGAAAATAATAACAAAACACTGCAGAACAAATAACAATGCATCTTTCCAGACAGAAGCATAGATTTAAGCTTAAAAGTGAAAGGTGTTCTGAGCTGAAATCCCCAGGGAAATCCTTTCAGGTTTTGCTTGGTACAGTAATGGCCAAAGCTCTGAGAGTTTTCATTGGCTATAGTTTTATTTACTGTGTGATCGTGGGCTCTGGGGGGTGGGGGAAGGGTGGTGAAGGAAATGGGGGGCAGGCAGGGTGCGGAATGTGCAGCAGGTGGTAATGAGTGGTTTGAGTCTGATGACTTTGCTGTGTTGGCTAAAGCCTAGTTACTGTTTACCAGCAGCGCCCTTGGTAGATTTGCTGTGACCTACTGGCCCATTGAGTGTAGTTTCTTCCTGGCTCTCTTAGTGTCTTGGGGGTGGTTTCTTGGGGCTGAGAGCAGGCGGTTTTGCTGTGAAGCCCGACCACGCAGCTGGTTCCTGTTCTCACTGTTTGCTGTGCTGTAGGGCCATTGTAGTTACCTGTAGTTATTTTCCTGTGGTGTTTTCCGGCCAGTGGTGAAGGATTCTTTTTCTATGAGTCGAGCTTATGTAATGCTGATTCCTTCCTTCTGCCATGTTTCAATTTTTGGTAAAGGTGAGTGCTTTGGAAAAACAAGATGGAAGAGGTGGATAGAGCCTCAGCTTGGAGCCCATTAGGAGGGACAGCCACCCAATTGGTCGATGTTGGAGGTTGATGATAACAAGAACTGGACACGTCCATTTTACACAGATCACATTTTACTGGGGAAAAAAAGCAGAAGAGATTTTAAATAAAAAGATGCCTGTTTACTCTTAAATCCATGGCTAAAGAATTAAGATTTCTCCCAGATGGAGAATGGTATTTAAAAATAAAATTGTAAATAGTCAACTTAGCCATGAAGTTAATGCTCTTCATGTGAAGAGTTGCAGGCTCCGAGCGAGTCTTGCAGTGGTAACCCATCTGTCTTTGCTCCGCAAACTCAAACTTTACATGATTATGATGGCTTCAGTGGCTAAGTAAAAGCACATTTAGAAGTAGAAGACTTACTGTGATGAAGAGTCAAAGAATGTGACGCTTTCAGAGGTTATTGTGTACACGTGTGCTTTTAAGCAGCATCTGTGCTCTCCCGTGGCATTGCTACAATTAATCTTTATAAAGTGCAGAACTCATTGTGTAAATCCCTTGTTCTAAAACTTCTGATGGATCCCAATGACCTACAACATAAACTGTAAACTCTTTAGGATAGTGACAAATGCTCTTCAAAGCCCTTTTGTTTTAGCTTTCTACACAAGGGACCCTCACTGTTCACACTTCGGACTTCTTGTTCCTGGATTTTCATTCTTCTGAAACTCCCTCTGCCTGGAAAGTCCCACTGGTTTCTTCTTGATCCATTTCAAGTGGAACTTCCTTTGGGAGAACTTAGCCAATTCCATGCAGGAAGAATTAATCACTTCATCTTGGCCGCTTCCATGGTGTCTGAACATACTTTGAATAACTAGTTTTAATAATTTTTATGTGTCTTCCCCGCAATCAATCACTGTGCATTCCTTAATGAGTGTACTGGTTGTGGGGGGCCCACCTATATCCTAGTGCCCAACCCAGTGTCTGAATACATAGCAATAGAGATGTTTGCTTAATAAGTGAGCAAAGTCATGAATGAATAAAGTACTAGTGGATTCTAGTTTATGCAGACAGTTATTTCACAAAAGTCTGTTTGAAAAATGTCTGTTTGGAATCAGTTCATTTTCTCAAAGTAACAATGCTACAAAACATATTTCGCTTTCCAGAACCAGCCCACACATGCCTACTTAATTCCTACAATAGGTGAAATAGTGTGCTTTTGCAATTATAAAGCAAAGCAAAACAAAAACTACTGTGGAATCATCTTTTTCTTTTGTAAATCACAAAATACACTTGAGCTTACAGATAAAAGTAACAGTTATAATAGATACACAACTTTCCACAGTTATTTTTTATATGATACTATAAAATCTGTGTTCTATCAAGTCCCAGTGGGAGGTCCCGGATTTGGCTGTAAGGACTAATAATGGAGTTAGATTTGGAGATATTGTTGCCTGTGGAATGCCTATAATCTTAATTAATCAAACAAAATAGAAATACTAATTTTAGCTATTTAAAATTATCTTGAGTGCCAGCACTTGAGGGAAATTGGATGTAATTAAAGGAGAGGGTGGAAGTGGATGGAGAGGACGAATTCAGAGGGGTACCTGCTTTCCTGTTACTATTTATTACATTGATTTCCTTTTTCTGTCATATGAGCACTCAGGCAAGTCCAAAGTTTCTCTCTGAGAAAACGTATCTCTGTCTACAGTTAGTTCTGCCACCTAGCATGGAGAAGGAGGTTGCACTCCATTTGAGCCAAAATAAAAATGGGCTCACTTCGGTTTCATAGCAGCGGTGCTTCTGCCACTGGCATACCTGCTTTTAGCACGTGAATGATTTTCAATCAGAAATGCATAATACTTGAGTTTCAGGCACTAGTCAGGACCTGTAAGCTCAAGTTGCTCTGTATATAGTATCTCTGAAAAGACTGGAAAAGCAAACATTGATATTTAAAAGTTAAAGTCTACCCTGTGTTCTAAATCTTATATGCTCTCTATTTTTATCATATTACATGACCAGATATGTCCCTACCCTAATCACATTGTAACACCTTTTTGTTATTTTGTGTTCATTATCCCGTGCTTTAATATAATGCTCTTTAGTTTTTCCTGGGAGTCAATATCAAAGAGATGGGCTGCCTGGAAAATATCTTGGCACTCTTTGTTATGTATTTCAATATTCTTTATGTAAGAATCTTTATAAATTCATCTTTGCTTTTACTGCTTTAAAAAGTTTGTCTCTTCTGATGAACTTGCATTGTTTCTTTTGTTAGGAGAGGCTAAGAAAACACTATGTTTCTCATTTTAGCTTGTCACCCAAGAAGGTCAGAACTAAATCTGATGCTCGATTGTACCTTAGTTGAAGTTTTCTTATGACATGGTTTATATCCTTTCAGGCTTAGTTTAATGCACCTGTCATAGCCATCCATATCTTTTACCTAAGTGAGCGCAAATCATTATGAAAATAGGGTGAATTACCTTCATTTTGTATTTTGTTAAACTCTTTAGTTTAGACTTGCAGTTAAATATTTATAAATTTACTTGTAGCTTCAGTTTAGAATTCTAAAGCCAATTTTTTTTCTTTTTTTTGTGATTCCTTGAAACATTCTAGGTACTGTTTTTATACTCCCTGTGGATAAAATGACTTTGCCCCAAATGTTGCATTTCTTGAAAACCTTAGAAGGAAAATCATGTCTGAGTAATTTTGAAACTAGATATTTAAGACCAAACATGCGAACACTTTTCAATTTACATATCACAGATGTTTAGAAGAGTACTCTTAAGTGTATTCCTTAGAAATAGGAGAGAAAATATTTTTCTTACAAAAAAAATTTATCTATAAGCTGAGGTTAATGGAGCTGTAATTAGGGCTTTCTGCCAGTCAGATTGAGTCTTCAGAAAACAAAGTAATTTTTTAAATTCAACAAAGGAAAATAGTTCTTAATGTGTTCTGAAATTTTTCTATCTCTTTGAGTCTTACTCTCATAATGATAATCATTCTAATCAATTAAGAACCTACGAAGTACCAAGTACTCCATGAGATGTATTTACATGTATTACTCATAATTCTGAAGTAGTTAGGAGTAATTAGTAATTCTAGAAGTAAGCTATGTCATGTCTAATTCAGATATTATTATTCCCTTTGTATGAGAATGTTTAGGCTCAGAGAGTAAAGAACCTTACCCAAGTAATATAGTTAGTAAGTGATACAGAGTAGAATCAAAACCAGGTCTATTTGAATACAAATAACCTGATATTTTTACTATGTTACCTTCCTCTCAGTGATTTTCTCTTCAATTATTAATTTTCAAATCATAATCTGTATGCTTCATTGGTTTTACATACAGTACTGACCTGGTCTCAGCATGATCTCTACAAATTGGACTTGGACCTCTCTGTAGTTCTTTCAGATGGCAGAGTTCTTGTGTTGATGAGTTGGGGACCTTAGGATGACACAGCAGGTAACTGAATCAATCTATAATCATCAGCCCGACCAGACTTTATTTCCCAGTGAGAAGTAAACAGTAAAGGTATGGTCCATGGGGCTCCAGTGATCTATCACCATTATTAATTCTTAGACATGGGGACATGTAGCCCAGGAACACTGGGAGCCACAGGTGGAGGCAGAGGTGGAAGACAGTAAGCAATCCTTGGTCTAAGGACTATGAGACCCAAGTTGGAGAGCTGACCTACAGCAGGAAAGGATGTTTTTGTTGGAGGTAGCAACGTAGAAGGGGAGAAAAGTTGAGTTAGTAGTGGCAGTACTCCTGGGGCACACAGCAGTGAAATGGGCAACAGTGAAAGTGACTTCCAACTCAGTTTTTCTCAAAGAAAGGCCATTCATAGCAGTAATTGCCGGAGTACACCTCACTTCTGTTTGTACAGATACCTAGAGGAAAGAATTCTCTGTCCTCCTTGAGGGATAATTTGGTTGTTTCATTGTGTTGGGAATATCCGGTTTTAAAATTTATCATATAAAGGAACTTCCAGCAAGAAAAGATGAGCCAGGGGTGTCAAAAGAGCAAGATGTTATCTGTTTGCACTTAATTTCATAACCCCGGGATTCGCTACATAAGTACTACCTTCAGAGTTCCACTTTTTTAAAATCCCATTATGGTTTGTTAAGGTGAAATGGTCAAGTGTGATGTTGATGATTTTATATAAATGCCTATATGGGGTATACAGAAGGGCTGAGCCTTCTCACATTTATGTTTTTCTGATTAAGAGACCTTATTTTTGGTAACAAACCACACTTTCATCATGGAATAACTTTTCTCTATCTATGGGGTTAGGTTCAAGTTAGCAGATTCCATGAGGGAGCTTTGGTCTTCGGTGCCTAGAGACAGGTGGAGGCCACAAGGAATTGTCTGGGTGAGGAGTTCTGGGAACGCCTGCACCATAGATGGAGGCGGATGGAAGGGAGAAGGGCTAAAGCAAGGTCACAGGATAACAAGCGTCAGAAGCCAAGGAATCAGGAGACAAAGGCAAATCCAGGGATCGCACTGGGAGCTAGAAGCCAAGGGAAGGGAGACAGATGTTATGTGGCAATTGAGATTTAGTCTCTGTCTAATAACAGATAACAATTATTGAAGCCCTAGTATGTGCAGTTATGCCAAGCACTTGTCCTGGGTTGTCTCCTTTAACCCTCACAGCAGCCACAGGAGTAGGCCCTACTATCTTCAGTTTTCCAGAAAACTGAAACTTGGAAAGTAACTTAATGAAATCACACAGCCACTAAGTAGTAGGTCTGAGATTCAAAACTAAAATATCTCACCCCAACAGAGCCATCTTTACCATTATGCTCTAGATTAGGCCTGTGTTCCAGCCTGGCTTTGGTACACGTGAAACTTGTGACCTTGTGTGGGGAGGTTGCGGTTCCTATGGCCAGGATCCTCACTGAACTTAAACCACCGGATGAACTGGCCTACTGCTAGGCTACCACTTCCACACCTGAAGGCAATAAGCTATTATTGACTCTATATAAAGAGCTCTGCCCAGTGCTCTGGGCATGACATGGGGTGGGGGGGGGGCACAACTGCAGGGCTGCAGGAGAGCAGAGCAGAGGCTGGAGTGGTAGCAGTGCTGAGGACAGAGGCCCAGAGGATGGCTCTGCAGGATGGCTCTGCAGGCAGAGAGGCCCAGAGGATGGCCATGCGAGCAGAGAGGCTCAGAGGCAGAGACCAGCTTGCTGCATGCAGACTCACTCTGAGTGAATGGGATTTTAATGATTGACCTGCCACCATGGAAATAAAGTTGGGTGTAACCCTTTCACCCCAAGAACGTTTTGCTGTCATTTTCTTTGGTCACACTGAATCCATAGCGAACTTGCCTAGAGCTGAAACCCATTGGCAAGACACCTTGTACAAGTTGTATTAACCTTCTTGAACCATAGATTTCCTCTCAGTGAATAAGGGCATTGAATAATACTTCCTAGGGTTATTATGGGCTTTTAATTTATGAAGGGAGTAGTGCATGAGTGGGGAAAATGGAAGTTCCTATGGCCAGGATCCTCACCTGACCTTAAACTACTTGATGATGTAATTGGCCTACTGCTAGGCTACTGCTTCCACACCTGTAGGCAATGAGCTATATTGACTTAGTCACCATATAAAGAGCTCTGCCTAGTGGTGTGGGCAGAGGCAGAGATGGAGGAGGATTACAGACCTGCAGACTGCTGGGTGCAGACTAGTGCTCAACCTTCCCGGAGAATAAAGCTGGGTACAAATCCTTTTACCCCAGGAACCTTCCATTATTATTTATCAGTCTCACTGAATACACAGTGAACTCATCCAGGGCTGAAACCCTCAGGAAAGATAGCATGTAAAGAGACTGGAAGGGTATCTGACATCTGGTAAGTATCACTACAGGTCAGCAGTTATTATTATTAAATTAAATGATGAACATGGGATTGATGAACAGTATTTTTCAAACTATGGGTCTTGATCTGTTAATGGTCATAAAATCAAATTAGTGGTTCATGACCAGTATTTCTTTTTAAATGAAAAAGAATAGTATATAATGGAATGGAACAAGACTAAAATCAAAGATCATCATATATAAAGTAAGAACTGTTTCATATGCTTTAATTTTTGTGTGTATCCCACATTTCGCAGTGGGTAAAAATGAAAAATGTACCTCTGATGATTGATAACTATCAAAAAATATTTAAATTAAAAAAGCCACCTTTCCAAGTAGCCATTTTCAAAGTGTGGTCCCAGAACCATCCAGCATCAGTTAGTTACACCTTGGAGCTTGTTAGAAATGCAAAGACCCACCCAGGACCCAGCCATTGGGTTTTCACAACACCTTCGGGTGATTAAGGACCATTACGTATTCAAAACTGGCATTTGGAAATCATGAAAAAATTAGGTAAGGGTTTATGTAATTACCTAAGAGTGGCTAAAAGTCCAGGTTGCATGTATTGACTAATGACTTGAATTCTCCACAGAATGCTGTATAGTTACTCTTTATTTTTTCTAGGCTGACTTCTCACGGTGCAGGTGGGTAAGTCCGCACGTCAATTAATGTGTATATGGAAGGACGTGTTCTGTCAGTTTATATGTGAAGGGTTTAATATGAGTAGTTAGATCCTGTACTTTCTTCCAGAACTACAAGATAAAAATTTAGCATTCTTGGTGTAGAGCCCTGAGCCTTGAGTATCTGAGTTGTGTTCAATTTGAAACATTTTAATGGTAATAGTCCAGATGCCTGAACAGCTGTAAAATTAGGAATTAAGAACTCATAAAAAAACTGCATTCCATATTTTCCTAATTGAGATATTTATTTGGAAATTCATACAGACAAAAAGACCTAGAAAATCTAGTTAATTTGAAACTAATACTGATGATAAAAATATATTTTTGGTAAAAATGGAAGTGTTATAAATTTTTATACTCAGATTCCCCCCCCCAAAGGAAACAGTGTGTGTGTTTAAGATATTTATTGATTGTATGCTATTACTTTAAGGAGAGAGATGGTTATATCCATTGACCAGCCTTTGTGAATTATTGTGCTTCCTGTAATTTACTGGGTATTTGGTTTTTGGTTGATGGGTGTTTTTATTTTAAGACTTAAAAGTATCCTCTTTGAAAACACGGTATCCAAATTCACTAGAAAAGACTTGAGGACTTTCTTTTCTAATTTTTTAAAGAGAATATTCCCATAGACTTTTAAAAAGCAACCTTTCTATAAGTACATATTAACTTTTCTAAAAGTAAGTTCTTTAGTGGTACATGAAAATATTTTTCAGGACAAAAATGTCAGGACAAATGGTTTCAAGGGTAAAAAAGTCTCCCTTCTGGCTCACCACAGGTAACATTTCACATTTAAACAGTAGCTTAAGAGATGTTTCAAAAGATCCTTCCATACTTTGCCTTCTGTGGTTGGAGAAGAGTGAAAAGAGAAAAGATCTAAGAGGCAGGCTCCAATCCGACTTCTGTTGTTAATTAGCATCTGTGAACTCAGGCATACCACTTGGTTTTTCTGGACTTCAGTCTCCTTATCTGTAAAGTAAGGAGGTTGGGATAAATACTTCTTAAGATTGTTCTAGCCTTAAAAAAGTCTCTGTTGTTAAATGGTAGTACGCTCCTTTTGAGAAATTTTGATAAGAATGTGGCTCTCTATTTACATTAGAAGGGTTGAAAAAATGAATGTTTGATTTTACAGAAGAGTGAGGATCTGGAAACTATGTAGATTCCATGATAAAGTTGAACTTGACCTTTCCTTGTGAAATTTCATGTGCCAGTGGGCTACTTTTCATCAGCTGGGGGCTTGGGGGCATGGGTGAAAGTATTCACTAAGAGGCATTTGAAAATGTGTGAGGGTGTCTTGGTCATCACAATGATTGGGTGAAGCTACTGGCATTTAGTGCAGAATGCCATATGTCTTGCAATGTGTGTGACGGTGCCTCACTATAAAGAATTTTCCCTCCCCAGATGCCAAGAACAGCCCCACGGAGAAACAACTAATGATGTTAAAAGATGGAGTTTTAGCTGTGTACTTTATAGTCATCTAGGAAATTGGATGTGAAGTTGTTGTATAGTTTCTGCTGTTTCAGTCACACAAATGCAAACAATATCTATTCTTAGATGACAACTGGTGTTTATGATGCACTGGAGAGAACAGCCTCCAGCTCCCTGTGCTATATATTGACTCTGCAGTAAGAAAAGCAGTAAAAGTCTCAGCTCTGTTAGTACACTGTGCAAATATAACTTGAAGACATACTAGGAATAGTTCCTTTGAGGATGAAGTTACTAGACAGTGGTATTTTGAATGAAATGGCTCACAGAAGTTTCCATTCATTGTAACTAGACATTTCTTGTGTTCAGATTAATGCCATGATTATGGTATTAAATGCATAGATTTGATTCTGTGTGATGAGAAGTACCATCTGCTTACTGGCTGTCTGCATGACGAGAAGTGACCTGAGCAGTTCCTGTTCCTCCTCTGTCCTCCTTCTGCACTTGGGTTGTCCTCAGACTTTCTGGGTCAAGTGAAGGATAGAGCTCCCCCATCTGCTTACTGGCTGTCTGCATGACGAGAAGTGACCTGAGCAGTTCCTCTTCCTCCTCTGTCCTCCTTCTGCACTTGGGTTGTCCTCAGACTTTCTGGGTCAGGTGAAGGATAGAGCTCCCTCAGCAAGAGTGACTCATCCAGGGTCATGCTCATGCCAAGACCCTTGGTAATGTTTTTGAATTTGCGATGAACCTTGCTTTGGAATCACTTAAATCATAGGATCATTTATTATAATTCTTCTCTCCTGTGTTTGTCAAGTCCTTGGTTTGTGTATATTTTTAAACTATTGCTTATACTTAGCTCTCAGATACTGTGGGTATGAAAGGTGTTGTATGGATAAATTGCTGTCTAGCAAACCAAAGCCAACTTGATATTTTCCAGGAGTGAAAGGGAACCCCTGCTCTGCCTTCCTTTGGTGAGTCTGGGCCTTAGTACCTCTGCAGGAGAAGGGGGAAAGGGAGGTGATCTCACAATGTGTAAGTTTTCTTTTCCTATAAACTTGATGAAAATTTAAGTGTCAGGAAGGTTGAAATTACAGAATTAAAAAAAATTCTTTTGGGTAACCTTCCATGTTCATTATCTATGCTAGCCCTCAATAACTGACTTAAAAGATTAAGAGTTATATGTTACATTCCCTTTAGAATGAATTTATTGGACATCAAAACTTAGAAAATGGCTCTAAGCATCCTACTTCAATCTTTTAATATGGAAAATGGGTCCAAAGTGACTTTAGTGATTCGCTCTAGAATATAGAATCAGGACTAGGCAGACCAGATTCTTTATTTTTGGTGACTGGTTTTTCTGCCCCGCTGCCCTGTTCCTGAGAGGCTTTCTCACCTGGACGTCCCTGAGACAACGAAACCCAAACGCTGGCATAAAGGCATCCAGTGCACATAATGTATTATCTCCTCAGCTCTGCAGCTAGGGTACTAGTTATGTACCATCTGGCAAAATTGAGAGAAGAGTCATTCATGATTTTCTGTGTTCATTTGTTTAGGTGAGGAATTAATGGCTTAGAAAAGAGCAAGTGAATCTTATAAAAGCATTTTTTACTGAGCTTAGATTAATCCTAAAGGCAGCTGAAAAATATACTGTATTAAAATCAAGAAGTATCTTGTAATACTTTCTGTTTCTGGTTACATTTTTAAGTTAATTCCTTGTAGTAATATTAATTATGTTGAGCACATTTGATATGAATGCTTTCAGTACACTGTAGATTTTCATTCAGTTCACCCTTTAAGCCTCCTTACAATTGTACATTGGTTTCTTTATGCTGTTCATCTTCCTGAAAAACAAAGAAACAAGCCTGCTGATATTCAACTGTTAAGAGATTTCAGGCAAAAAAACAAAGAGAAGAATTAAAAAAAAATCTGGTTAATCTCTTTAAGCACTGCCTTGACAAGTCAAATACTCCTTGAAGGTGCGTGAGAGAATGGAGGGGGGAAAAGAGGCCTCAGCTCCTGGTGAAGGCTGTGCGAAGCTGAGACGCAGGGAGAGCTCTTTCTGTGCAGTGCTTTCATTGTCTCTCTGTTTGCGGTCCCATCCTCTACTGTTTAATGTGTGGAACATTCCAGGGAGTATCCTTAGCTTTCCTGACGTGAGCCTGGGACTGGGGCCTGAAGAGCCTGAGAGACTCCTTTCTGAAATGGGGGACGATAAGCAGAGCAAGTTGGCTGGGTGGCACTTGGCTCAGCCGGTTGTGAGCAAGGGGAGACCTTCGTGCCGCGAGCTCGGGGGTGTTGGAGCATGCTGCTCCGTGTGTCTTTGCGGGCAGTTCTGGGAAGTGTAGGATTCAGTCTCAGAAGAATGGGGTTACTTCTATCTCAAGAGATAGAAACGAAACGCTTAGACTACCTTCAGACATTTGCCTGTGGCTCCATGGTGTCACATGTAGGACTCTGCCTCTGATATATTTATTTTCAAGAAAGAATAGGACTCCAGTGGCTTGTGAGGGTGAGCCCTTATTATTCAGCAAATAACCTCTGACTAGATGCAGAACAATGATAATAGCGGCATATTTTTTAGTGCTGTTTTCTGTTTGTTTAATGCAGTAAAGATTTTCTTAAGGTCTTAGAAAAAGCCATTAAGTAAAATAAAATTATATTGAACTCTTTTGTGGAAATGCCAAGCAATTAGTGTATGATATCATTTATGAGCTGTATTATTAATATGAAATGTTAAAACAGTTCAGAAAGAGTAAATGATATGTAAAGGTCATATTACCATGAGCTTGGAGGGGGCAGGAATGGGGGTGGGGGGTATAAAGAGAGAATAAATGAATACATGTGTGACGTTAAGGTGGAATGCACTCAAGTTGCTGGTGACATTTCTGCATGGCCTGGGATGTGCTGTTACAGCTGGTGGTGCTGTTTGCCAAGGCTGTCAGGCAACAGGTCCTGTGACTGCTGAAGAGGTTTGAGATTGATTCCTGATACCCATGTTGACCCATACATTGTAACCAGAATAATAAGGATTGTGTTTACCCACATGGGGGCAGCAAAGAAGGCCTCTGGTAACTTGTTATTTCCAATGAACCGGCAAACTTTTTATGTTAAACCCGAGCTTTGATTTGAAATAAAGAAATCAGCTGGTTTTTCTCTTTGGTTGGTAGTTCCTTTACTTTGCAACTTCCTGTTATTCCACTGTTAAGTTTTCAGAGAATTCTTTTTAGAATGCACTCACACAGGAACCAGTCTACCTGTCTGCTTTCTGAGAGACTGAATATGGTCCTATAATTTCAATCAGAGGCAGGGAAGCACCACAATTTTTTGAGTGTTAAGGACTGTAGTAAACAATTCAGCCATAAAGTGTCTGATTGGCAGCTCTTGGAAAGTTATCAGCCTGGTAGCCCCAGCCCCTAACAGAGTGATGCATTTACCTCTGCAGGTCTGTGCCAGTAGTACTTTTTGTTTTGATCAATAAGTGGTCACTAATTAGTATTTGATAAGATAGTTGAAAACGAAATTTTTTTTCAGAACAGAACTTGTAAGGCATGGCATCATAAAATCCTGCATTATTATATAATTTTTTAATGAATTTTTTCCCCATAGAGACCATCTGATATAATTTTGAATCTCAGGTTTTTAAATTTTTATGTTCTCCTTTCTGGAGACTCCAATTTGCCTTTATTAATAGGTTTGTTAAGTTTAGCACTTGCTGATATTCAAGCATCGTTGACATCTTTCTTTTCACCTGCGAGCTGTATTTATAAGTACAAAGCTTGGTATTCCAGGTTGAGCAATTATCCTATTATCTTGCTTTATTCTCTTCAAAGTTTTGACTAAATCAGGCATAATATTAAATGTCTTGCACTTGAGCACATAAAAACAATGCTTTGCTAGGCTAATTTTAAGTTGATAATGTTTTCATAGTTACTGACTGCTTTTAGATTATAATTGTTTTGTTTTTAGTTCATTGATAGCTAGTACAGTACATTTCTTCCATTTAAAGCAAGTCTAAGAAAATAAGTTTTGTTCTCACTTCTTCTAACTTTTGCGTTTAGTTTTAAATATCAGATTCATAAATCATGACTACTAAGTAATGGAAACTAGTCTTTTCTGCTATTAACTGCCACTTACTGTTGTGACTTTTTTATTCATTTATATTAAGTCAGGTAGGCTCTAATTCAGCTCAACTGTTATCTAGAAATCACCAGGACTCCTTGAGTCTGTTCACACCCACATGGCTGTCTGGAAACCAGACTGAAGTCAAGGGCGCTGAGTAGGAGTCCTGAGAGGGATTTGGAATAGATTAGATACTTAATGGGTGCTTGGACCCAGGGTTTTTCATCAGAATTTTGGCACTTGCTTCTTGGTCCTAGGAAGGCCCTGGCCAAAGGACATCATCAGCTTGTAAACCAAGGACATTGGTATGTGATGACAGCCTCCAGTGCCTTGGGTGTCATAGTCATCTCAGAAATATGAACCTTAAGTTCCTTAGAAGTTTCAGCTGCTTCCTGTTCTCAATTCTAATGACTTTGAAACTGTATTGAGCAGGTGACAGCTATGAATTAGCCGTCAAATCAACAGCCCATTCACTTCTGTTCAAATTCAAAGTTATAAGCTCTTAACTCTTTCAAGTTCAATGTCTTGCTTCCATCCTTTCTCTAATCACTTTTTTTCTTTCCTCTTTCTTCATTTTGATTCCATTTACTTTCTTTCTTTCTTTGCTTTATCTCCTTATTACCTAGAACCTTGGCATATTTATATTGTTGACTATATTCCCTATGTTGTACTTTCATCCCAATAAACAAAATTTATTTATAGTATTGCTTCAAGCCTCTTTCTTTAATTCTCACTCTCATTGGTCTGGTTCTTTCACAATTTTCTCAACTCCCCATTCTTTGATTCTTTTCCTTAAAGTCTACACTGAGAATTGAATCAAACTTTGGTCTGTATAGGTGAGATTGTGTGCAGTTTTATAGTCTCATTCCCCATTTTTAATATCACTAGAAGTACTATCTTTTCCTAACTAATCCTCCATAAGAGATATTCAAGGAGAAAAGGGAAACTTCTATCACATTTGCCTCTTGTCATTCCAAGTGTGTGTCATAGCTTTCTTTTGACAGAAGAGCAAAAAGCAGCAAAACAGAACCCCAAACAAAAGCCAGAAGTCCAGAGGATTTGTTCATTTGTTAGTTAGCCAAACCTTAAATGGTAGAAGTACTACTGAATCCCAGTTAATACCTGATATTCAGGCTTCTCCCCCATCCCCGTCCCTTTAAAAACCCATTTAACTTCGTGTGATTGACAATATAATGTTCTTTTTATGACTGCTCATAGAAATGTTTATCCCATTTTCTTTGAGAGTGTTCCTCTTTTACATTTCCTCCATACAGAGTAGAATTTTCATCATCTGCATTTTGGACTCTCTCCCTTCTTTGGGAAACTGCATATTACAGAAGCTCAGAGCACATAGGCTCTGGTTGGGCTCTCATCCTTGCTCTACCAGCTATGTGGTTCTTGGTCAAGCTGCTTAATCTCTATTTGCCTTAGTTTCTTCTGGAAAATGAGAACATAATTAGATTTCTACATGGTTGTTAACAAAGTTTAAGTGAGCTAATAGATGTAGGATGCTTAGGAACTTTCACTGAATGTTACTGCTTTGGCATATTTATATTGCTGACTGTATTCCCTATGTTGTACTTTCATCCCAATAAACAAAATTTATTTATAGTATTGCTTCAAGCCTCTTTCTTTAATTCTCACTCTCATTGGTCTGGTTCTTTCACAATTTTCTCAACTCCCCATTCTTTGTAGTTGTTATTTGCATGCCATACCCCTCTTTGGTCTCCTCATTATAACTGCATTTTCTAGACCACTAGATACGTGGGCATGTCGTATGTATATGCATGATAAGGAACTGGAATAGTTCTTGTTGCATTGTAAAGAGTTAATACTGCACATCTTCAATCCCTTAGGTGAGGATGACATGAAAGAGGAGATAACTTAAAGAGTAAATGGTACAACATTACTATGTGCTTTTGGCTATCTTAATATCTTTTATATTGATGTAAGTCTCTTATCTATGAAATAATATAACTGGAAATGGCCCTTTAAAAAAATTTTCTGTAACTGAGTATAGTACAAAAATTCATGAAAAGCTCCAAGATAAAGAGCAACCTAAGCCAAAAATAGACACTCCAACCTGACAAGCCATTTTGTCTTTTAGAAAGACGAGACCAGGAAACTATGGAGTGTGCAGTCTCTTTCCCTGCTTTACTTTTGGGTTTCGGTGGAAAGGGAAGGGAGCTAGAAGGGAGGGTGGGAGGAGAGGAAATACTGAAAAAGAGGAGGAGTAGGCCAAATTAAATAACAGTTAAATACAGAAAAAGTTTATTGTTATTAATCAGGAAGTATCAGATGTGAGGGCAAATTGACTTCTATTAGGATGTCTATTTTTAATAGTGTGCCAGAATTTAGTACCTATAACATGATAGGTGTTGCAAGCATTTCTGATGCCTAGACAGAGGTGCAATAGTGATTCAACACTCGGGGTTCACTCCTTAGCTGTAATTTATAACTTCCAGCATTATTTCTCTTGGAAAGAGGAAGATAATTTAGTCTTTCAATAGTCCCACTGATTGTACATATGTTTGTGTCTTATTTTGATTTGGCAGCTTCCAAACCCTGGGGAATGTACAAAGTAGTTAGACTACTGTTGTTTTTGTCAGATTTCCATTTCTTTGTCTTCAAGTAGCAGAGTGAACTCTTTCTATTAGAGAATGCATTTTCCACTCTTAGGCACACTCAGTGATTACAAAGTTCTGTCTTCTTTCATACAATTGCCAACATTTTTGTAACTTCTTGACTTATGAAGGACGCATGTTTAGAGGTAATAGGAACCACGGAAAGGAAGATACCACAGGTATTTATTAAGAGAGTCACTGATTTGAAATTGTCATTCTTTGAAGAAATCTAGGAAAGCTTTTAGTTGCAGGTACCTGTCTGACTTAGCAGCTGTAAAACAGGAACTGCTTGTGTCACCATGTGACAAGGCCATCAGCAGCAGAAGTGGGTCCGCCACAGCCACTGTTGATTTATGCACTGGCATTCTTGGTATGGTAGGAATGTTTATTTGTTTATTTTTCATAACCTAAAGTATAGAACTCCTTCCTTGAAGAAGTCTATTTCCCCTGTGGCTTTTGAGAAGATTATAATCTATTGCATGATTTATTGGTCTCCTTCAGACCACAAGCATATGTCATGACATATGGGCAGGTTTTAATTACAAGGATAAAGTTCAACAACATATAAATAAAAATGGTCAAGCAACAACGTGAAGACAAACATACTTAAGCTCAAGGGTATATTCACTCGTAATAATGAATAAAGCACACCCTTAGGAGCGCCACAGTTCAGGGTTTGTGCCAGGTTTTCATGTGAGTTTTTCAGATTGCCTAGCTATATTAGCATCCATATTTTGGTCGCAAGTTGAAAACCTTTGGGGAAATTGTTATTACCCAAGTGTCTTTTGGTGAAAACCTATCCTTCTTGGGGAAGAGCCTACCAACAGTATATTGAGGGATGAATAAGATTTATGGGTAGACAAAGAAAGAAGGAAGTCATTTCAGGCAGAGGGAAATCCACGTGCAAAGAAACAATGCTGTGATGAGAACAAGATGTTCTGTAAATGTCCAGAAGTTTAGGATGAATTTGGACATTGCTGATGCAGAGAAAGAAAAGGAGTCAAAAATTATGAAAGAGTTAAAATGACTAAACTTGGTGACTAATTAGCAGAAGGAGGCTAGAGAGAAACCTACTGGGTTTATGAGTCACAGACCTTAGTGACTAAATCTCACCCTGCCCCATCCATTTTTGAAGAGCCCAGTCAGGGTATTAAATCACATGCTCTTGTGAAGCCTAAAAATATGATTTCATTTCTGAACTCTGTCTGTCACATGTACAGCTTGGGGAAATACTTCTGTGTGTGTTTAATTGTGGAGAGGAATACTACTCAGAGGTGTTATACAGACTGATTGGAGGAAAGAAGTCATTTTGTAATGACTATATAAATGCAAAACATATTTTTATCCTGTTGTCCACTGCTACTAGTTATCAACATTTAAAATGTCTATCTGTAAAATCTGTTCCTCTATGTTAAATTAAAAAACACAGCACTGTGTCTCTAATTTTTGAATTACACTGTTGTAGCAGCCTCTGGACACACCCCAGTTTTATCATACACTTGGGTCTACAATCAAGTCCCTTCTCCATCTTTTTAATTTTTAATCTAAATGAAACAAGAGGTAGCTATGGTTGAGTTCCCTTTTCTCTTAAGTTGGTTAATGAAAAGTGTGCAATCCTTTTATCCAAGTAAAATAAGTGCACAAGCCATGAGACAGACTAATAGTTTATTTTCTTTGGTGACAGGAACAAGGAGATTTTTGTGAGGAAACAAAATACTTGTTTGCAAAGAATCAGTGTTAATGTGTCAAAGGTGACTAACATCTTGAATCTCATCCAGACCCTTGCTACAGGGGAACTAAGGACACCGTCAAATAATGGCCGTCTTTAATACCTGGCTTGGCTTTCAGTACCAAATTTCCGTGTGGCATGTGCCCATGTGAGCTGGTCCAGGCCTGACTGAAGTTTTTCAGACCAACCTTGCTCCTTTAACTTAACATTGGATAGAAAGCAGCCAAATGGCTGGTGTTATTTTCTCTGTGACCTGCTTACTTGAATATTCTACATTTTTCAGTTTTATTGTTGGGAAAAGGAAGAAAGCCCTAGAGTAAAGGGACTCTGTGCCTCATTTCTGGGTTGAGGCTCATGCTGAACTGCCTTTAGAGGGTGAGAACCTTCTTTCCTAAGTGAGGAAATCCACAGGCCTGATATACTATCCTGGCCACAAGAGAACAAAGAGTAAAAGGAGTCTTTCTTCTCTAAAGCCTAGGGAAATATTAGAGTCTTTAGAAATAGGGCCCTGGAATCTACATTCTAAAAAAATTCTTCAAATGAATCTTCTGTACACTAAACTTTTAGAATATTTACTAAAGCCTACCCCCTACTAAGGTCCTTTCATAAAAAAAAAGCAGCTATGTATAATTAATAAGCATTTATCCACAGTTTCTAAGAAAATGAAAGGTACCTCTAAGAACAAAGGAGTAACTTATTAAGAACTTACTCTTTTCAAATATTGTGACACATTTATTTTCTCTTTCATTTGCTTTGTACAATTTACCATGTCAATGGATTAACTAGTGTCATACATGAGGTCAGAAGAAACTTACAGATACATTTTTCCTGTTTATTCTATAACTATTCTTATTTATAATCAGCCTGTTGTTTGTTTAGTTGTTCTTACTATATTACCATGTTGTTACTTACTTACTAGTAATAACATTAGAAAGTGTTCAGCATGACTTCTGACAAATCAAATCTATTGTTTTAGAGGAAGAATGAATATTTGAAAGTATCAGCATGTGTTTTGGAGATGGCAGCATTGTTAAAATGAATGGCTAGCCTTCTAAGATGACTAGTTTGAAAAGGACACCAGTGACGGATTGGAGATGCCCGCTAAATTCAGGGTACCTAGTTAGAATTTCAAGTCTATAGTTTTATAATCAAGCTCATATTCAAATTTAATATTAATGAAATTCTGTGCTTTAGAATCATTCAGAAGACAGCAAATACTATTATTAACGTGCACTCACATGGCTTTAAGTGGGAGAGAAATATCTGGAAGACTGGAAAACCTTTATCCACTTTCCTTCCCTCTTTTCCTCATGAATATGGTGATGATTCAAGGTCTAACTGCTTGAAGCCATGAAAAATTAAGAAGCATTCCCTAGGGGTCCAAATGAAGACACCCGCTTAGCTTAACAGGACCCAGGGTCAGCCCTTCCACTGCATTAGCTACTATGACTGTCTCCTATTGTAACCTGTTAAAGGAAGAGTCCAATTAAAGAACAAGGTACAAACCAAAATAAGACAAAGGGACATAAAGCTTAAATATTACTGCTGAAGAAGAAATGTGTATAGATTGATCTAGGTTTGCGCTGTTCAGTTGGGTGGCCACAGCTACTGAGGATCTGAATTTTTAATTTGTTTCTAATTTTATTTTACTTATATTTAATTTTAAAACTTTTTTTTAATTATTGCAACAAGTGTTTTTGGAAGAACTGAGTTCCAAAAACCTACTTCTTAAACTGTAGGTTTTATGAAATCTAACACCAATCAAATATATCTGATAAAAATTTAGCCTCCAAGTTGAGATGTGCTGTGATTGTAAAATGCACACTGGATTTTAAAGACTTAGGAAAAAGAATGTGAGATATCTCACTAGTATTTTTAATATTGTTTAAATGTTGAAATGATAGATTTTTTGGATATATTGGGTCTAAATATATTAAAATTAATTTCACCTGTTTCTTTTTACTTTTTTAGTGAGCTAGCAGGAAATTTTATGTGTGGCTCCCATTATATTTCTGTGGGACAGCATCGACCGAGATGTTTGTGACAGCTGCACATTTCTGTAGTATTGGGCACTGAGAAGTTTAGTGTTTCAGGATGTTCATTTTAATACATGGCTCCAATAGGGACTAAGTATATATTATTGGGTGATAACAACGAATAGTTTTATGACCCTAGAAAATAATCTGACTACTTTATGACTAAGAACATAGATTGTTAACCAAATGGAGTTAATGCCCATCTAATAGGTCTCAACTCATTAAGACAACTAGGAATATTTAGAATGAGGACTGAATCAATGTTTACCAAAATCTTTTTCTTATTCCAGATTTCCTTCCCACAACTTTTAAAGAAATTTATCTCAATTGAGATTAGCTAAGCAAAGTATATTGTTCCAATTGTGTCACATAATACATATAAATCAAGCAATAAATATTTATGAATGGTCGGCTCAGAGGTGGAGTGCTCATGGCCACAAAGTGGAATCCAGGGGTCCAGGAGACCTCATCCTTGCCATGTGGAACTTAGAAATATGGTATAGTAGGTAAGAAACACATTGAAAACCTGACAGTATTTTATATACTATATAAATAAATATGTATTTATTTATAATAAAGTAATAAGTTTGGTAGATTCTAATTGTTTGGGAATTTAGGGGAAAGCCAAACAAATAGGAACTGAGGTTGTATAAAGGCTGTACAGCGAAGGCAGGTCTGGAGCTTGGGTGGTCGTATTAGCACGGACTTTGTTGGGGTTCCCAAGATCTGCACACTAACACACTGGGCTTCCTTTTGGGTCATTGATCACTTTCTTGTAAGTGTTTACTTGCCTTTTTACTCACTGGGATGTGAACTCCTTGAAGACAATGCCTGATACTTGGTGGGTATTCATTTATGCTTACGAATGTCTGAATGAATATCTAAATGAATAAATAAGACCATTCTCTTCAGAAGAAAGAGAATAACCAAAGGAACAGTGATGGGTAGGAGCATTAGGGGAGGTAGGGAGCAACAGACTTTTTTATGATTCCACTTTCTGATCATCTGAAAAGTAAAAACGGTTCCTAACTTCTTCGGAGGGTTGTTGATGTTCACACTTTAAGTGAAAGGAATTGATAAGCTATAATGTGCCCTTCATCCAATATTTCACTGTTATTCAGCGAGACAGGTTCTTCTTCATGTTTGTAGTTGTCACAGTGCAGAGAACTGGATATGCAATAAGTAGTGGTTTAATAAATAAATCAAAGAATAGATGGGAAGTCCCTAGCCTTGCCACTTACTGTATTTCTATTGTCCATCTGCCTGAAATGCAGATAGTGCTCTTATTAGAAAAGTGTTTATATTCTGACTGAACTTTGAGGAGAAGCTTGAACTCTTTGCTTATGAATAAAGTTCATGTGTATACGTCCATGAATATTCTCATATCTCTTTTGCCTTTTTAGCACTATTAAAACTTTTTTTTTGCTTATTTTTAGGTAATTAGAATACATTCAGATTTTTGAAGTTTCCAGATATATAGCTTCAGGATTGAGTTTTCCCACTGTATAGAAAGCATAACTAAAAATATACTTTTACATTGCTCATGTGGTTCCTCCTATGTAAAGCAGATGGGTGAAACAAAAATCTTTTCTGAAATCCTGATTAAAATATACCCAAAGAAAATAATTTGCAGGTGACAAGGATACGGTTATTATTAAAGAAAGTAATGCATTAAAAATGCTAATTTTCAAAAGGAGAGATACCATCCATCTTAAGAGAAATATGTGCATAATTGAGTGGTTTATTTTAAAGGGTATGGGAGGGACCTACCATTTTTAAATTATAGATTTCAAAGATTATTTCTTTATGATGTACATTTCACTTATCTTATAATTTTATCAATTATGCCTCAAATAAAGCTGAAAAAAAAGCGGGGGGCTATTTCTGTGACCGATTCCTAAGTTTTTAACCTAAGGCTAAGGAGTCAGAAAAGCTTTGTCACCAGCCAAAATAGAAACACAACACAGATCCTGAAGATAAACCTCCAGCACCCTGTCTCCAAGCTCTGATAATTCGTCTTGTGTAATATTCCTTCCTTCCATTCCCACTGTTGTCCTCTTCCCTAGGCCTTCCCACTATTTGATGCCTGGATTATTGCTGTTTTTTTTTTATTAAGGTATCATCGATGTACAATCTTATGAAGGTTTCACATGAACAACATTGTGGTTACAACATTCACCTATATTATCAAGTCCCCACCACATACCCCATTGCAGTCACTGTCCATCAGTGTAGTAAGATGCTCTAGAGTCACTACTTGTCTTCTCTGTGCTGTACTGCCTTCCCTGTGACCCCCCTACATTATGTGTGCTAATCATGGTGCCCCTTATTCCCCTTATACCTCCCCTCCCACCCATCCTCTCCAACCCCTTTCCCTTTGGTAACTGTTAGTCCATTCTTGGGTTCTGTGTGTCTGCTGCTGTTTTCCACCCATCCTCTCCAACCCCTTTCCCTTTGGTAACTGTTAGTCCATTCTTGGGTTCTGTGTGTCTGCTGCTGTTTTGTTCCTTCAGTTTTTGCTTTGTTGTTATACTCCACAGATGAGTGAAATCATTTGGTACTTGCCTTTCTCCACCTGGCTTATTTCACTGAGCATAATACCCTCTAGCTCCATGCAGGTTGTTGCAAATGGTAGGATTTGTTTTCTTCTTATGGCTGAATAATATTCCATTGTGTATATGTACCACATCTTCTTTATCCATTCATCTACTGATGGACATTTAGGTTGCTTCCATTTCTTGGCTATTGTAAATAGTGCTGCGATAAACATAGGGGTGCATATGTCTTTTTCAAACTGCGCTGCTGCATTCCTCAGGTAAATTCCTAGGAGTGGAATTCCTGGGTCAAATGGCATTTCTATTTTTAGCTTTTTGAGGAACCTCCATACTGCTTTCCACAATGGTTGAACTAATTTACAGTCCCACCAACAATGTAGGAGGGTTCCCCTTTCTCTGTATCTTTGCCAGTATTTGTTGTTCGTTGTCTTTTGGATGTTGGCCATCCTAACTGGTGTGAGGTGATACCTCACTGTGGTTTTAATTTGCATTTCCTTGATAATTAACTATGTGGAGCATCTCTTCATGTGCCTGTTGGCCATCTGAATTTCTTCTTCGGAGAAGTGTCTGTTCAGATCCTCCGCCCACTTTTTAAATGGGGTTATTTGCTTTTTGGGTGTTGAGGCATATGAGTTCTTTATATATTTTGGATGTTAACCCCTTGTCAAATATGTCATTTACGAATATATTCTCCCATACTGTAGGATGCCTTTTTGTTCTATTGATGGTGTCCTTTGCTGTACAGAAGCTTTTTAGTTTGATGTAGTCCCACGTGTTCTTATTTGCTCTTGTCTCCCTTGCCCGGGGAGATGCGCTCAGGAAGAAGTTTGGGTCATCACTGTATCACGCAGCCGCCTAACCTATCTGCCTTTGGCCTTTGCTGCAATTAAATCTCCTTTCAGCCTGGTGCCGGTTTAGTTTACAAACTACTTCATTCCTGTGCCTCCTCTCTCTCTGTGAATCCACATCGGCCTCCCCTTACTGGGACCTTCCAGTCATAGTTATCCAGTCTACCTGGTAGTATTTCTCTGTATTCTCTCCACTGGCTGGTCTTCTCACTGTCCTCCTCCTCCATTCCAATACTCTCTGCTTCTTTAGGCCTTTCCCTGCCTGGAATTTCCTCCTCTCTCCTCATCTGAGCCTTGTCTGGCCTGGTTCCAGTCCTGTCCTTCTGTAAAGCCTTCCTCCTATAATGAGTGATCACTCCATTATGGGATGGGTTAGAGAACTCTAGCTATACAATTGATTTTATCATTTATAAAATTCTACTGTCTAGTGTTATCTTTTGTCTGTATGTCCTAACTAGTAATTTCTGAATTGAACTACAAAACAAAACAAAACCCTAAAGTACAAGAAAAAGGGATGTCTAAAAAGACTAATATGTTAAAACATGCTATTTGTGTATTATAGGCTGCTGTAATACCCTGTAATGTAAAGGCCTGCTCCTAATAAATATCATATTCCAACAGCACAAAGACAGAATGGTGACAAGATGAGCCTCCATATTTATGACCCTTGATCTTTACTATCCGGAAATATTTCTCAAAGATCAAACCGCACACACTTGGCTCTGGCCACTAGAAAACTGGGGCTTTGATGGTGATCAAGTAGTGCATGTGATGTGGCAGTTCTTAAAAGGGACTTTCCAAAATAAAGTGATAGGAGTGTGTACTGTGCTTTGTGTCAGAGAAAAGACTTTGCCAAGATTGAGGAAAAAAAGACAGTTTATTAAAGTATTTTCCCCTTTGGGTTTTTGACAGGATATTTACCATTACGAGAAAGTGCCATGGAATACATCTCATTTCATTCTAAATGGGTGCTTGGACCCCGAAGAAAACCCCTGGCATCAACAGAAAGACAGAATTTCACACCTTCACACACATTCAGCACATTTTCCCTCCTCTACTTTCCCTCCCACCTCATCTTTCCCCTACACCCCCCACCCCCCATCCCGCCTGCCAGGTTCTCCACACGCCTCCCCTCCTATCTTAGGGTGCATTTTCTTCCCCTGCTAGACTCACCCTGCTTTTCCTCTTGTGTCCATTTCTTTGCCTATCACTTCCGTGATGTGATATCCTTCCTCTCTCTCCTCTGAGTCTTTATTCTCTCTACCATTTCTTTCATCTGCGAGGGAAAATTCCATGTCTCTGTTCTGGCGACTTGGCTGCGTGGGATCTGTGTACTGTGTACGCGGGTCTTGTCTCTCCTCCCTAGTCGCAGCCTGCTTCTTCCAGATGAGTGCTTAGTGTGGTGATTCAAGTAAAACAGTCTAATAGCCACCCAGAAAATACAAAGAATCCTTTTTTGAAGATGAAAATTGCTTCAGGATAGACGTTGTCCATTCCAGTAATTTTAAAGGACACTAAGTTACTTTGTAAAACGTTTAAAAATAACTACAAAGATTATGTTTACCACAGCTGAGGCAGAGAATAGGAATTCTGACTTAAAAAAAAAATCCATCTTATGTGGATCTTCATGTGATTAGAATTTAATAAAATTTAAAAATTACATCTATTTTGTATATCAAATATTTCTTTTATCATCCAGGAAAGACCTCAAGCTGATGTGATAATAAAACATGGCACTCTGAAGGCATTGAGGTTGGGTATTATATTAGCTTTCAGAGCTGCTGTAACAAAGTACAACAAGCTGGGTATTTAAAACAATAAACACTTCTTGCATAGTTCTGGAGGCCAGAAATATACAATCAAGGTGTGAGCGGGGCCACGCTCCCTCCGAAACCTTTAGAGGAATCTAACTGCCTCTTTCTAACTTCTGGTGGTTCGCCTGCCATCTCTGGTGTCCTTCATTTGCAGCTGCATCTCTCCAATGTTCGTCTTTATCATCACATGCATCCTCCCAGTGTTGTGTCTGTCTATTCAAAGCCATCTTCTTACAACGACACAGTAATACCAGCGTAGGCCACCCTGCCCCAGTATGAACTTATCTTCACTTCACTAATTATATCTGCAACAACCGTATTTCCCAATAAGGTTATAGTCTAAGGTAATTGGGGTTAGAACTTCAGTATATCTTTTTTGGGGGAGCACAATGCAACCCATAACAGGCAATCTGCGTTCCAGTCTCAGTCCTCCACCAGTGAACCATGTGACTTGGGAAACTACTTAACCTCACTGAGCCTCCGTTGTAACATGCAGGTAGTTATATTTCCTACCTCCACTTAAATGAGATAATGCTTAGCAAAATGCCTGGCGCATAGTAAGTATAAGTAAATATTAGCCATTTTTAAGTTATTGTTTAGGATTTATATTTATTGCTGTTGTAGTTGTTAGAGACACCATAACTTAGTGAGTGGCCCATGGAGGTTGCTCATTAGATGTTAATTTCAATCCGTCAAGGCCATTATAATTTGTGTACTGGGGATGTTGAAAATGCTGTTAGAGAGCGTTCAACTGTGGAGTGGTTGAGGTCACTACATTTCACTATAGTTTGCCAGCTAGATGCGAAGGAGCATTTAGTTTACCATGTCTTCTGGGGTTTGGAAATTTAGGGGATCCCTAGGATAACTTTGCACTGTGAGTCATAACTAATGAAGTTTGAGGAGCGTGATCCTGGTAAGATTTCTCTATAATTTGTCACAAGTTTTTTCTTTTAAAGCTCTTATTTAATTTTACTGTAACAAATACAAAACTAAGAATATTAGATATTGTATGGTAATAAGACATTCTTTGATACAAAAGAAACATGTTGAGAGAGGTGAAGTCGCAAAGAGGCTGCAGGTGAATTGGAGGCTAATTAAAGTCAGCATTCCAACGGTCACGCTCCAGAGGACAGAGCACCCAAAAAGGATTTGTGTGTGATCTCCAGGTTAGGTGTGTGGACCAGCCTGACAAACGGTCGGCATGGGATACATTTCCTGCCTCTTAGGTTACTTTCAATTTGTCTCTGCTTTGTGGATCGTGGGTAATTTTTTTGTGACATTCCTGTCATTTCACCTTCTGTTGTACACACAGGACAGCAATAGTAGCCACATTTATTCATAGGAATATCTCAATCAAAAGGTGAATCCATAGGGAATTTGCCACCTGACAACAAAAGTTGGGCTGGGAAAGAGGTTTATTTGGTAGGTCAGTTCAGAAGTGGCTGCCCCAACTCCAAGGGAGACCTTGAGTGAAGAGAAAGCAGGAATTCTTGAGCACCATCAGCCAGTGGGGGAAGCATGAATCTTTTCCTTCTTTCCATTGTGGTCTCCCACGTGGGGATTCTTACTTGAGTGTGCACTTCAGTCCCCAGGGACCACTAATGCGCCCTTACCTGTCTGATAGCCATAACTTTCATCCCACTTACAAAAACAGTGGGGAATCATAGCACATGACATCTAGGGAGAAGCATTTTCTTTTATTCAGTCTCAGTTCTAACATCCAGCTGCCTAAACACTCTCCATTAAGAATTTTTTCCTTTTTCTTTTCTCAGATTTCTTGTATTTCTAAAAGTAACTTGATTGTACATGTATAACTAGTCTCTTTGTCATGAATCTTTGTCTACTAAAGACAGGAAACCAATTTAAAATAGTTTTAACACAAAGAGGAATTTATTGGCTCATACAAGCAAACTATAGGGAGGATGGTGTGTAGTGTGTGGCTGACTTTCAGGTTCACTAGAACTGGGGGTTGACCACTGTCAGGATTCTATTTTTTTCTCTCAGCGTGATAGCTTTGTTCCTCTGAGACTTCATTCTACCCTGGCAAAGGTACCTTCTGTGGGTAGACCTTATTCAAATTCCTATAGCCTGATAATGAGACAAGAACTCTTCTAGCACACGTTTGATCAGTGTCTTCAATAGGCTGTGATTAGCTCAGCTCAGTGGAATTCGTGCATTCTAGCCAGCTGGGTGGGACTCAGTCAGCTCACACCAGAGCCACATGTCTAAAGGAGAATTTCTCAACAGAATAGGTGATACTTAGGTACTAACATGATAAATGCCCAGTGAATTGTTCTCTTATCTACTGCTGTAGGTTTTTTCCCATGAATTTTTCTCCCTTTGTGATGGATGGATTCTCTTCTCCACTCTTAAGACTGCCTGATTCTGGTCTGTGTGTGATTTTTGTCCTGGAGTTTTGAGCTGTCACAGTTTCAGTATCTCCACTTGCTCTGCTTGAAAGCTGCCATGACAGGGGCCCTAAAATGTGTATGTTGACTTTACCTGCAATTTGTTCACTTATAAGAGATCTACATTCCTCTTTTTCTGTCTCTGGAAATTAGCCCCTCATCAGTCTTCTGAAAAGTCTCATTGGAATAGTTCATTTTAATATAATTCCTGCAACTTTTATGCTTGGTACAAATTCCTCTCTTTCAGAATAATACTGCACACATAGTATATATTTTTCCTTTTCTAGTGTTATTTAGTTCCTTGTCACATTGCTCACCTTCTCCACATTCAGTAACTAATCACATCCCCAACAGTTCTATTATTATAGGCAATCCATTTATTTCTTAATGAGTTTACGAATGAGACATTTGGATTGCTTTCTGCAGCAATTCAGTAAATATTGTCTATAATTTTATCTATTGCTTTGCTTATGTAAACTGTCAGTCACAAGTGAGTCTCAGAATTATAATTAGATCCATATTTTCTCAATTCTCATGTCAGCAACACTTTTTAAAACATGTATGAGAGTCTGAAAATAGAAGATAAATTATGGGTTATACAGATAACAAAGGTATTTTTTCCATTCATAGGGGCTAATTTATAGAGGGCTGTTCCGATAGCCTGTCCTGCAGATATTTATTCAGATCAGTAAATTTTTTCCTCTTTTCTAAGTTCTTTCACATCTTCTGTCTCTACCGAGAGATTCAGCCTCATTCAGGCGCTTTGACTGTTCACTGCTTTCTCAAATGCCCTCTCATCTCCTTTGCCACAGGAGGATTTTTCCATGGCACAAAACCATCTGCAGGCAGCTGCAGGAGAAATTGCAATCTAGAGATGGGATCAAAAAAAAAGGAGGTAGCACAAATCAACATCATGGGGAATGAAAATGTATTAAAACTAAAGATATGTAAGGGATTTTAAAGTTTATAGGAAAATTGACCATATTGTAGCAATAAACTTGATATTTTAGATGAAATGGCTAATTTTCTAGCCAAGCATAAATTATTAACCTAACCGAGAAAGAAATAGAAATCATGAATAAATCAGTAACATGAAAGAAATCAAAAATAAAATGCCTTGCCCTCCCATCCTGAAAAAACACCAAGCCCAGTATTTATAGGCATAGCTTAAAAATCCTATAAAAGCAGAAATTCCTTAGGCAAACTAGATCAGAGACTTACAGGAAATTTAACCCAACCACTTTATGTAGTTAGTATAACTTTGATGTTAAGAATGGATATAAAGATAGAATAATAATCATAGTTTATTCTCACTTATGAATATAAAAGAAAAACCTTAATGTAATATTAGCAAAACATTTTCAGCAGTGTATAAAAAAACTACATGTCAGCCAAGAGATGATTGTCCAAAAATGCAAGGATAGTTCAATATCCACTCACCTATAAAATTTAGAAGAAATTTTGATTACAGTTGGAGAAAAAGCATCCAGTAAAATTCAACACTCGACTGTGATATAAACTCTTAGTAAACTAAATATAGATAAATATTTTCATTATTTTCAAGAAAGATATCTATTAAACACCTTCCCTACACTTCATAGTTATTTATAAATATATATATATATATATTTCTATTCAAGTTAGCAACAGGATAAGAATTCCCATGATTATTCCCCTTATTCAGCATTAAACTGGATATCCTAGCCAATTTTAAAAGACAAGAAAAATAAGAGATGCAAGAACTTTAAAGGAAAATTTTTTTTTAATTTACAAATAATGAAACTGACTAAACAGAAAATCTGAGAGGCAGTAAATATATCATTAGAGTAATTTATAAATGACTTTGGCATGTTCATTAGATTGAAGATTAATATACATAAAATTGTATAATTCCTGTAAATTGGCAATTGATGAACTAGAAAATGTCAGAGTAAAAATATATGCCATTTAGTGGTAGGCAGAATAGTGACCCCCTCTAATGTTCACCCTGAAGCCTGTGAATTAGGTTAGTTGGCAAAGAGGAATTAAATTTGCAGATGGAATTAGGTTTAAGATAAAGGAATTATCCTGGATTACCTAGATGGTTCCAATGTATGTTCCAATGGAACCCAAGTATTCTTTAAAGATCGAAGTGAGAGGGGGAAGAGTCATTGTCAGAGTGGTGTGACATGAGAGAGACTCTATCTGCCATTGCCGGCTTTCAGGATAGAAGGGGGCCATGAGCCAAGGAATGCAGGCAGCCTCTAGAAGCTAGAAAAGGCAAAGTGGATTCCTGCCTAGAGGCTTTCAGTGTGGAGGAAGACAACTGATCTTTATTCTTCTGCTATGTGCCTGGAAGAAGCTTCCCTGGTATTTCTTTTTAGTCTCCCACACTCAAGGGCCTAAAGAGCTTGGACTACCTAGCCTTTTACCTCTGTGGGTTCTTGGAGCTCTGGGAGACCAGGCTTACACACAGGGCACACTCAGCCCACAGGGGACGAGGCCACCCTGGGATTTCTTCTCAGGTTCCAGCCACTTGCAGACCCAGAAAAGTGTTAGTGGTGGAAGGCGAAGGAAATGACTTTTTTTCCCAGCCTCCCAGAAAGCCCTTAATTAAACTTGTCTAAAGTTCATGTCCAGTGACCTACTGGCCACAAACTTACACTGGCTCAAATGGACCATGTGTTGTCTTTGAATAAAATATATGGAAATTATTTTAAATTTGTAAATAAAGGGAAACAACCTGCCCTAGTTTGGGTACTCCCGAGAGCAGGCCCTGAATTAAGAATTTGAGTGAAAGTCATTTTGGGGGAGGTAATCCAAGGAATCACGGGGCATGAGTGAGAAGCCAGACAGGGAGACAGACAAGTCAGTGAAGGCGACAGTTCTGTGAAGCTGGGGTCCAGTCCTGCTACTTATCCTCTGAGAGATTATGTAGAACATTCTTCAGAATAAACCCATCAAGAAGCTGGAGTCTAAGGCTTTATCATTTGGAATTTTCACCCTGCTCTGCATGCACAAGCCAAGTGTGCTGTTAAGATCCAAGAGCAATTCCATGAATATGGACATGTTTTTTTAAAAAAGTTCTTTTGGATTTCATTTTATTTTCTGAATAATAAATCTTTGTGCAGTTTGAAGGTGAAAATTAATGTAAAAGAGATAAATAAACTATGATATATATATACTTATTCTTCCTTTATTATTACACAAAAATTATACTATATACACTAGTTTATATCTTTTTTTTTTACCTGAAAATATGTTCTGTAAATTACTCTATTAGCAGTTCCTGGAGCTCTTCCCTGTTTTTGGTTTTGTTTTGTTCATTTGTTTTTATAGCTCATATGATTTTGTTGTGTTGTGGTTTCAGAAATTTTCAATAGCATTTAGCCGACTTCTGTGTTTTATGTTACAAAATTGTTATTCAAAATTATTACTGTGATTACAAAATGATTACCCTTTCTAAGTAAACCATAGTTTTAGAGGTGACTCATTAAGGCAAAATTCAAGAAGTAGTACTGCTTGGTCAAAGGGCGACTGCATATCATTTTCTTTAGCTATTGCTTCACTGTTACCCACAGGGTTATATAGTATTGGGTCCCCACACGACTATGTCCTAATGTCTGCTTCGGCTCTGCCTTACCAACAGAATATTGCTGTCAAACATCAACATTTTCGTCAGCCCAGTAGGTATAGTTATAATTTGAATTTCTCTTACTTTTTGGAATTCTATCTTTATTTTGGTGGGCAAAGAAATTTGTATATATGTTTTTGGGTAAACATCATATTTTCGTACTCTTTTTTCTATTGGGATTTTTGTTTTTGCATTCCCCAGTTTCTGAGAGCTTTTATATATTGAAGTGATAAAGACAGAACACATTACAAATATTTTCTCAGTCATTAGACTTTTGACTTTATTTGTTAAGTCATGCAGGAGTTTCCTTAATTTTATATTATTTAATTTATCAAACTTTTATTGGTTCTGGATTTGAAATCATAATTACAAAGGCTTTCTCTGTGCCTATGTTTGTTTCTAGTACCTGTATGGTTTCTTTTGTTGCTGTTGTTTGCTTTACATTTAGATAACTAATTCATTTGGAATTTATTCTGGTCTGTGGTGTGAGATAGGATCCACTTTTATGTTTTTCCAAATGGAAATCCAGTTATCCCAACCTCAGTTCTTAAGAAGTCCATATCCTTTCCTCCAGTGATTTGAGATGACATTTTTGTCACATAATAAGTTCCCATGGAACGTGGGTCCATTTCTGAATTTTCCCTTCTGATCTGTTAGTTTGTCCATGCATGAACCAATATTTCACTATTATAAACATAGAAGCTTCATAGTTTATTTAAACCTGTATATTTAGCAAGTTTAACTCACCCACCACCGTATAACTGTATCTGACTTAATAAAACATAATTTCTTTCACCCATCCCTCAGTTTTGGACATCTAGGATTTTCTTTCCAATTTTAACAATAAATATCATTTTCATGTTATCTTTATCCATATAGCTTTAACAAATATTATATAGCCATGAATATTTTTATGACTGTATATAGATTGCCAAGTTACTGTAAAAAATGAAATCACTGATACACAGCTGTCACAAAATTGAAAACATTTTTTAATTAAAAAAAATTTTTTAAATTATTACATAAATAGCCAAAAGGCTAATTTTCCTTAGATCATTAAAGAGGTTAAACATTTTCTCACACGTGCATTCACTATCATTCCACTTTTGTGACTTGTTTTTCATGTTGCCTTTAATTTTAATGTTTTCTTGTTGATTTATATGAACTTGCATATAAAGATATTAATCCTTTATCAATCATGCTTTCTGCAATGCTTCCTTAGTTTATTAAATATTTAATGTTATTTGTATTTTGTCAGGCTGATATTTTAAACTTTAGGCTGAACATCCATGACTCTTTGCTTTTATTACTTCATTAGCCATTTCTAAAATCATTTCTCATTCATAGGGTTGATATCTATTTATAATCTTCAATGAATAAATAATACTTATCCAAAACATACGAACAGTCCTAACTTGCCTAGTGATTTTGTTTCCTGAACCAATGTAGGTTTGAAGTAGTAAATTAGAAGGCAGAAGTGATATTACAGGCAGGGATTTTGACAGCTTTAAGAAGCAACATCTGATGAAGGGACAAGAGACTTCCTAAAAATACCACACAGAAATTCTCAAAATTATAGTAATCTAAGGCCATTGAAGGTACAGCCGACTGACCTTAAAGTATCTTAAGCTGATGTTCATAAAGAGATTGCACAGTTATGAAAATATTAAATGATGTTCAGGTTATCACGGGGAAGAAGCTTATAAGCATATAAGATAATTTTAGAGACATTTCTTTCTGAAATAATTAAAAAATAAAGTGCTTCGAGGCATAAAATCCTTAGCTAACCAGGAAACTTGGCTGTGAAGAATGACTTTGTTCCCAGCAGTATTAGATGATATCTTATAAAAACTATTTGCCACTTTTTTTTTATATGGCTTCTTAGATTCTAAAGTCCTTTGGAAAAATGATCATGATTTATTCAGTTTCCCTTTAGGGCCACGTATTAATAGGTACTGAATGCCAGCTGAGTACCACTGTTTTACGTACATTTCAAGTCACTTGTTATCCCACGGAGGAAACAAAGGCTTGGAGAGCCTACGTACTCACCAAGGTTGATTCTGAACGCAGGGCTTTCTGGCTCTCCCCACGCGGCCCCTCCCTTTCTTATGATACTGTGTCACGCCAAGACGTGGTTCACTGTTGGTCAAACAGATCAGGAAATAAATTATTTTAATTATTAATGATTAGAGGTTGGGAGCGGGTGGCATTATGTATAATTTTGTTGAGAAACAACGTATGCACATGAAATGAGAACTCAGATTATAATTTAAAGTCTATAATTTTGCTTTCCCTTCTCAGAGCATCTGCATCAGCCCAGAAGCCTTTCCAAAGAAGCCGTTAGATTCTTCTAGGACTCAATATATTTGTTTTTGGAATACAGTTCTTATCAGCTGCCTCTAGGATCCAAGGCACCGTATAGTCCATGTTAGATGACGTTTTGCCCTTCCCTACGCTGATTCTGCGTAGGGACCGGCAATCTCCTAGTCTTGTTGGTAATAAAGGAGAAGTGGAAGAATGCGCTTTGTCTGCCTTCAGGGCTCTCGCGGTCTGTGGTTGTCGTCAAATGTTCTCCTACCTCATTTCCACATTCTGTCTCACAAAAATGTTTCTTTGTAGATGACGGCTTATGAAAGTCACTTTATACTTTTTCTATCCATTTAATTGTTGTGAACCCCCCTCTCCTTTTTTAACTTTGGTGAGTTAAAAGTTGTATTTTGTGGCGGTTGAAAAACATGCTTGCCTAGTAAGATGAAACTGCACAAGATTCCTGTATACTTGATGCGTTATTGCTTCAGAAACATCTTTGGTCTTCTTTCTCACCATAAACCAGCCAAGCAAGACAAACAGTGTGTTAAAAAGATATTTAATTTCCACATTCAATGTAGGACAATGTGTGAGATTGATGTAGTTTTGTGATGCCAAAGGTGAAAAGGTCATCAGGGACTTTTCAAATGATCCATAAATTTGAGTGCCCAGGTGATGGAGGAGAGGTGTGGGTAAGTCACTAGAGGCATTGATAGATTTTTTGAATTGCAATACCATCTTCTCAGGGAATACAGAAAATGTCAAAACTAAGCTTCTTTATCTATCTCTCTTGATTGCACTTAATATAGGAGATCCCTTAAAGAGGGTGAGCATAGGAAATGTTCCCTCTGAGAACGCCAGTTCTGTCAGACAGCCATCGATAATGCCTAATGTAGTGCCAAAAACACAATGCGCACTTGACCAATAATGAATAATTACAAATGTGGGCAATGCTAAGGGGGAAGGATATTTTCTCATAACTTTTCTACAATCTGTCTTCTAATTTATGCTAAATACCTTACGTCTTTTCTCTTAACTGTAAAGTATTGAACTCACTAGGTCTCCCTTATCTATTCAGGGCCCAGTTCCACCAGTATTGGTTCAGGGATAATCAGCTGAGCATGTGCAATGCTCAGTGCAGGGAATCTTGAGGATGCAGACATGAATTAGCATGACTGGACTTGGATGGGCAAGTATGGGGCAAAGGGAATATTAGGAAAGGTTAAAGATTTGACTAATAAAATTGGCAAGAATGTATGTTGTACTCAGGTGACAGTTACTCAAGTAGAGAGTATGTTGGAAGAATGGGAAAAAGATTATACAGGAGGATTTGAGGGCAGAATATTTGGGTAAGAAAAACTATGCCATGTCACAGTTTACATTTAATTTGGTGATAATGCAGCCTCCTCAATACTCTTTTTCCCAAGCCCTTTAACAATGGCCTCAGTCCATTGACTTTCAAAATGACATTCTATTTCACTCATAAGCCACAATAATATTGTTCCTTTATCTTGGCGGATGCCCTGCTTCAATAGCCCACGCCAGTACTAACCTTTGGAGACCTCTAATATTGTTGAGACAAGGCACCGGAAATTATCTGGTGACTGAGAGTGGGTATCAGGTAAACGGAGGACAAGTTGCTGCCATATGGCCTTAAGAGCAGCTTGAAATGGAATATATATGTCGTTATATAAATATATTACCATTTCAAGCTGTATTTATGAAATATATAAATAGAATAAAAATATATAAAATATGTGAATATATATTCTATATACTGTTCCCTCCTTTTCTTACTACCTCCATCAGACATACCAACACCACGCACTACCACCTCTATTTCATGTCCTTTTATCCTCATTCTCAAGGCCCCACAGTTAGCTCTTGAACTGGAAGCCTTGCCATAACACACCTCATGTTCTCGCCACCCATCAGCCTCAGACTGCATGCTCTTCTCTGTGACATGTCCAACCTTGGGTCCCTCTTTTTACCCTATTAGCATCTCTACCTGTCTACCTTCAGTTGATCCTAATGGGCTATCTCTCTGGTGAATAAAACTGCACTTGTTCACTTTAATTTTCACCTTTAAAAAGGTGTTAGGATCTTAGTACATATTTTTCATGAGTCTTATGGGAAACTCTATAGGAACTATCTCCCTGCAACCTATTTAAGAGGCCGAAACAGTTATCATTTATTAGTGACAGTCAAGGACACTAACCAAAGTTAATGATAAGCTGTTATGTTAGCAGAAATGATTTGTATCAGAGTCAGTGGAAAGCTAAAGCCAAGTTATTAAGCTTTCATTCCCTAAATCATTGAAATGCTTGATGCCTGTCTTGTAGAATTTTCTAACAAGTTTAAAGAAAAGAAATGACCTGTATTTTTATGTGCAACAATGCTGGTTTTCAATTCAGTTTGTGTTTGGATTCTAGAAAAGTATTCGGTGTGAATTGCTCTGTCAAGTATTCAATTAAAACTTCATAAAATGAATAGAAGCATGATATGGTATCTGTTTTATTAGTATTTGCATATAGGCTATGCCTGGAAAGGAAAATCAAGATACTTTATTGGCCTTTGATTTATTCAAGACCATTGTGAAGATTAATGCACTTTAAATGACACATTAATAAAATGAACAAGACCCATACATTTAGTCCACCTTAATCACACATCTCAGAGTGTTGGTTTAGGTTGATTTTTTTGTTTTTGTTTTTTGCTTCATTCAGCTGAGAAAACATTAAAATAACATATACCTAGTTTGTTTCAAATCATTTTTTTCACAAAACACTCTTCATAACACTGTATGATTTTAAGTATTGCTCTCAGTCATAGCAGCCACAGAAATGGAAATGAAGGTCAGGGTGATGAGAGATATAGGCACTGTGTTATTGCTACTATCTGTGCTACTCTTTTTCCTCCTTCCTCCCCCCTACTTTACTCACCTTCTTGTTTGGCCAGGTATTGTTCTACGTATTTTATGAGGATTATCAGTAAACATGGTGCAATCCCAGCTTTTCAGAAGTGGAGACTGCAGCACCAATTGCTTAGGTAACATACCTAAGGTCTTACTACACATTACTTTTTGGAAGAGTTAGGATTTGAACTCAGATCCCTGGTTCCAAAACTCTTGCCTATTATGTTTCCATTTATCCATATGATACAAAGTAAGGGAATTGTACAATTATTTGAGTTTTATTTTTCCTTTGGGGCCAGTTTAGGGGTAGCAGAGGTATATTTCCCTGCTTATTCATATAATTGGCTGCTTTTCTCTATTTCTGTCTGATGTGTGTATGTAAATAGCCCAGTAGTCACATGACCACATACCAGATGGGCTGGTCATTTGGCCTTTTGGTGGCTGACACACATCCAGGTGGTTCTGCCAGTCTTTGACGTGGTAGAATGGTATCCGATGTATTCAGATAATGTTAGCTATTCAGTACTGAAAACAGAGCCCCACACATAAAGGAGACCGTGTTCTTTTCTCAGAGAGTAAGGAAAGCCTCTACTATTTAAGGATGCTTATTATATGTCCGACACTTCCCCAAGTGTCATCTAATTTCACCACTGACTCTAAGATGAAAATAATGTATTAAGTCACCTTTTCTTTTGAGGAGAGCTAAAGCACTTAATCAAGTGCTGTATATGATCCAGATTTCCCATTTGAAAAAATAACAGTTATAGCTTACAGCCACATATGGCCCAGGACACTACCTCACTGACATCCATTGCTATGTCTCAAAGAACGTATATCAGTTTTAAACATGACTTAATCAAAATATGATCAGGGCAGCTACTCTGGAGGAGAGAAGCATGAGCAGTCCTTAAACAACATAAATGTTTGCTGTTTGTGTCACTGACAGCCTCATCCACATATTGAGACTTGTCCTGATGATGCTAAACATCATGCTTTCCTTAATTCATAATGCAAATAGGGCCCAAACCGCTAGATGAGTCACTGCTCTGTCGCTGTTGCGTGAGGGTCCTGAGGGTCTTTCCAGGTCACGGGCACTGTGGGACTCAGGGATCTGTGCTTCGCTCTGCGTCACAGATGCTGGTGCTTAAGTTCTCAGTAAATGCCCTTTGGAGGATTCACTGAGCTCGTGCATGCAATAGTCTTATGATACAGTATAGCAATGAAGTGAAGATTGGGAATAAAGGCTTAATCTCCTAAGGCCCATTATCTTGGCTACTGTCCTAATAATATTCAGCTTTAGAACGAACATGAGTTCTGTGGGTAAACGTCACTGGCAAGACTTGCCTTCTGAGGTGGTGACATTTTCAAGGGAAGCCAAAACTGAATTATTATTTCCTCTCTATCTGGTCCATGAGACTGTACTCTCTCTTTATCTTTCAGGATTCCAAAGTGGCTTTACAAAAACAAAACACAAAACAACTCAGAAATACTTTTCACCTTACATTAAGGGTAAATTGTGGGAAGATGTCATAATTACCAAAATTTTACATTAGCTAAAGATCATTGTGTAATTTGGAACGATTTGAAGGCATGAAGTTGAAAATGTTATTTTAGAGATGTTCAGCATGTTTAAAGGAGCATGTTAAATTTCTAAGTGGAATTATCATACATAATGATCCAGATACAGTTAGCAACTAGGGACACTTAGGTTACAAATAAATAAATGCCTTACATATGAGTTTGTAGGAAAAAATGGTTATTTTTCTCCTCTGTGGAGGAATGTTTCTTGGTATGAAAATGAAAGTATTTAAAGAATTTTATTCCTTTGACTTCCTTAGATCAAAATTAAATTTTATGGGAAACAGGAATATCAGTAAAAACATTTCTGTTGACCCTAAAATCTGTACTCTTGACATGATTGCACTGTGATTGGGTTGATCCTCATCAATCAATAGGCTGGTCATATTCATACAGAAGTTGTGGTGAACAACCCAGTTCTGTGTCCATGGTTTTTATTTGTATTTTGAGCCAATCTTTTGAAGATTGGATAATTTATCAGTTATTACGCAGGCTCATTTGAAGATAACAGTATTCTTTACATGCAGTGAAGTTTTGCAAAGTGTGGTTCACCTATCTCAGGATTACCTAGAGAATTCTGCCATGGAATCCCAATTCTCCATTCTGGACCCTTGAATCAGAATCTTGGGATGGGGCTACATTTTTACCAAATTCCTGGGTGATCTTAAGCACTCAGTATTTGATAACCATACTCTTGGCATACTTATTATTCTTAATGTTGCTTCTACTGTTAGTCTACAACTAGTAAATGTTAAACACATGCTGTATAAGATTTTAATCACTTAATGGATAGGAATTGAATTTAGTTTCTATCACAGAAGTATAGAATTAATAATAATACTATTAACGCATTTTGAACATCTGAACATAATGATGTCCAATGGCATTTAAAATCTACAATTCTTATAACAGCTCTGCATGGTGGATTATATGATCCCTATTTTACATATAGAGGATAATTGGAGAGGTTAAGTAACTTAGATAAGGCCACACGTACAGTAAGAGATAGCATTAGATTTGAAATCTAAATATGGCTTAGTCCAAAGCCTGTAATGTATTTACCATGGCAGAGTGTCTGTTTGCAAATCATAGCAATGCACAGAGCTACCACTGGCTCATACAGCATTTTTATATGAAATAGGACAATTCTCTTCGTCTTTCAGAAAGATGCAGCCCATGTTGGGATGCACGAGCAGAACAGGAGGTAGATTTCACCTCTCCCTCTCTCCCCCTCAGGTGCCCCTGTGCAGTGAGCAACCTGAATTTCTGTAGGTGGTGGCCTAGAAGATGATTTTAGTGAGAAAATGCTAAGGCTTTCTAGTGTAGACCTAATATCTTATAAACAAGAAAATGTGTCAACAGACTAATCCAATAAATGCGGCAGGGATGAAGAGAAGGGGAAGCTATGAGATGCCTTATTGATTGTCCAACTCTGTCAGTTTATTTTGATTGCCTTTGGGGTTCTTGTGAAATAGAGTGGCTTTACACTCCTATTTTTTGATGGAGGATGCCAAGTGATCTCTTAACTTTTAGTTAGAGTCCAGTGTAGTTTGATTTGGTTTCATCTACATCTACACTGTATCCACCATTTTTTTAATATCCAAATTGTGATGTCTTTGATACCAAACTGTAGTAATATTTACAAAATATTCAAGATCGAATTGGACTTTTTCCTATATGTTTTTGGCATTTAAGAAATATATAGGTCACATTTGTGGCTCATGCTGTACATTTACATCCTTTTCATACCTCTTCCAGCCCACTTTTTAGATATCTTACTATATTCTGTTTAAGCTTTATTCTCTCCACCAGGATGCATCTCAGAAAACTAGGAGAGGTTTTAACTATTCCATTAAAAAACAAAACAAAGCAAAATAGCTTACACAATTCTATGAATTTTCTCAAAAAAAATTAAGCATGGAAAGTATCAATTTCTTAGACAAAAACCATAACTAAATCTTGAGGACATACTTGCTCTTTGAGCCATGGATGTCTCATAAATGAGCCATGCTAATTATTGAGCACCTACTGTATGTCACTTCCTGGCCTGTGTTTTTGGTATGTTTTTAGCTCATTAAATTCAATCACCACAGTCAGTCTTTTGCAGATTTGCTTTCCAGGGGAATAGGTTATATATTGTGGCTGCTTTAGTACAGACCTGTCACCATTCCTAGAAAAAAAAATCCCAGCAAATATTTTACTGTTAGTGCATCAGCCACAGATGTCACCTACCCAGTGAGTCACAACCTGGGGTTCCTAGAGAGCTGTAGTGCATGTTCCCTGTAATGTTATTTTCTTAGTAGGTCACCCTTTCATTTTGTCTTATCCTTTATGTTAGACAATAGAATCAGGTTTCGTAGGGACCTTTATATTCCTCCAGGGTGCCTGATCTCAGAGGTATATGCTTTTAATCCTTTTGTTCCATTTCTTTCCTTTGAAATAGAGATTTTTGTCCTAATGAATCAGAGTTTGTCTTGATGACCTTGTATTGATGAGCACTAACTTGACTGGACCGAACATGCAGTATGTTTTGAAGGGTTTTTTTTCTCCCCTTACACATTAAAATAGCTTTCTTCAAATCAGATTATGAGTTAAAATGTAGTTGCCTGGGAAAACCTAAGTTATTTTTAAATCATAGATATTAATGATATAGAGTCTGTCTTGAGGATCACAGGGGTTCTGCCCATGTGAAGAGAGAAGACAACTCATAGGATCATTTTTCCTGATTGTTACTATCTAATGAGCTCACTTTGATCTGATCTCTTTCTTAGGATTCTACTGGAGATTGCTTTAAGTAGCTACTGCAATTTTGAAAACAAATACCACTTTAATTGCTCCTACTGAACAACTGAGTGTTAGTAATAAGTTTATGAATCTCTTATGAGAATGTATACATGAGGAAGAAGATCTTCATATCCTATTTAAAGACAAGTAGTGCTCAGCTTATTTATATTAGATACATACTTATGGGGCAATTCTATTATGTTGTATTAATATTTTACTTTTAGGAGTTTTACATGATCTGTATATTTGTTATGTAACTTTCATAGGAGTTCAAAGAGTAATTTTATTCTTGGATCTTAATTAAAGTTTACTTGCTACTTTGTCTGTTATGGGTCACAAAGTCTTGCACAGAGAAGTGGGAGAGATCAATGGAATCTCTCTAGCACTCTGAGCTCCAGAGAAAGGTGTGACAGAAATATTGAAGTACATTATTGTAGGGAAAGCTGAAGGGAGAATAGTTTCAGGAGACATACCTGCTTTTTCTGGGGCTGTATCTTCTTAACAAATCATCACACTTTAGAATACGAAGCTATTGCATATTTCTTATATTCGATATAGCGCCAGCATATTTAAACTACCTCTTCATGAGCTTCATTTGTGATTTTTATTCACTTAGTAAACCCATTTGGGGCATTAATTATGTGTCTAACTCTGCACTGGGTAGAGGGCAGAGCGTTGTGATGAACAGGGCATATTTCCTGTTTGGGGACATAAGAAGTGCATATTAATAATTAAAAGGCAAATTAAAAATTTTGAGCCATAAGGTTTTCATAGAAGTGTTGTGAGAGAAGTTATGTAAGAAGTTCAGATACAGTAAGGTTTCCAACTTGAGGAAGACACTTTTCACCCAAATGCCTGTCTCACCAGAGATCTTTATTTGGCATATGGAAAATTTTACCTGTGTGGGTTGAAATGTCTCATCTCTTCTTTTATACCTTCGTTCTCTTTTTGTTTAAGGGAAGACAACGTAATGCTTTCTTTTCTGTACTCATACCCCTTCCCAAGCATCACTTTGAAAACAGATATTCTCTCTCAAACCTGCCAAGTATTTTTTCTTCCATCTTTTAGATGACTCCTGAAATTTTACCTCACGCACAAAATCTTTTAATTTTGATCAAAGAGTGGATATAGATTTTCCTGCTGCTCAACACTGACAACAAACACCCAATTTATTTCTCTGATATCCTGAGACATATATTCAATAAGCTTGTTTTGTACCTTTTATGTGCCAGGAACACAAATGAATCTGGAATGAGTTTCTCAAATACTGATAAAACAGGTGTATGAACAATAGATTATGATATGCCATGGTCAGTGCTATACTTGCAGTGTGCATTTGAGGTGCATTATGAACACAAAGAATAGAAAACCTAGCTCTGGGGGAGCTAATGGGTATCATGGAACCAGAAAGAGAAGAGAGAGCAAGTCACTAACAGAAGGAACCACTGCATAAAATGACACAGAAGCATGGAAAAAGGTATAGATATGGGTCAGATTGTGGTGAACCCTGCATTCTCTACCACGGTTTCTGGGTTTAAGCAAGATAATGTGTGTAAACTGCTTAATGCAGGGCTTTATGTGCAGAAGGTAAGAAAAATAGCTATGATTGCTAAAAATACTATTGCTTTTTAATCATAGTAATCCAGTAAGAAATCAGGAGCCACTGAGGATTTCTAAGCAGAGAAATTGAGTTGATACATTATATATAAAAAAAAAACTGGCTCTGGCATCAGGATAAAATCTAGATTGGGGGAGAAAAACTGTGGATAGAAGGTCAGTTGGCAATTGTAACAATGATGTAGGCGAGATGTAATTAGGTTCTAAGGGCATGAGTGTGAGAATTAACCTCTTTGTATCTTAGTTTCCTCATCTGTGAATGTTGGGATTATAATAGCATCTAACTCACGTGATTGAAACAAGGATTAAATGAATTAATATTTTTAAAGCTCTTATGACAGTGCCTTGCAAGCACTATGTGTTTAGTTGGATCAACAAAATTCAAACAGACGAACATTGCTTGTATGTCTTTCGCATATACATCAGTCCTAGATTATTGTAATTGGGCACAGATTATATCTATGTCACATCCTCTTCATAGGTGGTAATAAAGAACTGTTTGTTTCAGTTGATTATAATATTCAGTTGACCCTTTCATCAGTACTATCAAAGGCAGAGACAAGTCTTGGTTTTCTGAATCAAATACAAAATAATACCTTGACTACTCTTCATCTGACTATCAGTGATGGCAAAATCCTTCCTGTGCATTTCATGCACTAGTTATTGTAGTCCATCAGCAGTACAAATATCTTAAAGGTCATGCACACAGAAATAAAAATTATTTTGTCATTGTCATCATGGATTCTAATGAAACTCAAATGTGTTCCCAAGAGGGGACTGTGAGCCTCGGTGTTCTAGATGCACCCATCATAAAGCACATTATAGACTTTGGCAAGCGCATCGTGGTGCATAATTTGATAGCAGCCTGCTCCTTAGGCTGATTAAATAAAGCACCTATTTCTTTATAATTAAATTTTGGACCGTGAAAAGACTTGCTTGACTTGGTCTGTGTGTAGATTTTTAGGGTAAGATTATTGCTGATGGAGAATCAAATACTGGTTAAACCTGTCTGAGGCTTTAATCAAGTTCAGTTGGGCTGAAATTCATTGCATCAGTCTTTTTGGCTTTTCAACACCATTTAGATATTCTAAATCAGGGCTTTTCAACCTTAGGATTAGACATTTTTGGTCTGAAAACTCTGTGGTGTGGGGCTGACCTGTACACTGTAGGATGTTTACTAGCATCCTTGACTTCTACTCCCCCAATACCAGTGGAGCCCCTTTCCTCAGTTGTCACAACCAGAGCCTTCTCTGGATATTGTCAAGTATCTCCTGGAGTGGCGGGGTGGATCACTTCTGAGTGAGAACAACTGTTTTAAATGATGATTAGAGGACACTAAAAAGTTGTGATTTTCATGAGCCATGCATCAAAAATATCAATATCAATTTACTCAGGGTTCATCTCAACAATTACAGTTTTATGTTAGCTGTCTTCAGGTGACAAACTTATCTCTTGGGGATATTATGTTAGAATTGTTTTCTTCCATATTGATTCACTGGCTTATTCATATTTTAAGTATCCCATTTGGAAGGTTGTAGCTAAGCAAAACCTGATGTACCATTTGGTTGACTATGAAGCTAATTTCTTCATAGCTGTATTTAGCTGCATGAATGTTGTGCTATTTTTTTTTTATCTCTTTCCACTTTACTTTGAGAGTTGGTTAACTTAAGTTTATTCCTATAATATTTATAATACCAAGAACTAGACTGGCATTCTGTTAATATATGTTGAATATATGAAAACAATGGACTTCACTCTCCTGTGTATCTATGGTAAAAGAATTTACCTTTCAATTCCTTTACAAAAGGGTTCTGTTTCTTAGTTAAAAAAAAGAAAACGAAGTGCCATATACTCCTCCAAGCCTAGTTAATAAGTGAACATTTTCAAGGTACTTTTCATTTTTATTAAAAATGTCAGGGTCTAGTGGGTCTAAAAATAGTAACAAAGCATTAGATATGAATTCTGCGATGTTCTAACAAATGTATACTTCATTTTCCAAATGAAGAAGAATCGTGTAAGTCCTGTGTTTTCACAGCGTAGTGTCCAAATGAATGAGAATCACATAAATCCCATGTTTTCACAAAGTAAGTGCTACCTTACTATCAGACCTTTGCCGTATGGATATTTGGTCTGGACTGTTTCACAGTGATATTTAACTTTCATAAGAACATCTTCTTTACCTCCTGCACTAGTTCAGTGTGCTTCTCACTTTGGAAATCTCCAAGAACACATTCACTGGCTCTCTCCAGTACATTTTTAACACCCTCACTTTGTAGCACAGGAAGTACTTGGAATACATTTCTGGATTGTGACTTTCCAATAAGCACCCAAATAATGCTTTATTGAGAAAATAACACACTGATAGATCTAATGCCAGCTTTGCTAATTGCCCCAAATAGACTGTAACCTCTCTATAATGAGCAATTACGTCTCACATTCTCTGATATTCTCTAGTATAAGAATAGAGTAAAAAGAAGTCACTCTGCAAACCTATATTCCCTCCCTGAACAGAATTGTTTATGGATATAATTATACGGCTATCCTTAGGAAGCTCATTCAAAAGATTGAGGAAGAGAGTAAATACTTAACAATTTTTGTTCAAAGAAATAATTAATAAGTAAATGAATGTTAGGCCTCAGGTTCTTCATTTGCATAATGTGCAGGGATGATTTTCCATAATCAAAGTGATAGGAGGTTTTAAGGATAGCTTTTAGGCAGCTTGGTAGTATTCTATGATTTTCCAGTACCGCAAATTGCATGGGCCAGATGGATGGTTTCAATTTCTGTGTAAAACTCTGTCTTTCCTTTCTTATGGTACGTATGTTAAGTATCTCAATGGGACCTTGTGTGCCAACTCATTGAGCAAGGCCCGCAGTCCAGCAGCTGGCCCAGAGGTTAAAAAAATAGGATCAAGAGAGAAAGATAAAATGATTTCAATGAAAGAAATGTACACCAACTTCTGGGAGATGACGTTATTGTTGCCATTGTATGTTGATGACCTATTTTGTTCACTGTTTTGTTTCCAACACTTAGAATAGTGACAGGAAACTGTCAAAAAATACTTGTTTAGTAAATGAATAAGTGAGTGATACAGAAGAACGTGAGTTCTCTTAACATGCCTTTGACTGACTTGGGTGAGTGCACTGGGGAGTGAGCGTATTCCTATTCACAAGTGACCTTGCAGGGGTAACTAAATTGCAGCTTCTCCAGATCATTTTGATTTTAGGCTGATCACTGTAGGAAAACAGAAGCATCTCAATATCTAGCGTTTTATTACTGGCTTTGTAACGGATGTATGTTTTGTTAAGTCCTTAATAGAGGCACTTCAACTCTCTTTGCTGTAAATATAAGATAATAACTAGGCTGAGTATATTACTTTGCTTTTTCATAAAATACTCATATTCAATGTTCTCACAACATTCCTATAAAATGAGCTTCTATGTCCTCCATTTAACAAGTGAAGAAACAAAGGCTAAGTAAGCTGATCCGTATGAGATTACTTGTCCGAGCTAAGAGTACTAGTCCTGGGACTTCACGTGTAGGCTTCTTATTTCAAAGTCCATCCCCTTTCCACTTCATGCTATATCAGAGACCAGGTCTCATGGTCCCTTTTGTAATCAGCACTATTAACCATCGTGTCCTAAGTCTTGCAGAGCTCATCCAGATATACTGTCTATATAGTAAAACTGCAAGGCAGGAAGGTCTAAATTATAGTAGCAGTTCATCCAGGAAGTGAAAATGGTGATGACGGATACCACTGTTTTTAGGAATCAATTTTAAAGTCGTAATGTGAAATGACTTGTGATCCAAAAATTTAGAGGCATGTGGTAGGACATTTCATTAGTTCCTATTTTGTCTTTTTGCGAATGAGTGTTTCACCTAGGGCCCTGTGGGAAAATAAAGTTTACTTTAGATAGTTAAAATTTACTCTGGATCATAAAAAGAAAAACAGAGAGATCCTATGGGAGTGAGGGCTGTGGATGACAAAAGGAGAACAATGGAAACAAGTACTTATACTGACGGTTATACGATTAATTCTTGAGGATTATCTCTATTTGTATCTGTAATCATGTCTGTCTAGATAATTTTCTTCTAGAGAGTACATGGTACTATTAGAGAATATACTTGGAATTATAAAAGCATTATTCTTTATCTATAATTTGACCCTGCAGAATTTAGTCTCTCCATGTAAGACTATATAATATTTAATACCGAGTGTAATGTTTTGTGATCTTTGAAAGAAAAAAATACAAATACTGTGATCATACCATGAACATTTGTACATCAGTTAGCGGCTGACAACAGTTATTCCTAGTGGCTTGTTTTCCATGAGTGTTCTGCCATTCCACGATCTTTCTGCATGAAAACAAACCTTGTGCAATGACCATTTTAATCCTGTTACTGCTAGGAAGCTTCAATAAATCCTCAGTGTATAGGAATGCTATTTTTATACTGTCCACTGCTTTCTGCCCATGATACAAGCTCGTTCTAGTCAACGATCTGTGGCAGCTCTCAATAGACAAATGCCAAATCTGTCAACAAAGGACATTGACTCGGGGGAGAAAACCTCTCTGCTAAGACCATGGGGTGACACCTGGAACAAAGTCACCTTCAAGGACATCGCTGAGTGTTTTGCTTTCTCTGTGTTAGAAGTTACAAAAGCCTAAATAAAATGCTGTCGTAGACAGTCTGGGATGAAATATACAGTGAGAGTGTTTAGTGGAAAGTTGAAAAAAAGAAGCTACTAGTTATGTTTGTGTTTGTGTTTATAGTATTAATTCTCAAGTGAAATGTTTTCTATGAACAAAAATAATCCATATAAATGCCTCAAATTTAGATACTGATATATTTTACATGTGATGTTTAGAGGCATAAAGATGCATTATTTGTATAGCTCCATTTATTTCATTATAGCTTTTAATAGCTTTTAATAAATTATACCCTTTTTGTTAGAGAGAAGGAACTTTAAAAAAGCAAGGCTGAAGTAAAAAATTCATTGTATCCAAAATTATTCCTCACTATTACAATCAGACACAAAGTATTCTCCTTATGCATGAAGAACACATATTCAGTTCTATAGATATAACACTACTAAATAAAGTGGGTGTCAGAAAAATGGTATATACTTAAGAATGCAGAAGTTGGCAACTGCCATGTTATTGGTAGCACACAAATTGAATGAAAGTTAGGAAGGGCTCAGAGGAGATTTAGAGATGAAAAAAATCCCCTGATTATTTCATTTGACAATCCTAATGATTAAAACAAGGAACCCATAAAAACTCAGAAGAAGGGATATGATTTGGTTATGGTGAATAACAATTTCCAAAGCAAAATGTCACGTCTGAATCACAGAGCTTTTCCTATTATCCATCAGATTCTTCAACACCTCCCTTCTCTCCCCACTCCCACCTCCTACCAAAAACAGACAAAGATGGAGCTTACACAAGGCTTCAATGGCATGGTTTGGTGTATGTGTGTCTATGAATGCTGTCTCCTAGTCCCTCATGCTGTTTAAAAATCCGGTATTCCTAAGTTATGGCTTTATTTCTCTATTTTCTTCTCTACTGATTTTCTTGGAAGGCTGAACTTCCTAGTCCATTCACTGTCCCCATTTTTCTCATTTCCCTTTCAATTCCATTCCTATCACTCTGAAACTATTTCTACTTAACCCCCTTCGTCATTTCTAGTCTCTATACTTGGTGGTCCCTCGTCAGTTTGCCACCTACTTAGCCAGGGAGCTTCCCTCTGTACATCACTCACTCATAGGTATTTTTCTCTTTGACTTCCTTCATAACCCTTATCCTAAAACCTGACTGTTCTGCAGTTCCTTAGCCATCTTTTCTGCCCATTCTTGCACTGCCCACCTTCTAAACATTGAAAACATGAAGGGCTCTATTTTCAGTCTTCCCAGTTGGTGATCATTTGTGTCTCAGGAGGTTAATTTTAACACGTATGCCCAGACTTAGTTCATGTTTCTAGTGTTCAAAGTTCACCTGTATCCCATTCATTCAACGAATTTACAACAACTTTTATTGACTGTCTCTTATATGCCGGGCATTGTTTCCACGGAAATGATGCAGTCATGACCCTTACTCCACACAAAAAAGGACATGGTGATTGCTCTCAGAGAGCTTAAGGTCTACTTGGCTGGCCAGACATTAATGAGACCACACAAATTGTGTCAAGTGACCCAGAGGAGAGGTATATGGTGTTATAAACACTTAACACTTTTTTATCAGGGAGATCAGTAAATGCTTCCCTGGGGAAATTAATGTTTCAGCCTTTAGTTTTTTTGAGTAAATACTTAAGAACCACTGCATTACCTATAAATTATTTTATTTCCAGATGACCTGTGCCCTGTTTGGGGATGCAGTTGCCATTTCCTGACAGCTGAGGTGCCCAGAAGTCTTACCTTTAGGTGGGTAGGATTTCAATATTTCCGTCAGTAGTACAGGCTCTCTATACTCTGTAACACTGCTAGGGGACATGAGGCTACATCAGATAATATGCTGCATTTTATTATTGTTTAGCACCCTCAACATATACACCATACAGACTAGGCCCACATTCTAAGTATAGATGGCATATATGTTATTGAAGGACACTTTTTCCTCCAGATTATATATAATTACAAATCACTAAAAATATACTGGTATTGTGATATAGTGATGATCTTGAACAGTCCCTCATATTTTGTTTTCAAGTCTCTTGCAAATACCTTTTTATTATTCATTCAAACTCTGATCTACCTATTTATGATAGATTGCTATTTCATGAATTAACGGGCACTCAAAAGGTGTGTAGACTTTTGGTTAGAAGGAAATTTGGTGTTCAGCTGCCAAAAATTACAGCTATTATGCTAAATAAGTAATAGCATCTAAGACAACTGTGACAAATAGTATTTTTTTTTTCATGATGGAAGAGTTGGGGTAAATTTTGTGAACTTAAATTAACTATAGATCTTGAAGAAAGATGCGGAAGAGTGAGGAAGAATTGCCTTTTGATAAAACTGTCAATGATAAATTACCACTAATGTGTTAACTTGGCTGATGTGATTTAAAGGATAGTGCCTTTTTATAACTTAAAAATATATATATACATACACACGGAGGGTGTTCATGTGTGTGTGAATATTTACAAGTTTGCAGTAAGAAATATATATCTTCTGAATGTTTCAGGGCATCAGTAATTTTATACAGTGTCTTATCAAAAATCGATACTCAAAAGGCCACAAGAATTTACTGCATTCCTACTGTGGGCCACCTGGGAGGCCATGCTAATCCAAGCACGTTTTGTGAGAAAGAGCATCATTTTTCCCAACTCACTTAAGGAAAGAATAATTCAGAGAAGGAAAAACATCTTTACTGAGTAATATGCTATGGTAAATATTCTATATTCTACTGTTATTTTTATAATCTCCTTATCATTTAGAGTTTAGTCTTTGGACAAGCACATACTGAGTACCTACTTCATGTTCAGTTCTGGGACAGGCATAAAGGGATTGTAAAACACAATCCTTGACCTTGAGAAGTTTTCCAACTGGCTGGTAAGATAAGGATCAGCCTAAGACACAATGAGAGAAAACCACATTGGGTATTGATGCAAGTCTCCCTTCTGTGATCTCATTGTGTCATTCATACTCCAACATTCTTTCTTTCTTTTTTTTAATTTTTTTATTAAGGTATCATTGATACGCACTGTTATGAAGGCTTCACATGAAAAACATTGTGGTTACTACATTCACCCATATTGTGTTCCCCGCACACCCCACTGCAGTCACTGTCCATCAGTGTAGGAAGATGCCACAGAGTCACTATTTGCCTTCTCTGTGCTACACTGTCTTCCCCGTGATGCCCCCTACACCATGTTTGCCAATAATAATACCCCTCAATTCCCTTCTCCCTCCCTCCCCACCCACCTTCCCCCACCCCTGCCCTTTGGTAACCACTAGTTCCTTCTTGGAGTCTGTGAGTCTGCTGCTGTTTTGTTCCTTCAGTTTTGCTTCTCCAACATTCTTTCTTTTCTTCTTTTGATTATTGACTCCAGTTCAAGGCAGAGGGTGTCTGTTTTGAGCATGGGAAATACAGGACTTTAGTGTGAAAGAATGTGAGCAAAAAACAATTCAACTGTAAAAATCCACATAGAGCTGAGAGACTCCTGTAGGGAAAAATAATGCTCTTCTTGCTAAATTTTGAAAGTATCTATGGGGTAAGCTGAAAAAATATCTAGAAAAAGTATTGCGTTTTGAGTTTTTAGACACTTCCTTTGCCTATGTTTACCAGTGGTATCTACAATTGCAAAAAACTTTGGTTCGAATTCTGACTTTACTATTTACTAACTTTGTGACCCTACATGAGTTACTTGACTGCTTTGTACCCTCTGTAAAATGAGTATGATAATAATAGCATCCATTTCACAAAGTTATCGTGAGGGTTATGTGAGTTAACATGACAATGCCTGGTGCATGGTAAGTAATGTATGTGTGTGCCATTGATGATGATGACAATCATGAATATTTTAGTTGCAGTAAGTTCCAAGCAGAAACAGCTAAGAATAGCACTGCATGTTGGGGTTAAATTAAGCACAGAGATTTGGTTGACTGCTTCGTAGGACACTTGTTAGGGGAGTAATAAACAATAGATTGGAAAGGTACATTGAGTTAGAGTATGACCCCTTGAAAATGAGGCTGTTTTTCTTTTAATAGTACCTACACTAGTTGGGGTGAGGATTTAATAACGTATATAACTGTGGAATCACTATGTTGTATACTTGAAACCAATATAATATTGTATATCAACAGTACTTCAATAAAAATTTTTCAAAAAAGAAAACTTTTTAGAGATCTGTTTCACAAATAGATACTGAACTCCTCTGAACTGTGCAATTAGAAACACTTAAGATGGCAAAAAATGAGGCTAAGTTTAAACACTGTGTGCATGCAGTCAGCAGCTACTGAAGGTTCCGGACTGCATGAAATACATGCTTGAGAATTATCAGTCTCATAGCACTGAGAGAGGGGCCCTGGGATCATGAAATAGGGGGTAGGAATGAAGTCATCACCTAGATGTGAGGCAAAATCTAGATGTGAGAGTAGAACACAGCTAATTAGGGTAGAGGGCATGCGGAGGATAGCAAAAAACAGTATTTTAGTTGTAAGAGCAGAAGGAATGATGCCAACAGTTAGTATATAATGGTATAGCTGGGAAAGAGAAAGTGATCATTGAACCTGGGTTTTTTAGCTTTCTGTGAGTGATAAAAATACTGATAACTGACCTTACAAGATTCTGAGTGGCTTCTGAATTGCAAAGCAAGCCTGATGTGTTTGCTATAGTTTGATGATAGGTATGATTATTTTCCTAATCAACTGGCTGGTCATCTATTTGTTATAGAAGACAACATTACTAGACTTCATATTTGATCAATCTGACTGTGAAATTTCATAACCATGTTGGAAAGCAGACTTTTTCTACATTCCTTAAAATGTTTTTTCTTTTCACTCTAAGACTGTAATTTAAGTTGTGCCAATACTTGAATTTTTAAAGTGACCCTTCATGTAAAGTCTCCATTTTATGTTTAAACTCTTGAAATCCTAAAGCAGCTCTATGACAAGTAAATACCATGAAGAGTATTTCCTCAGTGGTCTGTTAATTTTGTCTTATACATGTTTATAACAGTGTTAAGCTCTGATATAATAAACATTTAAATGTCTACTCTGTCTCCTGGTTTACTTGTTCCTTTGTGTTTGGAAATGCTAATAAGTATAAGGTAGTGGTCTATGTGAGATGATGCTGTAAATATGAGGCCGTGTAGTTCAGTGGGAAAAAAAGGGGAAAAAACCACTTTAGGATCCAGAGTAAAAAAATACGTGCTCAGGTACCAGCTAGGTTTACGGCTTGAGCACGTTCCCTTAGCCTCTTGGATCCAATATACAGCAGGGGTACCAGCCCTACTTTTTAAGGGTTTTGTCAGGATAACATAGAATTCTATGGATTCTATGGAATTTATAGAATTCATATTACATGAGAGTCTATGCTTATGTATAAATATTGGTGTTTTTTTGGGGGGGGATTCTACTTTATTGCCTTTATTTATTTATTTATTTTTAAATTTTATTTTAGTATCATTAATCTACAATTACATGTGCAATATTATGGTGATTAAGCTACCCCCTTCATCAGGTCCCCGCCACCTACCCCATTACAGTCACTGTCCATCAGTGTAGTGAGATGCTATAGAATCACTACTTGTCTTCTCTGAGTTGTACAGCCCTCCCCATGCCCCCCCTACCTTACATCTGCTAATCGTAATGCCCCTTTTACCCTCTTATCCCTCCCTTCCCACCCATCTTCCCCAGTCCCTTTCCCTTTGGTAACTATTAGTCCGTTCTTGGGTTCTGTGAGTCTGCTGCTGTTTTGTTCCTTCAGTTTTTTTCTTTGTACTTATACTCCACAGATGAGTGAAATCATTTGATACTTGTCTTTTTCGACTTGGCTTATTTCACTGAGCATAATACCCTCTAGCTCCATCCATGTTGTTGCAAATGGTAGGATTTGGTTTCTTCTTATGGCTGAATAATATTCCATTGTGTATATGTACCACATCTTCTTAATCCATTCATCTACTGATGGACACTTAGGTTGCTTCCATTTCTTGGCTATTGTAAATAGTGCTGTGATAAACATAGGGGTGCATCTATTTTTTGAAACTGGGCTGCTGTGTTCTTAGGGTAAATTCCTAGCAGTGGAATTCCTGGGTCAAATGGTATTTCTATTTTGAGTTTTTTGAGGAACCTCCATACTGCTTTTCACAATGGTTGAACTAATTTGCATTCCCACCAGCAATGTAGGAGGGTTACCTTTTCTCCACATCCTCGCCAACATTTGTTGTTGTTTGTGTTTTGGATGTTGGCCATCCTCACTGGTGTGAGGTGATATCGCATTGTGGTTTTAATCTGCATTTCTCTGATAATTAGCAATGTGGAGCATCTTTTCATGTGCCTATTGGCCATCTGAATTTCCTCTTGGAGAAGTGTCTATTCATGTCCTCTGCCCATTTCTTAATTGGATTATTTGCTTTTTGTTTGTTAAGGTGCGTGAGTTCTTTTATATTGGTTTTTTTAATTATTTTTTGCAAGGTAATGTGTTTGGGATGTTAAAATATGATGGATTCTAATTCTTATTGTTGTCACAACCCCCTTTTATCCCTCCAGACAATTCCATTGCCATTTAAAAGCACCCTTGCTTAACAGTTGTCCAGCTTTGTTTTTTCCCCCACTGTAGGTCTCCTGGAAGGTGATCTTGCAATTTTGCATGAGTAATTTTCCAGCATGTAGGAGGCCTAACTGAGCTAAGCATGTGCCTACAGATATTGCCACCTGGAGTGAGGGAACCTGTGTTAGTCATGCTGTAATAAAATGCTTAGGACTTATAACTGTACTTTTCCAACTAAAATGACACACGATGCTCTAGCATTTCTTTTTTTAAAGGCAAAAAGGAATTTGTCACCTTCACTGCTGAGTTTCTGTAAGGACCAAGCACATAAGCCTTATTCTTTCTGCCCCTGGGTTGAGAATATCAAGTGTGCTGCAGCACGGCTGGGCTTCATTTGCTGGCCTCTGCCGAAGTGGACATGCAGCAGTTCTGAGGCCTTTCACCTGATTGCTTTCAAGCTGCTGAAGGGGACAGGGCAGCAAGTCACAGTGGCAAGTTTCATGTGGAGGGGTCTGCCAAGGATTAAAATGTACAAGTGAAACCTCAAAACGAAATATATGTATGCAGATATCAAGATAAGAATATATTAGTGATAGATCTAGAAAATGAGGCTATGTATACATAACATATATATATATACACACACACATGTATTAGATTTTTGCATAAAGAATATCTAATATTAGCAAAAATCTAATAAAGAATAAAGTTTTATGACTCATCACTTTTTCTCATGGAATCTAGAATGCATGGGCCTATGCTAGTTTATATTTATGTGGTATTTGAAGAGCAATGTAGTAGTAGTTAGGGACACAGTGCGTGTAGGCACGCTGCCTAGGTTCAAATGCATACTTGTTTTTAAACAGTCACTTATTAGCAATAGTATGTAGGTATCTTTCTCTTCCTTGGTTTCCCCATCTGTAAAGTGAAAATAATAATGGAACTTAGTTTAGAGTTGTGAGGATTAAATGTTGTGAGGAGACACACACACACACACATATCTACATGCATATATATATATGTAACTTAGAATACTGAATATATAGTAAAACTATATATGATTTATTAAACAAGTAAAAATCATATTTCTATCTAAAATATTTCCAGTGGTAGCTAATGGTTTTATAGTCTTCTAAATTAAGGCATGACATTTTCAAAAAATGAAACAGTAAGGTGCTAAAATGGCACAGCAATTCAGTAAAAAGGGCCAGGAATAGAAAAAGATCTCTATGCTATTGTCCTTTTAGTTTTAGAAGTCTTAACTATAACTGACCTAGACAGTTTTTTCCTACTAATCATGTTACCTTTAAAAGTACAATACTGTTAAAAAATTTTCTTAGTATCACATCATTTTAGAATAACAGAAATCTTGGGTATCAAATAGGGTGTTCATTTATTGTGTGACTCAGAGGACTGATACCAAGAAAACCCAATGAGTTTCTCAAGTTCAGGTAACTGCTTCATTCTACAGCCATGTCCACTGACTTGTAGTGTAATTCCCTTTCAAGTACAATAGCGTACTGGCAGGTGGGTGCAGTGAAGAACAGAATCTGCCTCTTTTGTGTCATCGTACAGTAAGCCATATGTGTTGTGGAATATTTAATTTGATGTGTTTTCACATTTATAGAAAAGTTACAAGAATAGTAATAGAAACTCCTAAATACCCTTTACCCAGATTCAACAATTGTTTGTCTTCTGTTCCGTTTACTTTATCATTCTTTCTGTATATCTATTTATGATACTTAATTGAATTGTTTAAAAATAAATTGGAGACATCTTTTCTTTTTATAAATGCTTGAGTGTGTATTTCCCAAGAACAAGTACATTGTCACGTAACTGCAATCATCAGTGATCTAAATGAGAAAACTTGACATCGATACAATATGATCTAGTCCACAGTTTATATTTAAGTTATATGAATTTTCCAAGAATGTCCCTCTCTCTATTTTCTTCCTGGCTCAGGATCTGCGCCAGTGTTATGCAGCGTGTTTAGGTGTCATAACACCTCGTGTACATTCATTAGAAACAGTCCCTTATCTTTTCTTGTCTTTTTTTTGACCTTGAGATTTTTGAAGAATATAGACCAATTATTCTGTGGAGTGTCCCTCAGTTTGGGTTTTATAATGTTTCCTCATGACTAGGTTCACATTATGCATTTTTGGCAGGACTACCACAGAAGTGATAGATAGCATGTCCTCCTCATAGCATCACATCAGGAGGCACGTGATGTCAGTTCAGTCCAACACTGATGAGGTAAACTTTGATTGCATTGGGTCTGCCAGGGTTTTTACACAGTAAAGTTACTATATTACCCTTTCTAAATAATGGTTAATTTGTGGGAGATATTTTGAGATTATGTAAATATCTTTTCCTCACCAAACTTAACCTGCTAACTTTGGTGTCCATTGATAATTTGTAACTGCATTATTGCTTCCATTTGTATTAATTGACATTCTACTATAAAAAGGAGCTTTCTCGCTTCTTCCATTTGTTTTTTATTTATTACATCAATGGAACTCATTCTTGTTTATTCTATTGATATGATCTATTACTATTATGTTTATTCAAATTGTCCCATATTTGGACAGTTGAAAGCACTTCAGACTAGCTTCTGTGTCCTTTTGTTATTTTCCCATCATTCTTGAGTATTTTCCTATTTACTGGCACATTTTATTCTAGGATCATCTTATACATTTCCTAACAAAACTCTGGAATCAACCTTTTATCCAAGTAGCCATGATTCCATTTCAAAGTAAATGGCATTCAGAAGTCAAAATCTAGACACTAGGTATACTCATTCATTCATGTACTCATGGATCATATGAATGAATGGTGGATCCTTACTTCTAGGCCCTCTCAATGGACAGCATTAATAAATATATATCTGTACTTATTTCTACATCTATGTATCTCTAAAACCATGAGATGTTGGTCAAAGGATACAGAGTTATATAGGTTGAAGAAGTTTAGAGATCTCATATACAGCATGATGACAATAGTTAATACTTATCAAATACTGGAAATTTACTCAGAGTGGATTTCAGGTTCTCTCATCACACACAAAAAATGGTAACTATGTGAGATGATATATTAGCTGCAGTTTCACTATGTATTTCACTAGGTATATGTATGCCAAATCATAATGTTAAACACCTTAAATATACACACTTTTTATTAAAAAAGAAAATAAAAACCATGGCTTCATACTGATATCTCTAATTTTATTCTCAAACCGTAGGATACATTCTTGTCTTCCCATTTCCATATGTGTAACTTCCTTTTCAACCCTGAAAAACCTGACTAACCATTATGCTTGACATACATTTTTATTTGTTCATCTTGGAAGGCACAGAAGGTAATTTTAGAATTGCTAACCCATACCACAACAAAAAGCAAATCTATTAACTAGAATTCAATATTTTTCACAGCTTTTGGGGAATAAAATTTGTTAGAAGACCAGAATTTGTGCACAGATCTCAAGCGTACAGTTTATGAGTTCAGACAAATGTCTCACCGTGTAACTCATGTCCCATCAAGATCTGTAAGGCATCTCTATGGCCTTAGAAAGTCTTCCGGGCCCCTTCCCAGTCAGTATCTACCCCCTCAAGAGTAGCCATTTTTCTGATATCTATCACCATAGATTGATTGGGCCCATTCTAGAACTTCATATGAATGGAATCATGAAATGTGTATTTTTGTATTTGGCTCCCTTTACACATGACTATAGAAATCATCTGTGTTGTTATGTATATATGTGGTTTGTTTCTTATTGCTCAGGAGTATTTCACTGTATTTTTATATAACAATTTGTTTATCCACTTACCTATTGATGGGCATCATTTAGGTTATTTCTAATTGGGGCTCCTATAAGTAAAACTACTATGAATATTATACAAATATTTTGGTAGACATATGGATTCCATTTCTCTTGGTTGACTATTTATGATTGGAATTGCTAAGTCTTAGGTTGGGGTATGTTTTATTTTGTAAGAAACTGCCAAATATTTTATCAAAGTGGTTGTACTATTTATACGCTTGCCAGCAATGTATGAAAATTCTGGTTGCGCCATGTCATTACCAACATTTGGTAGTGTTAGTCTGTTTTTAACTTTGACCATTCAAAAATTTATGTAATTTACCTCATTGTGATTTTAATATATATTCTCTGATATGGGTTTTTTTCATGAGATTGTTGGACACTTTTATATCTTCCCTTGTAAAGTGTCTATTTAATTTTTTTCCATTTCCTAAATTGAGCTTTTTTTGTCTTTTTATTATTGAATTGTAGGAATTCTTTGCATATTATGGATGAAAGTCTTTTGGCAGATAAATATTTTGCAAATATTCTCAGGTAGTGCCTGGTTTGCCTGTTCATTTTAAATGATGTCTTTTGATAAGCAGAAGTTTTTACTTTATTATTAATAATGTCTAAATTATAAATTTTTATGGTTATTACTTCATGTGTTATAAAAAATCACTTTCTTCTTCAAGGCTGTGAATTTATTCTCTTATGTTTTCTTCTAGAAGTTTGAGCTTTTAAACTTAGGTCTAATATCCATACTGAATTACTTCTGTGTATGATGCAAGGTAGGGGAAGTTCTATTAGTTGTAAACCTAGATTTCAATTATTTTAAAGTAAATTTTCCCAGAAATATTTTCATTAAGTGTTTTTCATTGGTATTAACAAGGACTCTTTGGGGTAGCAAGTAATTAAAAGGAACTCAAACTAGATTAAGCAAACAGGAATTTATTTGCTCACCTAGCTCAGAAGAATAAGACACACCTAATAGGACCAAAGATACCCAAAGGCCAGTACTTCAGGAACTAGAACTAAGATGGATATTCCCGGGATCTCTTAATTCTTCTCTCACGTCTGCTTGTCTCTGCACAGCTTCATTTTGCAAACAGCTCTTCTCTATGAGATATGACGGAGGAATGATATCAGCTTCAGATGCTCATCCTTCCAGCATCTCTGTAGCTGTGCTAAGGGAGGACTCCACCTGGCACTGCTTCAGTCACATCCCTGGGCTGGTACTGTTGCCAGGGAGCTCAGGACCTATGCGTGATCAAGTCCAGACCCACCTGTGGCAGTGGGCTGGTGCTACCAGCTGAAATGACATGGCATGAAGGACTGAGGGTTCCCCAAAGATGGGCTTCTGGACTTCCCATATAACATATGTCCCACCTATTTACTTAAGTGACTTTTATGTAGAATTTATTTATTTTTCACTGAACTGCTAATTAAACATTCAGCTGCAGCAAAGCTGGGTTTCTATTCAGCTTATCTAAAACTAATGTGTGAATTAATTAGGTATTTTCAAGAACTGAAGTGTGTTCATTTTATGGGAATAATAGTACCTCATCAAAGGTTTAAGTTTAACATCAAAGTCCATCATAATGTAAATAATGCTGAATAAAGTAGAAAAGAAGTCAGATCTTTTTTCATTTTGACATTTCTCTACTTCCCTCAAGTTCCAAAGAAAAAGTTGTATTGTCAGTAAATATAATAAAACACTGGGAGAGCAACTGTAGTTCTGTGATTAAGACAAGATTTATATACTTAGCATGTCCAGTAATTTTCCAGAGCTTATAAAGTAAGGCTGATGTTGTTCAACCCATCATTGACAAAGAAGAAGCGGTCCTTATTGGAAATCATTAAATACTTCAAAGTTTACTTTTGAAAGAGAAAACCTGAAAGTTCATTGTAGACAAATGACTGTCTCAGCCAAAGTTACCTACTTGTAAAGTATTTTCTTTGACGTGTGCTTAATAAAGTGCTGGCCCCATAGAGAGCCTTGAAATGATAACCCAATCGACAACATACCTGGTTTTCCTGGGTTGAATTCATTAAAAGTAATCTTTCAGACAAGCTTTTATCTAAGCTTAAAAATGTGGCCATCAGGGGACAGAGATGGAGGAGCTCTATAAATGACAGGCTCAAAGGTGATTTCCCTATTGTGAGCATAGCACCTAGCTGATAGCTGATAAGCTCTCTCCACTCTCTCCAAGAGTCTGACTTGCTCAGCATTCCGCTCACTTCAGCCTTGTTCTCCCCACTCTTCCCGCCATTTGCAAAAGCTCTCCTTCATTGCTGCCATTGCTTCCCCATCTTTTGGGTATGGTAAACCTAATATTTTTCAGATTTAGCTGTGCACAAACTCTTTGTTCCTGGAGACATCTTCTCAAAACAAAGTTTCACTAATGAAGTAGGAGTGAAGGAGGGGAGAGACAGACAAAAGCTTAAGAACTGACATGAAAAGATGCTCCACATCGCTAATCATCAGAGAAATGCAGATTAAAACCACAATGAGATATCCCTCACACCAGTGAGGATGGCCAACATCCAAAACACAAACAACAACAAATGTTGGCGAGGATGTGGAGAAAAGGGAACCCTCCTACACTGCTGGTGGGAATGCAAATTAGTTCAACCACTGTGGAAAGCAGTATAGAGGTTCCTCAAAAAACTCAAAATAGAAATACCATTTGAACCAGGAATTCCACTCTGAGGAATTTACCCTAAGAATGCAGCAGCCCAGTTTCAAAAAGACATATGCACCCCTATGTTTATCACAGCACTATTTACAATAGCCAAGAAATGGAAGCAACCTAAGTGTCCATCAGTAGATGAATGGATAAAGAAGAGGTGGTATATATACACAATGGAGTATTATTCAGCCATAAGAAGAAAACAAATCCTACCATTTGCAACAACATGGATGGAGCTAGAGGGTATTATGCTCAGTGAAATAAGCCAAGCCGAAAAAGACAAGTATCAAATGATTTCACTCATCTGTGGAGTATAAGAACAAAGAAAACACCTGAAGGCACAAAACAGCAGCAGACTCCCAGAACCCAAGAATGGACTAATAGTTACCAAAGGGAAAGGGACTGGGGAGGATGGGTAGGAAGGGAGGGACAAGGAGGAAAAGGGGGCATTACGATTAGCAGATGTAATGTTGGGGGCACACGGGGAGGGCTGTACAACTCAGAGAAGACAAGTAGTGACTCTATAGCATCTCACTACACTGATGAACAGTGACTGTAATAGGGTTGGTGAGGGGGACCTGATGAAGGGGGTAGTTTAATCACCATAATATTGCACATGTAATTGTAGATTAATGATACCAAAATAAACTGTTAAAAAAAAAACTGAGATGTTTAAATCAGATTTCAGATCCTATTTTTAAGGGTCTAGTCATAGATTGGATTAATTCATATAAAATAAGGGACAAACAACCCCTATTTCCTTTTCCCTGCTTCAGATTTGGGTTTGTTTGTTTTTTTGTTCTATGTGGCCATATGATGCAACAGTCATTGCCAACTTGGAACCCTCTGCAAGCTCTTAGTTCTTCCCATTAAAAAAGTGGACTTCTGAGTTTGCAGCAGCAGCACATGTTCTACAGTTGCAATGTTACAGATAGTAGAATAACCCCTGGGCAAGGACGACACACAGATTCCTGAAGCATTCTGTACTTTTGTGTAATGTGCAGCATGGCGACTGTAGTTAATAATACTATATTTGAAAGTAGCTAGGAGAGTGGATCTTGATAGTTCTCATCACAAAAACACAATTTTGTAACTATGTATGGTGACAGATATTAACTGGACTTATTGTGGTGATCATTTTGCAATATATCATTACATTGTACACCTGAAACCAACCATGTTATGTCAATTATGCAAAAAAATATGGGGGCAAAAGTTGGCTTTCTCTTTTTTCCTGTTTCAAATGCCATTCTCTCTTAGGGAGTGCCTGGATTTCTATTTTATATGGGAGGGCTACCTTCAGTTCTTGGTTTATTTATAGAATAGAAGTAACAAAGAGTCTCCGTGTCCTTTTCATATATGACTGATTGGTCGTGATGGCTTAGAGTGTTGTATTGAGAAGGCATCTGGGGGTACATCTAGTTTCCACAGGGAAGAGGACGGTATTACTTCTGTCTGCCTAGAGCTTGAAGAGCATCAGTACAATTATCATGCATCTGTCATTTCTTTCTTGATCCCCTTGATGGTATAGTATTTGTTTTGATTTGATTTTTGTTTCTTCTCAGGTTATCAGTCCTGGGAATTCCAGTGTTTCTCATTTTTACTTATCTCTTAGATAGTGATATCCTGGTGGGGAACACATCTAAGTATATATTAAAATATTTTCTCCCTATTCCTTAAGAGGAAGCAGATTTTTCTCTACAAAGTATGAGGAATTAAACATACATAAAAAAAAAACAAAGTAAATCTTTAAAAGAGGTGTTTTTTATTTATTTTTAGTGGTTCATCCCTCTAGGTCATTTTGATTTCTTACCAAATGAATATGGAAATATTGAAGGTTAAAATGTAAAATGTAGATGGACATTCCTGATCCATCCCAACATATACATAATTTTCTATTACTGTCTCTTCTCTGATGTTTGGGAAAGTTTAATTTCAAATGACTCAAACAACAAGATATTTAGTGCTTCCTCAGGAAAATAATCGTACATTTACAAAGTTATTCCTGTTAAAATTCCCCCAGGTGTGCTCTTCTGGTGACTTTTTAAACTTTGTATCAGTGACTTTTATACTTTATTCAATTGCCCTGTTTTCACACTCAAAGTCTTCATTTTTAAGAATAAATATTTATTTTTAACTCAAATTGTGATTAAGCGTGGCATCTGATGAGGCAAATGGGAGTTTTATTTTTTCAATAGTTTCTAATGTTTGGTTTACGCTTTAAGTCACTAAAAGTTCAAAGGGCTAGATTTAGATGGCAGAATGTGGACTGAAGTACTTGCACTGATGTCTAGTAACATCAAATGTTTTAGGATTTTTGCGCTGTGTTTTGGGGAGTCTTGAGGCCTCTGGGGTCACTTCTGGTAGGTCCCAAAGACTAACTGATGCATTTGTTCATGCATTCCTTCACTTATTTACATTTATTCAACAAACTTTTGAGTGTTCAGTGTATGCTGTTTAGTCTGGGGGTTCCAGGGAGCCCATATCCTCACTGAGTTATGCTGAAGTAGACTGGAAAGTACTAAGTATATGACCTACATGTGATATGCAGCTCATGGAACATCCAGACTGGGGATGGGGTGGCACCAGGGAAGCTTTGTAGAGCAGCTGAAGGAGGAATAGCAATTAACCAGGAAGTCCAGGCAGTGAGAACAACCACGTGTGAAACCCAAGACCCTTTCAAGGTACTTTAAGATATTTGATTGCCTCCTACACACAGGTTTAGTGAAATTCAGCTTGAGCTAAAACAGTCTTCTCTAGAGCCTCTGCAATATTGGACCTGGAGTGCTGATTTCCCGGTAGGCACTGAAGAGACGGTGTGGTAGGGAATGAGGAACAGAGAGTGATGGGTTTCACTCATCAGTTTTTAGTTAGCAATCACCACCTTACAACAAGCTGCTAACATTTAATTCTTTAAATTTTTTCTTATAATTTTTTTTTTTTTGTAAATGTACATGGTCTTAGTTTGCTCTGACTGCCATAACAAATACCAGAGACTGGGTGGCTTGAAGAACAAACATTTCATTCTCAGAGTTCTGGAGGATGGAAGCCTGCGATCAAAGCCCAGGCTCTGGTGAGAGTCTCCTCCTGGCTTGGAGACTTCCTTGCTGTGTGCTCACATGGCCTGCTTTGGTGCCTGCTCAGAGAGACAGAGAGTGGGAGAGAGAAAGAAAGAGAGTGGGGGGGAGAGATACCAAGTCTGAAATTATTTAAATATTAGGATATTAACAGAGTTCTAACTTCTAAATCAGTTAAACAACTGCACTTATTGAAGAAATGTTCTGGAAAATATTAAAAATAAAACATCAGTTAACTTTAATTGTTCAGTGAACATTGTATGGCAAAATCCTTTTATGTTGTTTGCTTCATCAGAAAATGTCAGATCTACAGGACTATACTTACATGTCCTCCAATGGCATGGGATTTAGTATTTAAAAAATAAGAAAAGAACCTCACAAAATATTTTGCCTTTAAGTATTTTCTGCTTATGTATGCACAGACAGCACACATGCACAAAGACATACAAATTATGTGCATACATTATATATTGTGCTCAGTGCAGTCACATTCGTTTTGCAAAGGAGTTAGGTTCTAATGTCAGCACAAATGGTGAAAATTGAATGTAAACAAAAGTAGTCTTGAAAGTCTCATGACTCTCTCACAAATTGCACTCTTTTACCAACTCTGCCATTTTCATTTTTGTTTTTCTCTCCTAGCAATAAAACAGATCACTGTTCTTTGACTGAACAACTGGAGTAGTTGTTTGTGTTGAGGGACCGTGAGCTGTGAAATTATTTGTATTCTGAAAGTCAGGGACCACATTTACACAGATACTCACCCTACCGGATACAGATGGAATGACATTGACTCTAAGAATGCACTTCCCATTTGTCTCAGGAGCATATGTGCATTGAGTTCACAGAGGCATTGTGGTGGAATTGCGCGAGCTATTTGAATTGTTTTCTTTAGTTCCCTTCTCTTTCTCTCTAGCTCTCTCTTCCTTTGTCATTTTCCTGTTTTAGCTGATCACGTATAGTCATGTAGGTGAAGTCAAGCACATTGCAACTCTATGCCATATGGCATTCTAGTTAAATACATCTTTGTTTATATGCATGTTTATGTATTCTTTGTTGAAATGAAGTCACAGATATAAATGCCTATGTGTGTGGCTGTTTTTGACTTATAGAAAATTCTGCTAGGAGCATGTTTCATTTCTGATTGCAATAGTGATACTGTTGTTTCCCTAGCCTATCTGGTGGCAAGTTAAAAACATGGGAGTAGATGTAGGAGACATTTTCCACCTTTGGAAAATAATAAGCTACCAGCCCATCAAATGTTGGGAATTTTGTAAACCTTGGCACGGTACAGTAGCCATCAATAAGGCTCCTAAGATGGATATGAAGGCACAAGTTAATTTCTCAATTCTGTTTCTCTTTTAGTTTAGAATAACCACGTTTTTGTATTATTGTTATGCTGGCATTGTTATGTTGATTTGCTAAACACTTAAGCTGATAGTTCTATTTTGTAATCTTGTGTACCACTCCACTGCCTTGGCCTAACTAGAGTGAAAGGACTTTTCCAGTGGAGATTCAGTTAAGTCATTCTTTGAGAATTTGAGTGAGTCAACTGTATTTTTCTTCATGCTAAACTACAACTTACATGTATTTCCTGCCAAGGCCAAAAGGTGTAAGTTTTGAATGGTCTATTTCTTCATAAGGGGCCGTTTCAGGTTCATTTAAGTTTGATGATTTTGACATTGGGTTTAAGAAAAATTTCCATGCTGATGGCAGTCTCCTATGTCAAAGGGAAAAAAAAACAATTCTTAAGGTATAAAATCATCTTTAAGGCATTAAATGCAATTAAAGAACTCTCTAAAGTATTCTCTAGTGATTCTATTGTTGTTACATAGCTTCATTTATTGTTTCAACAATTGTTTACTGAATACTAAGTAAGCACCCTTAAAGGCCCTGGGTTTATGCATCGAGGAAAAGCAAGTCCTTGACCTCGTGAAGCTCATGGTCTCCTGGCAGGGTGATCAGCAACAAACGGCCAAAGAAAGAGCCATTTAGAGAAGGGTCAGGAAGATGGAGGACAACGTTCCGTGATAGATAATAACAAGAAGAAGAAACCAGTTCATTAGGTGATTAGTAAAGGCCTGTTGTAAGAAATAAATTTTAGGCCGAGACTTAAAGGATGAGATGGGTTGTCTGTGTGAAGAGCATGAGGCAAAGAAGCCTAGGCAGACATCAGCAAATATCAAGACTCTGACATAAAGCAGATTGGGAGTTTCCAGAACGGAAAATAAGCTGGTATGGTTGTTTGTATCACAGTTTTAAGTGTGTGTTGTATATGTGTGTGTGTGTGTGTGTATGTGTTGAAGTCAGGAAAATGAGGAGGAAGTGGCATGAGATGAGAAATCAGTAAACAGGTGCCAGATGATTGAGAGCCTTACAGGCCATGGTAAGGCTGTAGATTTTAAAGTAAGTGTAAATGGGAACCAATCAACACTTTAAGAGCAATGAATTGTTGTCTCATTTAAATTTTTAAAAGCTCCCTTTGGCTGCTTTGTGGAGAATGGAATACATGTGAACATGTGCCCATGTGTCTGTGTGAGTGTTTAGAAATGGAAACAATGAGACTAGTTGGAGGGCTGTGAGAATTATCTGATCAAAGATAATGGTGGCTTGGACATTAGGGTGGCAATGGAAATGGAGTCAATTGGATGGACTTGCAGTTTTTTTGGAGGCATAATCTTCAGAGTACTGATGGATTTGCTCTTTAGGGTGAGGCAGAGTCGATAATGAAAAATTATCACTTTTTCTCTTCTTTGTTTTTTTTTTTCAACTGGTGTATCATAGTGCCATTTACTAAAATTGGGCTTGGGGCATGATCAGCTTTCAGAAGGAGATCATGTCACTTTTAGATATGTAGCATGAACCCTACTGCAAAATTTATTACTTCATTAAACATTGATTAAGCTTCACCATATGTAAGACATTGTTCTAAGTACTGCTGGTGTCCTTATGCTTATGAAATTACAGAGGTGGTAGATTTCAGAATGCTAGAAGGGACCATAGTTAGAAATGATCTAGCCCAGCATCCTCCTTTTAAAGATGGAAGGTAGAATTTGAACCATTTAATTTCTGCAGAAATACCAAGATTCCTGTATAAAAATCATGGTTATTTTAGTAAAACTTAATTTTATTCATCCCATAATCATTGGGGTATTATTTTCCTTTCGGGAAATAATATGATCTGTTTTCCTAAATTGTTACTATTAGTACTGTTAAAACATGTTGGATGAAGTCTGTAGTCATGAAATATAGGCATTATAGCTAGGAGTTCAGTGAGCAAAGCTGACATTATTTTCACAAGACTTGTAAATGACATATGTAAAAAGAATCATAAACCATGTTCTAATAGTATACCCGTTTTTTTACTAGGGCATTCATGGTAGACAAAAGCAGAATTGGGCACTTGAATTTTTAATATTATTGATGGTAGGTTGCTAATTTCCATGAAGAATTTTGGAAGGGATTCTTCAAACTTAATACATAGGATGAATATGAGAGGGAAGAGAAAAACAAAGCCCAAAATAAAGACTTTGTTGTGCAATGAATTCTGGATTTCTTTTAATGTGTCTGTGTGTGTGTGTGTGCATGTGTGTATGTATATGTTGGAATGTTTAAGGTCTTATTCAACTTCATAAGGTATTTGGTTGAAGGGTAAATAGTTGATGATGCAAGTTGTATTGATTTGAACAATTTAAATACCAGGAGACCAATAGCGATTATTTAGAGTAGTCTAAATAAGCATACTTATTATCCAACTTGGGTTATAGGGTTTATTGTTCATTTAAAGTGAGATTTACTTGGCTCTTTATACTAGGTCAAGTACTGTGAAGGAAAGAGACGAAAGTTCCTGCCCTAGGGCATAACAAACTTGAAGCACCAGGCACGCTTCATGCACAAACACACGCGCACGCACACGCACACACACATGTGCACACAATGCACACATGCACACAATGCACGCATGCACACACACACATGCACACACACATGCACATGCACGATGGTGGCATGTTTTCTTCAGTAAGTGGTTATGCCATGGGAATGCCCCATGGAGCAAAGGAAGTTTCAAGATATTTTGTAGAGATGAGAGTCTGTTAATTAAAAGGATGTTTCAGTATAAAAAGGAAGAAGTGGACTTTAAATGAGACAGAGGGTAGTCAAGTGACCTACTTGAAACTTCAAAGTAGTTTAAAGAGATGAAAAAAGCAAGGATGGAGATGGGTTGGAATGCATGCCATGCGAGTGGCGGAACCACTGAGAAGATGGCTGAAATGAAAATAAGAAGTAATTAGAACCAAAGTTCTGCTTCTTTCCTGCAACTGGAAAGACAGGACTAAATTCAAAGACTCTAGAGGCCCAATAAAGGGAAGTTTAACCCTGGACTTTCAAGGAAGAAATGTAAATAACGAAAGGTTGACATTTGAAACTTCACGCAATTTATAATTAGGACTGTGTACCTACAAATCCAATGAAAAATCAGTAGTCTAAAGGATAGACAGAAAGAGCTTGTTTTGTGGAATCAAGTAGAAAACATGCTTTGTCCATGAATGTGCCAGAACGAGAATGTTCTATGTATTACTAGTATTATTAATTCATCTGTATCCTTGTATCTTCATCAAAGACACAAGGGTAAGAGTGGACTTTTGACTTCCTGAAAAAGTGCTTAGAAATACACATTAGCAAGTATTTGCAGGAAGCCTCTGGGATAGGAAAATGTCTTTTATGTTTAACCACCTTTCCCTGGCTCTCCTAGAAAGACACCTTCTCTGTTCTTACTATGGTAGTTTGGCTTCTCACCTGTTGATTAATATTTTCTTTCCTATAAACTCATATTCTTGTTATATATAGTGTGTGTGGCCTTATGCACCTTCTTCCATAGCCTTGAAGCGTTCTTCATCATGCAGTCAATGACGCACGCTGCTATAGCACAATACTCACTTCCAAGTTTAAAGGAAACTCAGCTGGCTAAGTAGGATTTTGTTTTGTTGTGTTTCCTAAACTTTTTCAGCTGCACCAATTTTGACCAGCCAAAGAAACTCTCAAGGGGATATTTTAGGTGAATAGGGAGCAAATACAACTTGAGAAATTTTCACATATGTAAAACAAATGTCTTCCATCGAGATTTTTGAAATAGTCCTTTTCAACTTTAACATGTGTCCAGCTAGTGTTTGCTCAGATAAATCACAGGCCTGCATAAGCAGGTCCCAATCACTGCACACCAGACACATAGGCCCATTATTGTGAGAATTATGTTTTTGTTGGTGGTTTTAGTTTGTTTTCAAAAATTGCTTCATAACACATTACCTTTAGAACTTTCCCATTCTCTCATTCTACTCAGGAGAAAAGGGATGACCAGCTGACTAGCTCATTTAAGGAAGACACAACAAACTCTCTCCAAATTTCTTCCAGTCATATTGTTGTCAGGTCTGTAGTTGGCCTCTCGAAATTTGGCAATTAAGTTAATACACATTTTTCACTCCTCCTTTTAAAGAACAGAGGTGATTTAAGAGGGAATTGAATATATCAGAATAGCTTACTTATCCTTTCCTTTTCTTTTGTTTTGTTTTGTCTGTTTGTTAAATAGAAAAGTCCATCAGCTTGATAATGGAAGAGAACAATGACTCTATGGAGAACCCCCAGCAAGGCCAAGGGCGGAACAGCGCCATGAAGTGTGGGTGGCTGAGGAAGCAAGGAGGCTTTGTCAAGACTTGGCATACTCGCTGGTTCGTGCTCAAGGGAGATCAGCTCTATTATTTCAAAGATGAAGATGAAACCAAGCCATTGGTAAGTAGGAAAAAATAAAACCATTGGTGGGGTCTAAGCAGTCCAAGAAGTGGAGGGGTTTGCTAGAAACTGATAGAGACTGAAGTCACCGCCACTTACCTGGTCTCCCTCAAGTCATTGGCAGTGTTCACACTTTCTCTCATTGTTTACTTTGGCTCAAAATGATGAACTTGCTAATTGAGGCCAAGAAGCAAATTACATTTGTCTAATATTAATTTTGACTTTTACCAAGCTGGAACAGAATGTCTGAGTCTCTCAGGCAAACTTTAACTGCATGAGAAAATTTTACTGGACATCTGCTAGAAATATATATTGTAGCCAAAACAGCTTTCCTTTACTCAAAAATAGGTTTAAAGCACATATTTGAAGGAAAAGAACTTCCAGTAATTCCTGAGACACCTTCAGTATCAATTCTCTGGGGTCTTCCCTCCACCTTAACTTACATCAGATATGGATGTGGTGCTAAATGGAGCAATGTCCATACCTCCAACCGGCATACACAATATTCTCCTCCATGAATAGCTTCGATGTTGCTTTGTGGTTCCTTAATAGTCTTTTATTTGCTTATTTACTTATTTCTCAACCACAAATCTCTAGGCTGCAATAAGTGGAGGAAAAGTCTTCATCTCTCCCTGTAGCTACAACATGCTTTCTCAGCTGTGATCACTGTATATGAATTGATGAACAGAGTTGCAAACTAAAGTAACACCTCTGTGTTTTCCCTTCATCTACATCTATGGAATATATAAATGAGAGATGACACATTTTAGATTAGTTTACATAAACGTGCCCATGTTCTTGAGGCTACTTCCCTTGTGTTAAAGTTCAAGAACTCAATTAGAAATTTAGATCAGGGTTCTGCTTTAGCATTTTAAATCCCTCAGATGTTAGAATTGCACAAAGTTCTCATTTGTCTAATTAAATTACATAAAAATAGCATTAAAAGTACAAACTATAAACCCCAGTCATTTTTTGAAATTGCTGTTTTTTGAGCACTCACCAGAGCCAGGTATCAGACTAAGAATTTATATATATTATTGTGTGAAATGCTTAAAGTAATGCTGAGGTATGATTATCATCACTTATGCATAAAGAAACTAAGGTATGGGTGTAATACCCATTACCTAGTTAGTGGTGCCATGATTTGCCTCTGGGTGTCTGACTTCATATGGCTTCAGCCAAAGACCTCATAAATAAATTTGTAAGACCATCCCATGTTGGTGTCATGACAATTACAGTGCATCTCTGTATCTGTTGCTGCACTTGGCATAACGATCCACTGGGGAATATGGGCATTATCATTACAGATGAAGAAATCAGGGCTTAGTGATATGAAGCAGCATGACCAAGAGCATGTGGACATCAGAGGCAAAGCAGTAGAGTTTTTTGATTCTTATACTCCAGGGTTCTTTTCTCATTGCACCTTGTAATAGTCACATTAAGGCATTATCTTGAACATAAACTTATTTTTACCAAACTCGGAGAAAGGGATCAGGTTAATGTGAAAAAACAGAATACAGGGGATCCAATATGGTCTTTGATATGGAGGATCACACGGAATAAAATAGAAGTATGAGTAAGATTCAGTGTTATATCCTATGGACTCTTATTCCAGCATAGCTCAGGTGGACTGCATTGATAACCATAATGGGTACAAATTAAATGATTAACTAGGTATGATCTAAGACCTAAACAGAGGATTAAGGGAGCAGAGGATTCAGGAACTGAGTGAGTGGAGAATGGAAAGAGCAAACAAATGTTCTGACTCTGTAGCACTTAGTTACCTTCTAGTAATGAAGATGGGAGACCATGGATCAAGCCCGAGCTCAGTTTCCAAATTTGAGAAACTGCAGATGTAGAGAATAGGCACATGAACCACAGTCTGAGGAGCTCTCCCCTAAGCTATTCAAAGAGGATGCTGTTACATGGCTTTGCTCTACTCCTCTGTGTGTGACTTCTAAGGTCTACAGAGTCACATATAGTATTCAGTGCAGTGCAGTCATTTTGATAAAAATTGGAATATAAATAAGAAAATGCAAAAGCTTCTGATTAAATCAAATAAAAATTTGCCTCAAAATAAAAGTTACTTCAGTTCATAATATTTCTAAGTAGTTTTTTAGTATCAGTAACTACTAGTATTTATAGACATTTGACGACTAAAATTAACAAAATAGAGTTGCTTTGACAAGAAAGTACTAATTCTTATACAAACAAAACATAGACAACCATTGTTCTATCAAGAAAGTTTTAATTTTTCTTTCTAAATATTATTGTTAAAAATTTACTATTAACAAAGCAGTCAAAATTTGGGGTACATAACTTTGAATTACTATTGTTATTATTGTATATATTATTGTTATTATTTCAGATTATCTTTTATGGTAGTCCAAGCACTGGGAATTTTGACATTGTGCCATTTAATTTTAGTCTTTTATGTACACTGAAGTTTAAACATGTGCATGCAGAGTCAGATTAAAAACTGGCAATTTCTATACCAAGGGTATTTAGTAATTTTAAAAGATTTTATATTTGCCTATAAATGTACTAATTCCATATTTGAAAGTAGTTTCTTTCAGTAAGGGTAGATGCCTGGAACATTGTAAGTGCTAAAGCATATTTTTGAATGAGTTGGTGAGTTGAGTCAATACAGCCAGGTGGGTTAGCACCCCAGGAGAGAAATATTGACTATTCTCAACTTAATATATAAACTCGTAAACATAACTTCATAACAGTATAGGCTAATTGCATTAAATAAATCCTTTTAAAGAATCACCTTAATGAAGAACAATTGAACATCTTGAAAAATGTTAAAACTGGAAAAAATTTAGTTGTCATAAAACTTTTCATTTTGTAGGTGAATAGAGTATGTGTTTCTGTGTATATATATATATGTTTATTAGCCAAGGGATATTGTTAATGAGTGGCAAGGGAAGAACTAGAAGTCAGATTTCCTTGCTCTTGATCTAAAGGTTTTTCAGCTTTGCCTCTTACTGCTCCCATATCCTCAGTTTTTCTTTAGATTTGCTTTCAGTCAGAGATACTTCTTGGTTGTTTATTTTCAATATTGCTTCCAAGCATAAGAGTGCCCTTAGCCTTCCTATACTTAGATGAGGGCTATTTCAATAATGCTGGAGGAAATGTCACTAATGAAATGAAAAATTCATGCTTTTAAGTATTCCTAAATGGTTAAAAATGTTCAGTAAACTTAATCTGGATTTGTTTTCCCCTCTCTTAAAAGGCATTTCTAAAATAAGGGTACTAAAACCCATGAAATTTGTGGCCCTCCTGTCCTAGAAAAAGATTCTAAATTTATTTCAGTAAAACTTTTATTGAGTTTCTCCTCAGTTCAATAAAGAGAGTCAAACTCTATCATTATCCTTGTTATTAAAACTGCCTCTCTGTTCGAGGAAACATATACCCAAAATTACAGCTGGGACAGGTTACCATGTCAGCACTGGGTGCCCTGAAAACATAGATAGAATTAGTGTCAAGAAGTGAATGATGATTCTGTCTAGAGGGGCTGAGGGAGGCTGCATATTGTAAGAGGTGATCCATCCTTGGGGTGTTAAAGTTTGGTAGGAGTTTTCCAGGTGGATAATCTGGGGAGGAATTCAGAGCAGAAGAAAGACATGGAGCTGTAAAATGGTCATCCATAGATCTTTATTGTAAGGGTGATGGAGCGCCAAGCAGTGGGGTTGGAGAGACAGGTGGGGCCACAGAGTAAAGAGAGGTGTGTGTTGCACAAAGAGAGTGGAATCTCTGGTAGGCACTGGGAAGCTATTTCCAGAAAACCTATGCTACTCAGACCGCAAAACTGCACTAGTCTGTTAGAAAGGAATAATGGCAGTCATTCCCTAAATGATTAGTCTGCTCAGGCAGCCATAACAAAACACCATGGACTGGGTAGCTTAAACAACAGACATTTATTTTCTCACAGTTTTGGAGGCTGAAGTGTGAGATCAAGATGCCTGCAGGGTTGGTTCCTGGGGAAGCCTCTCTTCCTGGCTTGCAGACTGCATCTTCCTTCTGCGTCCGCACATGGCTTTTTCTTTTGGAAAATGAGAGAGCTCTCCTATCTCTTCCTCCTTACAAGGACAGGCGTCCTACTGGATTAGGGTCCTACCCTTACAACCTCATTTACCTTTAATTTTTTCCAAGTACAGTCACATTGAGGGTTAGGGCTTCAGCATGAGAATTTTGGGAGGTACAATTCAGTTCATAATACCTAATATGTTGAACCAACTATGTTAATGAATGTAATTTTCTCAATTAAGTTTTCTTCCATCTGTACCATCGACTCTCATCTCTACTAGAACCTACTCTGATTTAGTGCAATGTATACTTAATTATCTGAACCTCATATTGTGTTTCATGTTCTTATTCATATTGTACTTTGCCTTCCAAATATTCCACAGCCTGCACAAGTTCAAGAGTTTAGCATCTCACTACTGCTTTTTATGTATTTTCTTTTTGAGCAAAAGGCAAAACGCTTCTAGGTTCTTCTTTCTCCAGGGACAGTACCTGAGGTGTAAACAAGATTTTCCAGCCCTTAACAAGGATTCCCCTGGCAATATATTAGAGGTCTGTCTCAAAATATAACTGTTTTATATTTAAAATCAATAAAAGTGAAATCTTTAGTATCATATAATTTTTTAAATGGGAGGAACTTTAGTTCATCTAGGTCAAAACTTTCTCCAGAAACCATTTTCTTCAGTGTTTGCATTGATACATGTACAGATTTTATTCAGAACAGATTTAAAAAGTAAAGTTGATTCCAGTTTCTGAAAACAAAAACAGAAGAGTGATCTATGTAGCCAATTGTTAAAAATACATTAATATATACGTAATTTCTGTCACTCATGGACCACTGCTATAAACATTTTACGATACATAATTTTCTGGTTTCTAGGTAGTATATTTTCTCTTTTTTTAATCTTTAAAATGGACTCCTATTTATATATGGGAAAAAAGTTTAAAATCATACTGTGCAGAAGACTCCAGAAAGAAAAATACAGAGCTCCCATTTACCCTGTACATCCCTAGGACTTTTGGGTAGCTATTAAAAAAAGTTTTAAAACAGATTGAAAATGAGTTTGTGACATATCCATTTGGCCATCTTTCATTAATAATCATGACAAATGACTGTGGCCTTAATTATAGTAACATGGGGAAGCAGCTGAGACAGAGATAAAGAATGATTATTATAGTTTCCTGAAAATAAGGCAGTTATGTAGACCTTGTTAAGTGAATCTGGTGATAAATTCCTAGTGCTTTTTTGGATCCATCTATTTTACTACTACCATGAAGTATATTATTACTTAAGTGATAGGTAAATCTCAAGTATGGCCATGCTAGTGAATGTGTCTAACATACTCTGGGTACTAGAATTTGATGTTGAAAAAATCTATTTTTAGAAGCCAGTTCTGACACTTTTGATAAAATGACTAAAATTCAAACAGGCACCAACCCAATTAATCTAGTCTAGACTGTCTACAACAGATATTGATCCAGTTGTGTGGGGAGGGTTTTTCTGGACATGATGAAGATGAGAATATATTAGATCACAATGGATTTTCTTAGAACGTGAAGTCACTTTGAGTGAATTATAACCTCTAAACGGGTAAGAATTGATTACTGATTTAAGAGTAAGCTCTAATTTTATATATTTCATGAAACGTGAATTAATGAAATCGAGAAATGTACTGATCTGTGCAATGAGATAATAACAGTAGCTATCTTATAACATTTTTAAGATGATTAAATTATATAATTTATGTGAAGGCTTTTAGAAAGCAGTGGCACATTACTACTCATTCATTCATTTGATTTTTTAAATTCAATTCCAACATATTTATAGGTTTCTAATGTTCCTACAGTTGTTATTGCTAGATTCCAGGGAATATAAAGGTGATATACCAATGCTGTAACAAATAGCACTGCTCCCACAGGATGTAAAAAGAAGCAGCTGATTTCTTTCGCATGTGAAAGTTCAAAGAGATCCTAGGAAGTAAGGGCGGTCTGTTTCCGGCAACTGTTTAGAAACCCAGGCTGCCTGACATTTTGCAATTTTAACTTTTGGTTTCCAAATTCATCATGGAGCCATTTCCTTCCCCCTCCAACAGAAGGGAGATATAAAATGGAATATTGCATAGGTGGTTTAGGTGGACAAGGTGTGCGAGTGGCTCTTATTGCTTCTGTTCACATATCACGAGACAGGACCGAGTCACATGACCTCACCTAACTGCAAAGGGGCTGGTCACGTAGCCCAGCTTTATCCTGGGAGCAGAGCAGAACATGGGTATTGAAAAAGAGTGGTCTCCACCACAGGTGACAAAATAATACCAAACATCCATGAGTGTGGTCTTAAATTCCAGTGGTTTTATAGACAATTGTAGGTACAATGTAGTAAATATTTTGAAAAGGAAAATATAAGGAACCATTGGAGGCCATGGAGGGTGGGAGAGTGCCCAACACTACTTCAAAGTTCAGGGAGAGTTTTTCAAAATAACATATATTTAACCTGAAAATTGGTGGATTGTAGCTCTATTACAAGCTGTTGGGGTGGTTTATGTGGCAGAGTAAGTGTAGGTCATGGCATTTTAGAAGATTGCTGGGGAACTCATAGTGATCAGGTGTTTCTGCACTGGGCAGAGAAGAGAAGCAGTGTTGGGACGTATTTGGAGGGGTCAGCACAGACAAGCACTCTAAGAGCCCATTAAGTGATGTTAAGGATTGTAGATTTTATCCTAAGACCTTACATTTGCTTCTATGGGCCTGTTTTCCTTGGTTTATTGGATTTAGAGCTGAATAGTGAAAAGAGGGCTCAATCTAGGTGTAGCTCATTGTGAAGGAATCCCAAATGCCCACCTAACCAAAGAGGCCTCCTCTGATGGTCCTGCACTCTGCTTGTTGGGCCTATAATTGCCTGTATTTTGTTTTAAGACATAATCTCTGAAAAAATAATTGAAAAGCAACTATGCTACAAACACTTGATCTTCTTTCATCCCTTATTACCTAAGCATGAGTTATGGGAATGCCTGCCAGGTCACTTTTGACTGTAGGAGGAAGAACTGAAAAAATCCACTGTGCTGGAGAAGGTACTTGGGGTGAAGAGCTGCAGAGGATGTCTTAGAGATAGAAACTGATGGGTGGGCTGTGGTGGCTAGAGGGGTCACAGTGTGCGAGAAGATTCATCTTCATAATTTTCTCTAAAACCTACTTCGTGCAGGGTCGGCATTTCCCTGGAAAGCAGCTTAGGGCCAGTTGTTTTGCATACAGGTTTTAGTGTCAGTCTGCCTGGGTTTAGTCTATACTGCATCACTAGCTATAGGCGTTGGGTAAGGTACTTGTTTGTAAACAATAATAATGCCTATCTCACAGATAGTTGTTAGCATGCATGAAAAGATGTTTCCAGGATACTCATGCAGTGCCTGGCTACATACTAAGCATTCAGTAAATATGAACTGTTGTTTTTATCACCATCACCATCTTCCCCATCTTTGACCGTCAGGATACACGGCCCCAGCAGTTTAGCAGTCAGGATCTATAATATACATATACCTTGTTACTTAAATAATGAAGGAAATAATAAATGATCAGCCCATGTAAGTAATGCTAAATTCAAAGCATTTATTTAGAAAATAACTTGTTTTCACGTGTAGCCTCTGCTGTCAAAACACTGAACTCACATGGGAAGATCCTCAAAAAAAAACCCAACAGTGCTCACCATTGTAGTATGTCTTTTCTCCTTGTTTAAATTACTTTTGAGGCTCCTTCAGAGCGAATCAAAGTAGTTATGATGACAGTCAAGGATATTTGAAGGATTTTCTTTGCAAAACTGGACCACCGTAGAGAATAATAGCCCGTGTTTTCTTGTCTCATGGACACATTTATTCCTCAGCACCAAACTGAAAAGAGAATCATTAGAGTTGAATCCCTTGAGTTCTGCTTCTAACATTTACTCATATTGACTGAAGGCTTTTGTATTCATGATGCAATTCAATATTCAATATATGGGACCAGATAGTCCATATGGACTATCTCAATAGCATAAATGTAGGCATACTTCCATTATCTCAATTAATGGAGAAGAGAATTTAGGGAAAAAAATTGATGGGTAAAAAAGTGTGATTTGAACATTTACATTTTTACTGTTTACAATAATGTATTTTAAAAGGCTATTTTTCTTCCCCTGGTATGTGAAATACTTCCTAGCCATTTGCTACTGATTCTCTTTTAACTTTCTTTTAGGCAATTCATCTTCCTGTCCTTTCTTCTTTAGCTTTATTCTGCCTAAATTCAACTGCTCTCTAATTTTCTAGCACTATTACCATGTGTTCAATTATTCAATGATAATTTATCAACTGTACATTACATAAATTATAATTTATAAAATGTTTTGATGAATTCTTCTGTACAAAGAAGCAACCCCTGGCACATGAATTATTATTCTCACTTTCTGAGCTGTGCCTTCTTTCTCTTAGCATAATATTTCCAAGTCTCATCCACACTGCAGCATGTACAGTCGACTTGTGAATAATGTAGAGGATAAGGGCGCCAAACCCCTGCACAGTAAAAAATCTGCATATAACTTTTGACTCTCCTAAAACTTAAGTACGAATTGCCTACTGTTGACTGAAATCACTATCAGTAAAAAAGTGGATAAACACATGTTTTGTTTGTTATATGTATTATATACTGTATTTTTAAAGTAAGCTAGAGAAAAAAAATATTTTTTTAATTGTTAAAAATCTCCAAAAAATGTTTCATTGTATTTATTGAAAATAATCTGCATATAAGTGGACCTGTGTGATACGAACCCATGTTGTTCAAATTTCAACTGTATTAGTACTTCATTTCTTTATATGGTAATGTTCCATTCTATCAATAGACTACATTTGTTTATACATTTTTCAGCTGATGGACATTTGGATGGTTTCCACTTTGGGGCTATTATTTTTTTTTATTAACATATCATTGATATATGATCTTATGCTCAGATTTCACATGAGCAGCATAGTGGTTACTACATTCGCCCCCCATTATGAAGTCCCCCCAACACACACCATTACAGTTACTGTCCATCAGCATAGTAAGATGCAATAGAGTCACTATTTGTCTTCTCTGTGCTATACTGCCTTCCCCATGCCCCCCCTTATATTATGTGTGCTAATCATTAATATTCCTTAATCCCCTTATTCCTCCCTTCCCACCCACCCTCCCTAACCTCTTTCCCTTTGGTAACTGCTAGTTCATTCTTGGGTTCTGTGAGTCTGCTGCTGTTTTGTGCCTTCAGTTTTTGCTTTGTTCTTATACTCAACAGATGAATGAAATCATTTGATACTTGTCTTTCTCCACCTGGCTTATTTCACTGAGCATAATACTCTCTAGCTCCATCCATGTTGCTGCAAATGGTAGGATTTGTTTTCTTCTTATGGCTGAATAATATTCCATTGTGTATATGTACCACATCTTCTTAATACATTCATCTACTGATGGACACTTAGGTTGCTTCCATTTCTTGGCTATTGTAAATAGTGCTGCAATAAACATAGGGGTGCATCTGTCTTTTTCAAACTGGGAGGCTGCATTCTTAGGGTAAATTCCTAGGAGTGGGATTCCTGGGTCAAATGGTATTTCTACTTTTAGTTTTTTGAGGAACCTCCATATTGCTTTCCACAATGGTTGAACTAATTTACATTCCCACCAACAGTGTAGGAGGGTTCCCCTTTCTCCGCATCCTCAACAACATTTGTTGTTGTTTGTCTTTTGGATGTTGGCCATCCTAACTGGTGTGAGGTGATATCTCATTGTGGTTTTAATTTGCATTTCTCTGATGATTAGCGACGTGGATCATCTTTTCATGTGCCTCTTGGCCATCTGAATTTCTTCTTTGGAGAAGTGTCTGTTCAGATCCTCCGCCCATTTTTTAATTGGGTTATTTGCTTTTGGGTGTTGAGGTGTGTGAGTTCTTTATATATGTTGGATGTTAACATCTTATCAGAAAAGTTGTTAATGAATATATTCTCCCATACTGTAGGATGCCTTTTTGTTCTACTGATGGTGTCCTTTGCTGTACAAAAGCTTCTTAGTCTGATGTAGTCCCATTTGTTCATATTTGCTTTTGTTTCCCTTGCCTGGGGAGATAGGTTCATGAAGAAGTTGCTCATGTTTATATTCAAGAGAGTTTTCCCTATGTTTTCTTCTAAGAGTTTTATGGTTTCATGAATTATATTCAAGACTTTGATCCCTTTCGAGTTTACTTTTGTGTTTGGAGTTAGACAGTAGTCCAGTTTCATTCTCTTGCATGTAGCTGTCCAGTTTTGCCAACACCAGTTATTGAACAGGCTTTCATTTCCCCATTGTATGTCCATAGTTCCTTTATCATATATTAATTGGCCATATATGTCTGGGTTTATATCTGGACTCTCTATTCCATTGATCTATGGGTCTGTTCTTGTACCAGTACCAAATTGTCTTTATTACTGTGGTTCTGTAGTAGAGCTTGAAGTTGGGGAGCATAATCCCCCCTGCTTTATTCTTCCTTCTCAGGATTGCTTTGGCTATTTGGGGTCTTTTGTGATTCCATATAAATTTTAGAACTATTTGTTCTAGTTCATTGAAGAATACTGTTGGTATTTTGATAGTGATTGCATTGAATCTGTAGATTGCTTTAGGCAGGATGGCATTTTTGACAATATTAATTCCTCCTACCCATGAGCATGGAATATATTTCCATTTATTGGTGTCTTCTGTGATTTCTCTCAAGAGTGTCTTGTAGTTTTCATGGTATAGGTCTTTTACTTCCTTGGCTAGATTTATTCCTAGGCATTTTATTCTTTTTGATGCAATTGTGAATGGAATTGTTTTCCTGATTTCTTTTTTTGCTAGTTCATTGTTAGTACATAGGAATGCAACAGACTTCTGTGTATTAATTTCATATCTTGCAACTTTGCTGAATTCAGATATTAGTTCTAGTAGTTTTGAAGTGGATTTTTAGGGTTTTTTATGTATAATATCATACCATCTGCAAGCACTGACAGTTTAACTTCTTCCTTACCAATATAAATGCCTTTTATTTCTTTGTGTTGTGTGATTGCCATGGCTAGGACCTCTAGTACTATGCTGAATAAAAGTGGAGAAAGTGGACGTCCTTGTCTTGTTCCCGATCTTAAAGGAAAAGCTTTCAGCTTTTCACTCTTAAGAATGATGTTGGCTGTGGGCTTGTCATATATGGCCTTTATTATGTTGAAGTACTTGTCATCTGTACCCATTTTGTTGAGAATTTTTATCATGAATGGATGTTGAATTTTGTCAAGTGCTTTTTCAGCATCTATGGAGATGATTAAGTGATTATTGGCTTCTTTTTCTTGATGTAGTTGATGATGTTGATGGATTTTAAAATGTTGTATGATCCTTGCATGCCTGGAATAAATCCCACTTTATCATGATGGATGATCTTTTTGATGCATTTTTAAATTTGGTTTGCTAATATTTTGTTGAGCATTTTGCTTCTATGTTCATCAGGGATATTGGTCTGTAATTTTCTTTTTTTTGTGATGTCTTTGCCTGGTTTTGGTATTAGAGTGATGCTGGCTTCATAGAATTAATTTGGAAGTATTCTCTCCTCTTCTGCTTTTTAGAAAACTTTAAGGAGGATGTGTATTATGTCTTCTCTAAATGTCTGATAAAATTCAGTAGTGAAGCCATCTGGTCCGGGGTTTTGTTCTTGGGCAGTTTTTTGATTACCGTTTCAATTTCATTGCTGGTAATTGGTCTGTTCAGATTTTCTGTTTCTTCCTGGGTCAGTCTTGGAAGGTTGTAATTTTCTAGAAGGTTGTCCATTTCTTCTAGATTATCCAGTTTGTTAGCTTATTGTTTTTCAGAGTATTCTCTAATAAATCTTTGTTTGTAGTGGTGTCCATAGTGACTTTTCCTTTCTCATTTCTGATTCTGTTTATGTGTGTAGCCTCTCTGTTTTTCTTGATAAGTCTGGCTAAGGGTTTAACTATTTTGTTTATTTTCTCAAAGAACTAGCTCCTGGTTTTATTAATTCTTTCTATTGTTTTATTCTTTTCAATTTTCTTTATTTCTTCTTTTGTTTTTATTATGTCCCTCTTTCTACTGATTTTGGGCCTCATTTGTTCTTCTTTTTCCAGTTTCATTAATTGTGAATTTATACTGCTCATTTGGAATTGTTATTCCTTCTTTAAATAGGCCTGAGTTGCTGTATACTTTCCTCTTAGAATTGCCTTCTCTGTGTTCCCCTGAAGTTGTAGCATTGAGCTGTTGTTTTCATTTGTCTCCATATATTGCTTGATCTCTGTTTTAATTTGGCCACTGATCCACTGATAATTTAGGGGCATGTTGTTAAGCCTCCATGTGTTTGTGGGCCTTTTTCTTTTCTTTTCACAATTTATTTCTAGTTTCATATCTTTGTGATATGAGAAGTTTTTGTTACAATTTCAATCTTTTTAAAATTTACTGAGGCTCTTTTTTGGCCTAGTATGTGACATATTCTGGATAATGTTCCATGTGCATTTGAGAAGAATGTGTATCCTGTTGCTTTTGGGTAGTGTGTTCTATAGATGTCTGTTAGGTCCATCTGTTCTAATGTGTTGTTCAGTGCTTCTGTCTCATTACTTATTTTCTGTCTGGTTGATCTGTCCTTTGGTGTGAGTGGTGTGTTGAAGTCTCCTAAAATGAATGCATTTTAATTCTGTTAGTATTTGTTGTACATATTTGGGTGCTGCTATGTTGGGTAGATATTTATAATGGTTATATCCTCTTCTTGGACTAACCACTTTATTATTATGTAGGGCTGTTCTTCATGTCTTTTTACTTTGTTTTATCTGATACAAGTGTTACAACTCCTGCTTTTTCTCCCTATTGTTTGCATGGGATATCTTTTTCCATCCCTTCACTTTTAGTCTGTATATGTCTTCGAGTTTGAAGTGGGTATCTTGTAGGCAGCATATAGATGGGTCTTGCTTTTTTATCCATTCTGTAACTCTATGTCTTTTGATTGGTGCATTCAGACCATTTACATTTATGGTGATTATCAATATATTTGTACTTGTTGCCATTGTAGGCTTTGAATTTGTGGTTACCAAAGGTTCAAAGGCAGCTTCTTTACTATCTAACTATCTGACTTAATTTACTTATTACACTGTTATAAACACAGTATGAATTTTTTTTCTCCCTTCTTTTTCTCCCTCCTCTGCTCTTTATATGTGAGGTATCATAATCTGTACTCTTTGTGTATCCCTTTACTGACTTTTTGGTTAGCTGATTTAATTTTGCATTTGGTTAGTAATTAATTGGTCTAATCCCTTACTGTTTTTTTATTTTCTCTGGTATCAGTTATTTAGCCTTAGGAGCACTTCCATTTAGAACAGTCCCTATAAAATGTACTGCAAAGATGGTTTTTGGGAGGTAAATACCCTCAACTTTTGCTTATCTGGGAATTGTTTAATCCCTCCTTCAAATTTAAATGATAATCTTGCCAGGTAGAGTAGTCTTGGTTTGAGGCCCTTCTGTTTCATTGCATTGAACATATCATGTCACTCCCTTCTGGCCTGTAAGGTTTCTGCTGAGAAGTCTGATGATAGCCTGATGGGTTTTCCTTTGTGGGTGATGTTATTTCTCTCTCTGTCTGCTTTTAATAGTCTGTCCTTATCCTTTAATTACTATATGTCTTGGTGTTGTCTTCCTTGGGTCCCTTGTGTTGGGAGATCTGTGCATTTCCATGGCCTGAGAGATTATTTCCTTACCCCGATTGAGGAAGTTTTCAGCATTTATATCTTCAAAAACACTTTCTACCCATTTTTCTCTCTCTTCTTCTTCTGGTACCCCTATAATGTGAATATTGTTCCGTTTGGATTGGTCACACAGTTCTCTTAATACTCTTTCATTCCTAGAGATCCTTTTTTGTCTCTTTGCCTCAGCTTCTTTATATTCCTATTCTCTAATTTCTGTTTCATCTACCATCTCCTCTACCTCATCTAATCTACTTTTAAATCTCTCCATTTTTTTTGTTTCATTTCAGCTACTGTATTTTTCAAGGTGTCTATCTCCCTCTTGAATTGTCCCTTAGGTCTTGAATATTTTTCTGTAGCTACATTTGCATGCTTATGAATTTTATTTTGAATTCTTTTTTCAGGAAGGTTGGTGATTTCAGTTGCACTTAGCCCTCTTTCTGGTTTTTGAGAGATTTTAGATTGAACAAGGTTCTTTTTCCTTTGCATAACCTTATTGGCTATTGAGAAATACTAGGTTTGTGTTGACAGCACCGTCTACTGCCCAGAAGCCCTGCTCTTTTGAGCTTCCCAGCACCTGGAGCAATGGTAGTGGTGGCAGGTGAGCGGTTCCAGCGCCTACGCTTAAGAGCGAGCTCTTTCCTTCTTCCCTGCCATAGAGGCAGCCTCCACTGTCAGGGCCCTCGAGCCACATGCAGGGAGCAGCCTCTTCATTAAGGCCTTAAGCTGCTGAAGTCAGGGCTGCCCTCCTGCTGGCCTGGAGAGATGGCGGGTGCTGCAGTTGAGCAGCGCTTGTGCCTGACAGGAGGACCGAGCCCTTTCCTGCTTCCCAGCCATGGTGCTTGCCTCTGCTGACAGGCCCATTTAGCTGTGCGTGCAAAGAGCAGCCTGTGCGTTAAGCCGTGTAGTTGCTGTAGGTGGGGCTGCCCTCCAGCTGGCCTGGCACAATGGTGGGATTGCAGGTTTGCTTTCAGGTTCTTGAAGGGAGGAAGGAGCAGCAGGCTGCTTATCGTGGTGGCGGGCCTTGGGTCTGCATTGCCAGCCAGGGGGATGGAATGCCTGAAACTCCTGAAAGTTCCCAACCTCCTTGGCTGAGTGTGCAGGGATGATTTTGTTCAGCTGTTCCTTCTCCAGAGCAGCAAGCTCTGTGTAATCCTTGCCCCTTTAGCGGCCCTCTCACTGTTGGGAAGCCTTTCAAAGGGCCTGCCTTTCTTTTGTCCCAGAGCAGCTGGTTTTGGGTACCAGTTTGCCACAATCGGCTGGAACCTCAGTCTCTGACTGCTTTTCAACCCCTGTAATCTCCAGAGCACCATGCAATGTGGGTTTTTGCTCCCAGAGTAGATTTCTAGGGCTGGGTATTTAGCAGTCCTGGGCTTGTGCTCCCACTCTGCTCTGTTTCGCTTCCTCCTGCTGGTGAGCTGAGGCGGAGGGAGTGCTCGGGTCCTGCAAGGTTGCAGCTTTGTTGCTTTACCTTTTTCCGTGATGTAGATTTTCTGTTTTCTTTTCCCAGATTTAGACTGGCTGATGCAATCTTTGTTGCTGGTCACTCTTTTAGGAACAGTTGTATTTGCTGTATTTTCTTATTATATGTGGTTTTGGGAGGAGATTTCTGCCTCACTTCTCATGCCACCATCTTTTTTCTGTACCACCTTTGGGTTATTATGAATAATGCTTCTATGAATATTCATGTGCAAGCTGTTGTGTCAAAGTTTTTTTTCATTTTCTTGGTTATATATTTAAGAGTGGAATTGATGGGTGTATGATAACTACATTAACCTTTTGAGGAACTATACTAGTCATTTTAATTATTAAATTTCAATCTAATTGAAAAATCAAGCCTCATACTTATTTTAAATCTCATCTGTGTCCTCTACACTACATCCCAGCACTTGCCAGTCATGATGGGGCACTTTGTGTAGGGAGGCAGCAGGGCGCACTTGTCCTTCTCCTACCTCTCCCACACTGGGTATGTATGTCTGTGTGTCTGTGTGTTTGAGAGGACCATGGCATAGATACTCTTTCCTTCTCTTTGAGACTTCTACGAGGTCTGTGGTATTCAGGATTGGCAGAAAGGAAGATGAGAGCTAGGAAAAATGCATCTCTGCCTAAAATCCTTTCTCGTAGGGCAGCTACAAGTCCATCTCAGTTGCTCTTGTTTCTCTGGCTAATTCACAGTTGCTTATGACCCGCTTGCCTGCCCAGGATGTTGGAGATGTGGCTGTATTTTGTCCTTTATTTTTACCCTCCAGCTCTCAGAATGGGCAGTGCACCCACAGCTTCTTGCTGCTAGATCTCATTACCAGGTGACCCCCCCTTCCTGGTTAAACTTTAACTCCTGGAAATTCATCCATAGCTGCTATGATGAATGTGGTATTGCAGGCTCCTCCACACAGTCACAGAATTTTCTCTACCCTACGATTCTTTGTCCACTATTCAGGCATAGTTTCAGAGCAGCCTAAGCATATAAAAACTGAGGAGCCAGCTGCCAGTCTCCCCAGTTGCTAGGGATTCTCCTGGAATTCCTTCTCCCTTGACTTGAGGGGTTTATCACTTCCCCCCTGACTTCCTTCTCTAGGTAGGAAGGAGAATACAGGTGGTGGTGCTGGCACAGTTGTAGTATCTGAGTGACTCAAAATCTATTCTGTTATCTCTTAGAACAGTAAAGCAATAGTAGAGGTCTTTCACCATCTCTTATATTTATTCCTAAGTATTTTATTCTTTTTGATGCAATTGTAAATGGGATTTTTTAATCAAAATTTTTCTTTCTGATAGTTTGTCATTAGTGTATAACACAACCAAATTTTGTATGTTGACTTTGTATCCTGCAACTCTACTGAATTCATTTATTAGTTCTAACAGTTTTTTGGTGGAGTCTTCAACATTCAGAACCTTCTCCAGGGAAGGGAACATCAGCAATAAGACACTAATACATTTTGAAACGGCTTTGTGGCGCCAAACTCTTGTATCTATTCTGAATCTTTTTCTTAGCTTTTTTAAAAATGCCTAGACTTAATTCTTATATTTTCTCTACATTTCAAAGGAGGCTTTGTACATCCTGTCAATTTGTGTTTTCATAAAATCCAAGGGCTCTCCTGGTTACGGACTTTTTTCTTCTATTAATGAGGCACATCACCTTGTTTTAATCACTTCTCTCCATACCTCCTCTGTTAAATGAAGAGACGAAGCTGGTGGTTTCAAAGTTGCTTCTCAATCTCAGGTTTCTAGAAGTTTTGCTTAGCCCCACAAATGCTCCTGCTTTCTAAAAATTAATCTCTCCTGACTCTTCCAGTGAGCTAATACTTTTAATTATTTCCCAAGTAATTACATTTACCTGTAAAATATGCATTGTAATACTCAGAGATATTTTGGAAATGTGTAATTTACCTTTAGAGTATCCTGGAGGAAAATGAGCAGTAATTCCATTTTCATTCTACACAAAGATTTCATAAATGTTCTAAGTGTTTTATGTTAGTCTGCATTTTGAATATTTAAGCAAAAATCCTTGGTAAGGAAGTTTTAGTTATCACATATAGTGATGTGGTTGATTATCTAAAATATTCAGTGTTTTGAGAACTAGCTCTTTAAAGTGTCATCATTTCACATGCAGTCGCGATATAAAGGCAGTGTTTGTTTAAGATGTTTCTCTTTTTGGCTTTTAAAAATGTATTTTAAAGATACAAACAAATTTGTCCCCTCTGAAGCCATTTCCTTACAATATTATGAGATGTAAAACTTATGAAATAGAAAACTTGGCTGGATTTTTAAAAACACATAAATCATCCATCATACCACTGTGTACTGCTCGAAATTTTGTCAATGAATGCATTTTTCAAAGCAGAGACTGCAACATTCTTTGTGGTCACTATCCAAAACCTTAACAATGGGGTTAACTTAAATATCAGGTATTATTTTTTCAATTCTTGTAACATATCTTAGTATTACCAGGGGGGGAAAAAAACCCCTGAAAATACTTAAGGATCTGAGGATGAGTTGAACAATATAGTCTGAATTGAACATTTTAACATATTGATTTTAATTAATATATTTTGCATCACATAATTTGTTTTGATCATAGAAATAATTTTTAGAAGTAATATTTGTTCTTTCCATGTTTACATGTCTTTGATCAGCTACTTCAGCGGAAGTTGCATTTCTGTTTCTGACCTGTTTTCTCCTCTTATATTCTGGATTGGGAAATAGGAGTTGTGTGGTGCTATCCCTGAGGACTTTCATTATGTGATATTCCACACAGCTGATACTTTCCTAACTTCTTGTTTTGATGTCTGTCTGAAAATTTCAGTTTTTCTCTTGTGAAATATATTAGTAATTTTACTGAATCCCAGAAACTAATATAGTAAAAAGCTTTCTTATTTTAGAATGCAATCAACTCATGACATTCCTCAATTTCAATTTTTTATTATTACAGTGGCAATTAAAAATAGTTCCAGCTAATAAAAACAGAAAATACATTTTAAGAGGTAACCTCACACTCTGCTGTGGCTTTCCGGGAAGACCAAGGGGGAAAAACATTTATTATGAAATGTTATTTGTTAGATTCTGTGCTCAGTACTCTGTTTGTTATTATCTCATTAATTTTCACAACAATACTATATGCGTAGATTTTTTATAGATGGGGAGACTGAGTTTCATTACAGCTATAAAAACCTGTGTCCCACGGCTGCAATTGACAAAGTCAGGCAGAACAGCAAAGAAAAAATACAAGAGGCCAAGATGGAAAAAATCAATGTTCTGAGAAGGTAGCCAGGATCCAACCTAGTGTCAAGAGGTTTTTGAATATATATAATTATCAAATGAGAGGAAAAAAACTGTATACTTCCTTTAACAAATAGGAATATTGCTTCATAGAGCTTTGCTGAAAAACCCTATCCATTTTGAAATAATAATGATAATTTAGACGTATCCTTGGGGTGCTAGGAATTATATGAGTAACATGTAATTTTTGCTGAGATGTCCTAGGAGATGGGATGCTGGCTTTTGTGGGTGCTGCTTGGCTGTCTGAGAGGTATGTTCAAAGAGTGTATATCCAAGACGGGGTGTGGAACCTGCTAATACCCATTGAACAACATCTAATACTCAGTTTTTGCAGTCATTCATGAAATGAACCTCGATGAGCTCTGTAGGCACTTTGCAGGCAGTTTCCACTTTTAGTTGTTCCCACATTATACCACTCTGGTCCATCAGCACCACCAAATGTAAACCTGAGTTCAAGTTCTGATTCTCTTTACAAACTCATACAAAGACGATTTCATGGACAGAAGCAGATGTGATGCATTCTGTTTCTAACACCAGACACAAGTGATACGGAGCAGTGGCTGATGACTGTCTACTGAGTTACTACACAAAACAGGGAAATAACTGATCAGGACATGTACCAGGGACTGTCTCTTTGGACATGTGACAGGGAACTGAGCAGAGCATGTATTAGCCAGCAGATCCATCTTGTACCACTCACTTTTGTGGATTCTTATGAAAGGAAATCTGGTGGCTGAAGTCTTAGAAAGGAACCTGAAGAGATCCACAGTAAAGGTCCTCTTTAAACTCTGTTTTAGGCTTATGACTTTAGAAGACAAGAAAGGCCATGGGACCTGAATACCTGCTGAGAGGACAATGTTGGAGAATGGATTTGGGCATTTCTGGGAAGGATTGAAATTAATTTTTATAATTTCACGGAACTGAATTGATGAAAGATGTTCAGCTTCCCTTCCATTCTCCTTACTTCATCCCCAAGGAAAGGAAGTTCTGCTGTGTTAAGTCACACTTGAGGGCTTTTCACTGGCCTCCGTGTGAGTGATGGCTCACAGTAGTGCCTTAAAAAAGCCCATCTGGGGCATGCACACACATTCATCCCCATGCCCTTTAGTTCTCTAGGGACTGCTATCCAGAAAGAAAAAGTTCCAATTATCTCTTTATCTTTGCATCTAGTTTGTTCTTGGCCCAATATATAAAAGACTTGAACCTAATCCTTCATTGGAGGAATAATTTCTGACTCCTTGAATTGCTCAGATTTTCTGAGTCTCTGTGCCTCTGCATGTCTCTTCCTTGCCTTTACTCTTTTTCTCCATTCCATCTCTCAGCAAATGTTCTAGGGGCTCTGGCTCCTCTCTAGGATGGTCACAGAAGAAAGCTCTTTACTTTGGGGCATTCTCTTGTTCTCTCTGTTGCTCTCTGCCTCTCTCAGTGTCTCTGCCTCCCTTTCTCTTATTCTCACTTTCTTTCAGCTCTGTTGCTGGAATAAGCATTATATCCCAGTGGAGTGGTTAAGAACTAAAACTTGGATATGGGTATTAGGGTGGAAAGAGAGGAAATAAGACTGTGACTCAAGGCCACTTACACTCGCCTTGCACAGGTTAAAGGAATCCTCCCTTGTCAACACTGTATCAGATATTTTTGCAGGACCTTTGGGCCAAAGCCTGAGCCAGTAATAGAGAATTTGGGGCTTTGCTTTCATGCTGTTGTGTATAGCCTTATGGTGATTGGTTGAATGAAAGTCTCAGATATTTCTATATTCTCTGACAAATGCCATCATAACACCACTTTAAAAGGCATGCTGATCCATATATATCAAACAAAATGGAGCTTGAATATCAACTGTTCCAAGTCTATCATTTTATAGAAGATGAAACTGAGGGTCAGAGAAGATTATAATCTTATAATAAGGGGTTCTCATGCTTAGTAAGGTCAAGAATTGCTTAGCTTCACATAGCTCATGTTTTTCAGCAGGTTTCAGATCTAGGTATTCCTCTGTAGGCACCGAAGCCAGAAACTAGGCCCTAATAGAGGATGTGCCTGTTCCTCAAAATGGGAAATTGATAATTTTTCTCTCAGAATTTTAAATGTATTCTTAATAATTGAAAAAAAAATCCCATGTAATTATTATGTAATCAAGACCTGCCTCTAAAAATATCACCTGATGGCCTTTAGAGAGGAGACAACTTCTCCCGCTTCTCCATTTCATTAAATTAGAAACTTTATGGGTCAGAAAGAGAGGATAAGTATTCAGGGTCCAAAGACTTTAGCAATCACTGCCTTTTTATTCCCTCCCATGAATGTTAGAAGCTTTGTACTGATAATTAAAATACAAGGTTAATGGTTTTGAAACCTTAGAAAGAAAATATTTATTTTAACCCCTAATTACTGATTTAAAACAATACCAAGTCCAGAAGTAGAGTCATCACTTTGTGATGTTTTCAATAGCTGTGTTTTGTGTTTATAATCACATTGGCCTTAACAAGTCTTCCTTAATTGGTTCAGTAAAAGAACAGAGGTACATTTAATACAGAAAATGTTCCATTCCCTTAAAGTGAAGTCATAAGACATCAGTCATCAGATGGAGATAAGTGGTAGGCAAATTGAGGCATCACACTCCCCTATGCTAGAGTAATCAATACCTAATTCCTGATGTGAGTGATAATTTTGAAAAAATAACACCATCTAGCAGATCACTCTAATGTTAATTAAGTTACATTAGTTTAGTTTGTTCAGCATAGATTTATAAATTTCTTTGAGTTTTATGTTCATGTATTATTTAAATATTTATTAAGAGCCAGTGAGAAAGTGTTACCTTTAGAAATACATATATTAGTCAAATATGACAATAGTGATCTAAGGAAGCAGCATGTCAGAAGATGAAATAAATGCAGTTGCATCCATCCCAGACTCGATGGAATAGGACTCTTGGTTTCTTTTCCCATTTGATCCTTCTTTCTTTTTGTATGAATTCATGAATGGATTTATTCATGTTGATATATGCCAGGTATAGTACTTGATATAAAACAAGTCACTGCTCTTGTGAAGCTAAGTTATAATGAAGGTGACAGCCTTTAACACATAGTAGTAAGGTAATAAAGTGCTGTGAAGGAAATGAATACATACCTAGACAGACAATAATGATGCAGTGGTGGGGGTGAAGCCTCTTGTATGATGAAGGGCATTCTTGGCCGATAGAATTGCATGCACAGGGACCACAGTCCTGTGTGCTGGTGACTTCATAGCAAGCAGTTTCTGATCATCCTTGACTTTATCTCGGAAGTGATTTCAGCTCAACCACCAGACTCCACCAGGCAGTCATTTAATGCTATGTATATGGATAATTGGACTCTCCACAAAAGCCTGCTGTAGCTTTGCTTTTTAATCCAATATTGACAATGCTTCCTGCTTGCTAAATGCCTTGTGCTGCCCTTAAACATAATAGTCTTTGTTTGTTTGCTTAAGAAAAAATTAAAGTATGTTTTGTATCACTCTGCCCTTCCATGATTCTCTTCATTCTCTGCCCAACCTAAGGGGTGGGAGTTGAAGTAAGTAGCTTCCTCTTGTGAATTCCCATAGAATCCTGTGGATGTCCTTCTGATAGCACTTGTCACATAGGATTGCTGTTATCTCTTCTAACTGTGACCCCTTGAGTCCAGAGACCTCACATAGCAAGTGTCTGGCACACAGTATGTACCCAATTTACATCTGTTGGCTGAAGGAGTATCATAAACTCATATTCAACATGAACATCTGATTCTTTGAAGTGTATGGTTATAAAAAATCATTATGGAAGAGCACCCATACATAATTTTTGAAAGTGATGACTCTCTACTTTTGGACTTGGGATTGTTTTAAATCAGTAATTAGGGGTTAAAATAAATATTTTCTTTCTAAGGTTTCAAAATCATTAACCTTGTATTTTAATTGTCAGTACAAATCTGCTAACATGCACGGGAGGGAATATAAAGGCAGTGATTGCCAAAGTCTTTATACCCTGAATACTTATCCTCTCTTTCTGACCCATAAAGTTTCTAATTTAATGAAATGGAGAAGCAGGAGAAGTTGTCTCCTCTCTAAAGGCCATCAGGTGATATTTTTAGAGGTAAATCGCCTGCAAGGTGAACCTTTCAGGGGAAAACAACTTTTTAAAAGAAATTGCATTGGGCCTCAGAGACACTGGCATGTGATGGATAGAGGTTCTATAAACTCAGTCACTTCCTTTGAACTCTGCAGAGTGAAGCTTCTGTGGGCATTTTATGGAGATGAATTATGTTTGATAACAAATGGAATTGGAGTCTAACAGGGACAGGAGGACCTGGATTTTAGTCCTAACTCTGCCACTTTAACCTGAACAGTTACTAACTCTGGAGGCTCATTGTCTCATCTGAAAAAATAGAAGATTGCATTGGAGGACATCTAATACTTCCACTAGCTCAAAATCCTCATAACTTAAAAAAAATTTTTATCAAATGTACGTAACAGTGGTTCAACAGCCCCCCTGCTTCTCCCCCTTCCCCAACACTCCTCCCTCCCCCTTGGTAACCACTAGTCACTTCTCAGTGTCTATGTGTCTACTACTGTTTTGTTCCTTCTGTTGTGCTTTGTTTTTATATTCCAAAAATAGGTGAAACCATATGGTATTTGTCTTTCTCTGCCTTCTTATTTCACTGAGTATAATACCCTCTAGATCCGTACATGTTGTTGCATATGGCAGGATTTCTTTTCTTCTTATGGCTGAATAGTATTTCATTGTGTATATGTACCACATCTTCTTTATTCAGTCATCTATTGATGGACACTTAGGTTGCTTCCATATCTTGGCTCCTGTAAACAGTTCTGCTATAAACATAGGAGTGCATATATCTTTTTAATCGGGCATTTTGTCTAGGAGTGGAATTACTGGGTCAAATAGTATTTCTATTTTTAGTACTTTGAAGAACCCTCATATTGCTTTCCACAGTGATTGAATCAATTTACAGTCCCATCAACAGTGTAGGAGGGTTCCTCTTTCTCCACACCCTCACCAGCATTTGTTATTCTCTTTTAGATAATGGCCATTCTAACTAGTGTGAGGTGATATCTTGTCGTGCTCTTAATTTCCATTTCCTGATTATTAGTGATGTGGAGCATCTTTTCATGTGCCTGTTGGCCATTTGTATTTATACTTTGGAGAAGTGTCTGTTTAAGTCCTCCACCCATTTTTTGATTGGGTTATTTGCTTTTTGGGTGTTGAAGCATATGAGGTCTTTATATATTTTGGATGTTAACCCCTTATCAGATATGTCGTTTATGAATATATTCTTCTGTACTGTAGGATGCCTTTTTGTTCTGCTGATGGTATCCTTTGCTGTACAGAAGCTTTTTGGTTTGATGTAGTCCCATTTGTTCATTTTTGCTGTTGTTTCCCTTACTCGGAGATGTGTTCAGGAAAAAGTTGCTCATGTTTATATTCAAGAGATTTTTGCCTATGTTTTCTTCTAAGAGTTTTATGATTTCATGACTTACATTCAGGTCTTTGATCCATTTCAAGTTTACTTTCGCATATGGAGTTAGACAATAATTCAGTTTCATTCTCTTACATGTAGCTGTCTGGTTTTGCCAACACCAGTTGTTGAAGAGGCTCTCATTTCCCCATTGTATATCCATGGCTCCTTTATCATACATTAACGGCCATAGATGTGTGGGTTTATATTTGGGCTCTCTATTCTATGCCACTGATCTATGGGTCTGTTCTTGTGCCAGTACCAAATTGTTTTGATTACTGTGACTTTGTAGTAGAGCTTGAAGTCGGGGAGTTTAATCCCTCCATCTTTGTTCTTTCTCAGAATTGCTTTGAATATCAGGGTCTTTTGTGGTTCCTTATGAATTTTAAAACTATTTGTTCTAGTTCGTTGAAGAATGCTGTTGGTATTTTGATGGGGATTGCATTGAATCTGTAAATTGCTTTGGGCAGGATGGCCATTTTGACAATATTAATTCTTTCTGTCCAGGAGCACAGGATAGATTTCCATTTGTTGGTGTCTTATTTAATTTCTCACATGAGTGTCTTATAGTTTTCAGAGTATAGGTCTTTCACCTCCTTGGTTAGGTTTATTCCTAAGTATTTTATTTTTTTTGATGCATTTGTAAATGGAGTTATTTTCCTGGTTTCTCTTTCTGCTAGGTCATTGTTAGTGTATAGGAATGCAACAGATTTCTATGTATTAATTTTGCATTGTGCAACTTTGCTGAATTCAGTTATTAGTTCCAGTAGTTTTTCGGTGTATTCCTTAGGGTTGTCTATGAATAATATGTTATCTGCAAATAGTGACAATTTAACTTCTTCCTTACCAATTTGGATGCCTTTTATCTCTTTGTGTTGTCTGATTGCTGTGGCTAGGACCTCCAGTACGATGTTGAATAACAGTGGGGAGAATGGGGATCCTTGTCTTGTTCTCGATCTTAGAGGAAAAGATTTCACATTTTCACTGTTAAGTATGATGGTGGCTCTGGTTTTGTCATATAGGGCCTTTATTATGTTGAGATACGTACCCTATATACCCATTTTGTTGAGAGTTTGTATCATGAATAGATGTTGAGTTTTGTCAAATGCTTTTTCAGCACCTATTGAGACGATCATGTGGTTTTTTGTCCTCCTTTTTGTTGATGTGGTGGATGATGTTGATGGATTTTCTAATATTGTACCATCCTTGCATCCTGGAATAAATCCCACTTGATCATGATGGATGATCTTTTTGATGCACTTTTGGATTCGATTTGCTACTATTTTGTTGAGTATTTTTCCATCTATGTTCATCAGGGATATTGGTCTGTAATATTCTTTTGTTGTGGTGTCTTTGGCTGGTTTTGGTATTAGAGTGATGCTGGCTTCATAGAATGAATTTGGAAGTATTCTGTCTTTTTCTACTTTTTGTAATTCTTTTAGGTGCTAGGTCTTCTTTACATGTTTGGTAGAATTTGGCTGTGAAGCTGTCTGGACCTATAGTTCTGTTTTGGGGGAGTTTTTTGACTACCAATTGGTTTTCATTGCTAGGAATTGGTCTGTTCAGATTTTGTATTTCTTCTTGTGTCTGTGTTGGAAGGTTGTATTTTTCTAGGAATTTGCCCATTTCTTCTAAGTTGTCAATTTTCTTGCATATAATTATTAATATTATTTTATAATGATTCTTTGTATTTCTGCAGTATCTGTGTGAATATTCCTTCTTCATTTCTGATTCTGTTTATGTGTGTACTCTCTCTTTTTTCTTCATAGGTCTAGCTAGGGCTTTATCTCTTTTGATTTTTTTTTCCTCAAAGAATGAGCTTCTGGTTTCATTGATTTTTTCCACTGTTTTATTCTTCTCTATTTTGTTTATTTCTGCTTTGATCTTTTTTATGTCCCTCTTTCTACCAACTTTGGGTTTCATTTGCTTTACTTTTTTATATATATAATTTATTTTGGTATCATTAATCTACATTTACATGTGCAATATTATGGTTATTAAACTACCCCTTTCATCAGGTACCCCCCACCAACCCCATTACAGTCACTGTCCATCAGTATAGTGAGATGCTATAGAATCATTACTTGTCTTATCTGAGTTGTACAGCCCTCCCCGCACCACCCCAACATTAGGTCTGCTAATCGTACTGCTCCATTTTACCCCTTGTCCCTCCATTCCCATCCATCCTCCTCAGTTCCTTTTCATTTGGTAACTAGTAGTCCGTTTTTGGGTTCTGTAATTTTGCTGCTGTTTTGTTCCTTCAGTTTTTTTCTTTGTTCTTATACTCCACAGATGAGTGAAATCATTTGGTACTTGTCTTTTTCGGCTTGAATTATTTCACTAAGCATAATACCCTCTAGCTCCATCCCTGTTGTTGCAAATGGTAGAATTAATTTTCTTCTTATGGCTGAATAATGTTCCATTGTGTATATGTGCCACTTCTTCTTTATCCATTCATCTACTGATGGACAGATAGGTTGCTTCCATTTCTTGGCTATTGTAAATAGTGCTGCAATAAACATAGGGGTGCATCTGTCTTTTTCAAACTGGGCTGCTGCATTCTTAGGGTAAATTCCTAGGAGTGGGATTCCTGGGTCAAATGGTATTTCTATTTTGAGTTTTTTGAGGAACCTTCATACTGCTTTCCACAATGTTTGAACTAATTTACAGTCCCACCAGCAGTGTAGGAGGGTTCCCTTTTCTCCACGTCCTCGCCAACATTTGTTGCTGTTTGTGTTTTGGATGTTGGCCATCCTCACTGGTGTGAGGTGATATCTCATTGTGGTTTTAATCTGCATTTCTCTGATGATTAGCGATGTGGAGCACCTTTTCATGTGCCTGTTGGCCATCTGAATTTCTTCTTTGGAGAAGTGTCTATTCATGTCCTGTGCCCATTTCTTAATTGGGTTATTTGCTTTTTGTTTGTTAAGGTGCGTGAGTTCTTTATATATTTTGGATGTCAACCCTTTATCAGATACATCATTTATGAATATATTCTCCTATATGTAGGATGTCTTTTTGTTCTATCAATGATGTCCTTTGCTGTACAGAAGCTTTTAACCTTGGTATAGTCCCACTTGTTCATTTTTGCTTTTGTTTCCCTTGCCCAGGGAGATATGTCCAAGAGATTTTTGCCCATGTTTTTTTCTGAGTTTTATGGTTTCATGACTTACATTCAGGTCTTTGATCCACCTTGAGTTTACCTTTGTGTATGGGGCTAGACAGTAGTCCAGTTTCATTCTCTTACATGTAGCTGTCCAATTTTTCCAACACCAGGTGCTGAAGAGGCTGTCATCTCCCCATTGTATATCTAAGGCTCCTTTATCATATATTAATTGACCGTATATGTTTGAGTTAATGTTTGGATTTTCTATTCTGTTCCACTGGTCTGTGGGTCTGTTTTTGTGCCAATACCAAATTGTCTTGATTACTGTGGCTTTGTAGTAGGGCTTAAGTCAGGGAGCATAATTCCCCCTGTTTGATTCCTCCTTCTCAGGATTACTTTGGCTATTCGGGGTCTTTTGTAGTTCCATGTGAATTTTAGAACTCTTTGTTCCAGTTCATTGAAGAATGCTGTAGGTATTTTGATATGGATTGCATTCAATCTGTAGATTGCTTTAGGTAGTATAGCCATTTTGACAATATTTATTCTTCCTTGCCAAACATTTGCATTTGTTAGTGTCCTCTTTAATTTCTCTTAGGAGTGTCTTGTAGTTTTCAGGGTATAGGTCTTTCACTTCCTTGGTTAGGTGTATTCCTAGGTATTTTATTCTTTTTGATGCAATTGTGAATGGAATTGTTTTTCTGATTTATCTTTCTGTTAGTTCATCGTTAGTGTATAGGAAAGCAACAGATTTCTTTGTGTTAATTTTGTATCCTGCAATTTTGCTGAATTTAGATATTAGTTCTAGTAGTTTTGGAGTGGAGTCTTTAGGGTTTTTTATGTACAATAGCTTGTCATCTGCAAATAGTGACTATTTGACTTCTTTTTTACCAATGTGGATGCCTTTTATTTCTTTGTGTTTTCTGATTGCCGTGGCTAGAACCTCCAGTACTATGTTGAATAGAAGTGGGGAGAGTGGGCATCCTTGTCTTGTTCCTCATCTTAGAGGAAAAGATTTCAGCTTCTTGCTGTTAAGTATGATGTTAGCTGTGGGTTTGTCATATATGGCCTTTATGATGTTGAGGTACTTTCCATCTATACCCATTTTGTTGAGAGTTTGTATCATGAATGGATGTTGAGTTTTGTTAAATGCTTTTTCAGCACCTATTGAGATGATCATGTGGTTTTTTGTCCTCCTTTTTGTTGATGTGGTGTATGATGTTGATGGATTTTCTAATATTGTACCATCCTTGCATCCTGGAATAAATCCCACTTGATCATGATGGATGATCTTTTTGATGCACTTTTGGATTCGATTTGCTACTATTTTGTTGAGTATTTTTCCATCTATGTTCATCAGGGATATTGGTCTGTAATATTCTTTTGTTGTGGTGTCTTTGGCTGGTTTTGGTATTAGAGTGATGCTGGCTTCATAGAATGAATTTGGAAGTATTCTTTTTCTACTTTTTGTAATTCTTTTAAGTACTAGGTCTTCTTTACATGTTTGGTAGAATTTGGCTGTGAAGCTGTCTGGACCTATAGTTCTGTTTTGGGGGAGTTTTGACTATCAATTTGATTTCATTGCTAGGAATTGGTCTGTTCAGATTTTGTATTTCTTCTTGTGTCTGTGTTGGAAGGTTGTATTTTTCTAGAAATTTGCCCATTTCTTCTAAGTTGTCAATTTTTTTGCATATGATTATTCATAGTATTTTATAATGATTCTTTGTATTTCTGCAGTATCTGTGTGAATATTCCTTCTTCATTTCTGATTCTGTTTATGTGTGTACTCTCTCTTTTTTCTTCATACGTCTAGCTAGGGGGTTTATCTATTTTTTCTTTTTTTTCCTCAAAGAATGACCTCCTGGTTTCATTGATTTTTTTCTATTGTTTTATTCTTCTCTATTTTGTTTATTTCTGCTCTGATCTTTTTATGTCCCTCTTTATACCAATTTTGGGTTTCATTTGCTTTACTTTTTCCAGTTTCTTTAATTGTGATTTTAGTCTCTTTATTTGGGATTGTTCTCACTTCTTGAAGTAAGCCTGCATTTCTATGTACTTCACTGCTTCCCACAGATTTTGGGTTGTTGTGTTTTTGTTTTCATTTGTCTCCATGTCTTGTTTGATTTCTGTTTTTATTTGTTCATTGATCCATTGATTATTTAGAAACATGTTCTTTAGTCTCCATGTGTTTGTAAGTCTTTTTTGTTTTCTCTGTGTACTTTATTTCTAGTTACACCATTGTGATCTGAGAAGCTGCTTGATGCAATTTCAGTCTTTATAAATTTATTCAGGTTCTTCTTGTGGCCTACTATGTGATCTGTTCTGGAGAACGTTCCAAATACACTTGAGAAAAATGTGTATCCTGCTGCTTTTAGGTGGAGTGTTCTGTAGCTATCTGTAAAGTCCATTTGATCTAATGTATTGTTTGTTGCCACTCTTTCCTTAGTTATTTTCTGTCTGGTCGATCTATTGATGTGAGTGATGTGTTAATGTCTTCTAACATGAATGTGATGCAGTCTATTTCCTCCTCTAATTCTGTTAGTATGTGTTTCACATATGTAGGTGCTCCTATATTGGGAGCATAGATATTTATAATGGTTATATCCTCTTGTTGGACTGATCCCTTTATCATC